>VWZO01015553.1:144442-221976 GCA_013396975.1 Bucco capensis
GGAGCGGGGGGTGTGTGTGTATGGGGTGGCTCCGGGGAGTCTCCGCCGCCTGCTCCGCACCCCCACCCCGGGCCCAGCTGCGAGGCGGCGAGGCGGAGGGGCCTCCTTTTGTTCACCGACTGCGCCGCCTCGTCGCCCCCGGCCCCTGCTCCCTCCTCCTCCTCAGCTTCGCGGGGTACGCCGCCGGGCAGCCTGCCCTTTTCACCCCTCCTTCCATTGCGGTCTCCCGAGTGTGTGCTGGGGTCAGGCTGGAAGAGCCATGGGGTTTGCCCTGCCCCCCCGAGCCTGCGGAGGCCGAGCCCGGGGCCGGTGCTGCCCGGTGAGTGCTCCCCAGGGCGGCAGGAGCTTGGCCGTGCAGCAGGGGTGGCAGAGGAAGGGGGGTCCACGGTCTTCTACTAACAGAGCAGATATTAGGGCCTATAGAGAGGGTCTCCAGAGCAGACTGGTGTGGGTAACTTCAGTGCCTTAGCTGTGCGAGTTGTGTTTCCAAGAGGAAAATTGTGAAGGTTGCTCTTAAAGTTGACTGATTGTTCCTTAGCCAGCGATAACACAGAGAACACCTGGATGGAGAAGAAGCTTGGCTCAATTCTCTGCTCTCCTTTTTGGTTGCCTTTTTTTTTTCCCCAGGAAAAGTTGGATGGACTTGGTGGGTGAGGCAGTAGTTTCTGTTGGCCTGGGAAGTTCAGGATGCTCTGAGACTTGCAGGGATTTCTTTCCATAACAAATGCTTTACCTCTGTGTCCTAAATATAAACAGCTAAAGCTAAACAGAGTGCGGTGTTTAATTCTGGGTTTTAAAAGCAAATGAGATAAGGAGATAAGGCTTGCATTTTCCTTCTCCTGACAGAAAGTACTTTTTCGCTGTGCTTGATCAAATGGAATGCCTTTGAAGTACTAATTGGTACGGTGTGTGGTGTAACTTCTTTTTTTTTTAGCGATGTTTAATGGTGTTTTAAGATAGTGACAACAGACCTGCTTGGCCACTTTGTTTCCTGAGGAAGAAACCAGCTCTGCTTTGTTTTGCAATTGGTTTTAAGCTCCTCTTGAGTACATGTGGCTTTGCACTGCATGGGGCATTGTGTGCCTAGATGGCCTCCTTACAGCCATATGGGGCTGCTTTAACTGATGGTGGATGAAAATGCCAGTTGACAAAGCAACTTATTTTTTTTCTTTTCAGCTTAACATTAATGTTAGAAGCAAAGTGGAGAATAGCAATCTAGTGGAGTGTAGTTTCAGATTCCCCATCAGTATGTTTCTTCTGGGAACTCAGTTTAAAGTAAACTGGATTTAAAACCCTACAGACGAAGACTATTCCAATGTAAAGCTGTTAATCTGCAGGCAATTAGTTCCAGACGTGCAACCAACTCTGCATTTTGTCAGGTTTTGTTCCTCCAGTCGGGTTTTGGAATGCTTGTGCCTAGTGAATCTCACCAGACAGACCATTTAGATGCTCAACAGCAAGTTTGAGAATTGTGTAGGAGCCGCGTTTAAAAGCTTGTATTTGTTTTTCCAACCCTGTAATTTAGTAGTGTTTAAACTATTTTATAAAGATCTCTGGGAGCAGTGAAAGGTGGTTTGGAGTCCAGAGCACTTGAGTGCTTATTGTACTCTGGCAGGCTGGGTGCTTGGCAGGCAGTTCTCGAAATGTTATTTGATCTGGCTGCACGATAGAATTGACTAGGATTACACAATTTTTTTGCCCCCCGTGGCTGTTTGAAAGTGATGCATCAGCGAGTGTTGTTCAATAGCCTATTTTAAGACAGAAACTGCATGTATTGGCTTTAAACATGCTGCCAGAGAAGGCAGTTAAGAATTTGTCTTGTTTTGTGGTTAGGATTTATGAATTGAGGCAAGGGCTGACGTAATCTATCCTACCACTTCCTTTGTGTGTGTTTTAGAGTTGATAGTGCTTTGTTTTACTTAAAATAGCCAGCAGTGTTTCTTCAATCCTTTCCCATCTCCTTTGTGCCCTGGCCTTCAGTGTAAGCAGACAACTTGTTAAAGTTGTGTGTGATTAAGCCCCTTGGAGGAAATGGTTCCTTCCTTTTGTCACTAAGGTTCAGTGAATTGCTTGTATGCTAAGTAGATGAGACTTTAATTTTAATTAACATAATGATATATACAGCTGTTCTGTCAGAATGCATCTTTGCAGTTTTACTACAGGTTGGAGAAAATCTCTTTGTGTGTCTCACCTCCTCTTGTTTACTTTTATTTACCTAAAGATGCCAAGATGGGGCTTTTGTTTCCTGGTGTGAGTGGTTAATAACTCCTCTGCCAGAGAGCTTTGTTTTGATTTGTGTATGAGGACAAAAAGAAGCTGTTTATTATTACACTGATCCTAAACCTTGGTTTTTTTGCCTTGAGGGGGGTTATGCTACCCATTTTTTGCTTGTGAGTAGCTAGAAGGAATGACCTCTGTGTAGGTAAACACTTAAAGGGTGAAAAGAACCAAACCACTTCTTGAGTGTAGAAAAATGCCATTCTTTTTTGGCATCTGAGCTGATCTTCATACTGCTGAATGTGAACCTTTAATGTTGATAGTCATGTGCATGTGTTTTTCATCTCTGTGTGCAGAACATTGAACACTGCATTTCAGAAGGGGCATTTTAGGGAAGAAGGGCTGTGTCAGGGAAAATGGATTGACTTGTAGTGCTTCAGTCTGTCAGGTCAATTGGACCTTGCTTAGCCCTGCTGTTTGTTTTGCTTTTTCTCATGTTGGTGTGTTTATTTCTCACAGAACAGATTTGTCTAATATTAAAGCAAAAGCCTGTAATGGTTTAACACTCTCCATTAAGTAATACAGGATAGGACCCATGAGAAACTTCCTATAAGCTAACTTTGTGTTACAGAGACTAGCTTGAAGCATCACTACATGCATAAAGAGGCAAATCTGGTTTTTATACTTCAGCTTTCTTAACAGAAGTGAAATTCTTTCCAGGAGAGTGGACAAAAATAATATTTATTCCGAAGTTTGCCTGGGGTAGTGGTTTGAGTTCTGACCTTTGGATACAAAGTGAGAACAAATAGGGTTGAAAAATGTAAATGATTAAAACAAGCTGGCCTTCTTTAGGGAGGTTTTTTTTTGTCAAGTTTTGCCAAGAAAAGGCCTTGGTGATTGAGGAAAGGTTTTACTACTGGACTAAGTAGTGTTTGGTTGTGAAGTGTGGATTTTGTTATAACCACATGGGTTTTTTATGTAATGGTGGGTTTGGAATTCAGGCTTCTCTAATGTTAGCAAAAGCACAGAAGTGGTGGCTATAAATTTAACATTAACACAGAGCTGTACACTTCTCCTGGAAAGTAATGGCAAATTTTGAAAGCAAACTTGGTTTGATTAGGCTTCTCTGAAAATGGAGATCACTTTCATTTAAAGATGAGATGGCAATACAGTGTGAAAAAACAAATCTGGAATGCATTAGGAGTTGTTCCTCAAAGTTAGATACTTGCTAATATTTCAGTCCCCTTTTTTAATTTTAAGGGAGTGACTGTTAAAAGCTTTGTGAAACAGCTTTCACTGAAACCTTTTACTAAACCTAGCCAATTTTGCTATAGATACACTGCTGCTTCTTCATTTTTGCACATGTAACAAATTTTGTCTTAAGTGCTGATTTGAAGTTTCTTAAAATTGGCAATTCAGAATGCTTTGGTTTTGGCAATGTGGTGTTGTGAATTGGCTTGTTTGTAGACATCAAAATGACTTTTTTTGAAACAAAGCTGCATTTTTGTTCATAGGCAATAAATGTTTCAGCAGCATCTGGAGTCTGATAAGCTCCTACTCTGTTTAGCTGCTTCAAATGAAAAGCATTTAGTAGTTTGAAGGTTATTGTCAGATTTTTTTGTGTTAATCTTGTTTTGGAAGATCAAGGTGTCTCTTTTGATCTTTGTTGGGAAGCGGAGAAAGAGCAGAGTTTTGCCTTTACACTGGATATTTTCATCCATAGTCCTATAATCTCTCTTCTTGTTCACCTAGCTAGTAAAATGATGGCAGTAAAACATTCTAAGTCTTAAATGACATAGCTTTAGGTTTTTGCTTTGCTGGACAGGCTTCAGTCTACAAAATCAACATATTTACCTAAAGCAGGACCAATATACTTCCTCTGACTGTGGGAAGTTCCCAGCCTTTCTCTTGTGGCCAGCAGCCCTCTTACCCCCATGCATACAGCTTGGAAAACTGTGGAGAGCAAGCAGTCAGTAGCAGGTACTGTAGGCCAAGCACAGATTAGACCTGGAAGCTTAGCTCTTGGTATTTTTTCATGTTGTGAAGTTTCTTGGATGTAGTCAGTGACTGATGACTAAGTGGCCTCAGCAGGTAGTTAAACTACAAGACAGTATGAAAATGACTGAGCTGTAATGTAAGAGTCAATACAATTCAAGCACTTAAGCAAGTCTCCAGTGTTAAGTCTGACATAGTAACAGATCCCTGTAGAATTTACTCCTCCAAGCAGTCAAAACATACTGTTATTTGCTCCATTTCCTATTGAAACCTAACAAAGAGCCAAAAATCAGATTTCACTTTCCTGATAATAAAGCTATTCCTTTGAGATTAGAGCTGGGAATGGATTTTTATATATATATATCTAGCAGTTCCTGCCTTTTAATTGAATGCTCTTAGGTAATCTTGTATGCTGATTTGTGTCAGACTAAGAGGAAGAACACATCTAACTTGGGTGTTTAATATTAGACTACTGTAATTGGCTTATAGTTGGAGACCTAGCCTGGGCTTGTGGTTAATGCTGGTATAAAAGAGTTAAGAGCAGCCCAAGGTTGTTAGATCATTTGGAAACTGATTACCCTTTCCCAGTGCAATAAAGTAATTATGAATAGTGTATGAAAATGGGTTGCAGTCTGTTTCAACATTATGACTGCCAGTCTTTAAAAGAAATTGCATTGTCCTCTTTTGTGTTGATCTTACAATTTGCATATTCAAAGCATGTTAGATATTTGCCACTTCCAGCTGTAAATGCTAAGTAGCATTTAAAAAAAACAAATGATGCCATCTGTTTTGTGTAGGTTTTCTGTGGGGTTTTCAGTTCTTGATAATATTTCACCTTGGGTCTCTTCTCTTTACAATAGTACCTGCCACTGTTGCTAAGGGAATTTGAAGTATGTGCTGGTCTAAATTGAAAGGATTCTTTCATGAATGGATGTAGTGGCTGCAACTCAGCAGGGCTGTTGCAGCTTCATCAGTTGGTGCTAGGGTATTTCTGTGCAGCCCTGACCTAGGAAAAGGTGGTGTTGAGAAAGAAACAGCTCTATTTTTAACCCAAGTAGCACATGATCAAATGCTTCAGTACTTGGGAAATAGCAATGTGAATTTTTAAGATTGAGGAAAAAAGATGGAAAAATAAGTTTTAGCCTAACTTGACTTTGTGCACAAATGAGATCTGTGACTTTGAAATGGTTTGTGGCTGAAATATTGCTAATGTGAAAAATAAGTACAGCTAGATCACAACTAAGAGAAGTTTACTTTGGGATTGTTTGTTTTTCCTGTGCTTGCTTTAGAAGTCCTCTCCCTCCTGGGAGGATGGTTTAGTTGCTGTTTTACTGGAATTTAACAGAATACTCTGATTCCAGGTCCCAGTTTGGGTTTCTTCCAGCAGGGTGATGACAGTTAGGGTGGGCAGGTGCAGGTGGAAACCTCGTGTATCAGATCACTTTTGTTTGCTGGTACTTGAGATTCAGAGGCTGGATTTGAGGGACTGATTGGCTGAAGCTTGTCCCCAAAGGGTGTGCAAACTCCATAGAGTTGGTAAAAGCAATTCTTATGGAATTTTCAAAGCATTCAGTCAGTAATGTGAATTAAGATGAAGCTGAAAGATACACATGCTGAACTTGATGTAGAGTTTGACTTTTTTAACAAATGGTGCTGTGTGAAGTTATATTTTGACATAAAATTGTATTGGATCCATGCTTTTGGCTGCGTGCTACCCTTCTTAGGGGACATGCTGTGGTATTTGAGATGCCAAAGGTAAATATAACTACCTTGTTCTGTTACATTCATGTGGGAGTTGAGCAGTGGGCTAGGATTTTCAGGAGCATTACAGAATATCTGACAGCAAAATCTTTTCTCAGTACACAGCTCATTTCAAATGCAGAGGGTTGTTGTTGTTGGAGATAAATTAGGAGCATTGTGTGTCAGGTTTAATAAAATTTGGAGGTCATTCTCTGCTCCAAAACCCACGCTGTGATGTGTGGTGTGAAGTTGAGGTGGGTCTCACCTGAGAGCTGCAAGAGACTTCTGACTTGGGCTCTTTGGTTCTGGAAGCCCAGCTGGAGGTTACTGGTTTCATGGTGCCATGGTGGGGGTGGCATGAGCATCTCAGCTGGGTTTTGGTGCCAAACCTTTTGGGGTGGCAGAAGTGGAAGCTTAGTGTAATGCAGGTTTATCTCTGCACTTGCAAGTCTATGTGAGCTGTATTAAAGTGGTGTGAACAGACTCTCCAACACTGGTACAATGCCATGACTTCAAGCTAAACTGGTATGTTGTTTCTATCACAGGCTTTTTCTTAGTTGAAAAATCAAGTCCTTACCAGGCTGCTTGAGCAGAATACCTCAGTTACTCTGCTGCAAGCTGAGAAGTACAGCGCACAAAAGGCTACCTTTGCTGTGTACCTTTCTGTTAAGGTTCCTAAAGACAGCTGACACAGCTGAAACACCTACTGAAAATATTCAACTAAGCATGAGGTTCTGCAGTGTGGCTTTGCATTGCTGTTCTGGAGTTCCACATAACTCCGAGCAAGCCAAACATGCTTCCACTGGTGTCCAAAGTGTCTTCAAAAAGTCAAAATTTGACTTTTTGGATGCAGTTTGAAAACAAGCTCCAGCAGCATGTTTTGAGTTTGCTTCTATGAAAGTTCTAAAGGATATTAACTATTCTTCTTGAGCAGATGAAATAGTGATTTAGTCCTGTGGATAGGTACATAGATAGATGATGAATAATGGAAACCTTGCCCTGGTTATCTTTAGGACATGTTTGAAGCTTTTCCTGCATCTTACAGCCTAAATTGGGCATGTAGCTGCTTGAATTTATTTTTGTTTTGAAGCATAATATGTGAGGAAAACAGTGGTTGTGTGTTGGGCTTGTTTTGTTTGTTTTGTCTAGATTTAAATAGGGCTGCTTTTCTTAGACATCTTGGTGTGTGTTTTACTTTGGGCAGTGTGGTTGGGGTTTTTTGAGGTGGTTTGGTTTGTTTGTTGTTTCTTCTCTTCAAAAAGACTATTGCTTTGTAGGAGGTTTTTAAACTGAGCAGTGTGAGTGAAGTTATACCTGTCTAGGAAGCAAAGAAATAATATGTACAACACTAGTGAAAAATTCTGAAAAGATCTTAACTTTGCTATTGGCCTGAGAGCTTGATAAATATTCTTCTGTAGGAGTTTATCTTGGTTTTTTTTTTCTTGGCCCTCTCAATGCCATTTGATACTAAAGTGCTATACATGAAGATTTATTTCATGTTCTGAATTAAAAAAAACTCAGCTACATAATTGTTTTGAAATGCCACTTATACCAAAGTTCATTCTGATTCACAGGCCAGACCATAATTCAGCATATATGTTAAAAACTAGTCAGCAAGTAATAAATCTCCCCATAGCTGTATGTGTTATCTCATGGGAGAGGCTACAGGACTGCAGGAGAAAACAGGCTAATCCCTGCAGTGTTGAAGGGATTTAATGAGGTCCCAGTTGCTTGGCTAAGTGGTGCTTGGTGAATTTGCTTCTGTAGTATTTTGAAAGCAGCTGTTAAGTCAGCTGCTGTAAAGTTAGTGCTGCAGGAAAAGAACTTTGACATGACATCCTTCTAAACTCCTGCTTGTTTCGTTGTCAAATGCTCACGTGCAGTAAGTGATGGAAACTTCACAGAGAGCAATCCTCAAAGGTGTGCTTTTATAAGGAAAACTTCATTGCATCATACTTAGAATAAATGGTGTAATTCATTTTGCTGTTCTTAAAAACCTGAGGTGATCCTTTAGTGTTTTTTTATTTGAAAGCACAAGCAAAATAGAGTAATCCTAGGTGGTTATTGTGGGAATAAAGAAGGTCTAAAAAGACATGCATTGGTCACATTGTTTAAACACTGCTGTGAACAGTTTATGGTGCTCTGCTAAGCCTAGTGGCTTGTCCACTATAGACTGCAAGGAGTTTTTGTAATCTTTTACTGTTGTTTCAGAGCTGTTACTGCTGTCTGACCTTAAAGTTTTACCTTGAAAGTAGAGTTAGGAATTTCATGCTGCTTAATTTAGGAAAAATCACCTCCATTTTGAAGGCCTTTCCAGTCTGATATGTGGCTTGTGTGATCTTAATTTCAGTGGAAAAGCATATTAGCATGTTATCAAAGATAAGGAGGTTTGCTTTATTTCATGTGCTCATTCTTCCCTTTAGAGGTTTCAGGTGTCTTATTTTTGAGTGTATCCTTCAGTACACAAGGGATGAGTAGTCCTGGATTGAAGGAGAACAAGGCACAGGGCCACAAAATCCTACCTCTGCTATCTGCTGATTCCTGCTGGTGGGAAAGAATGAGATGTTGGTGGTATTGTAATGTCAGTGAGGCCTCCAAATTTTCTGTGTGGCTTAATGATCAGTTGCATTGATTATTCTGCACTTAATGATTTATAGTCTAATTTTGCAGCACTGTTCTTAGCAGCTTACAAGATCAGCCCTAAACACATGAATATACAACTATGTTAAATGAGATTCCATTGCTTTAGCCAGAGTAGTTAACAGGATCTGCTGAGAGTAATGGAAGTGGAAATTATATTAATATCTGAAGCATGACCCAAGTCAGAAGTTATTTCATGCAGTGTTAAAATGTTTCCTCTTGGTTTAGATGAGAAGCAGACTAATCACTTGAAGCAGTTCTTAATGCTTTCTTCCTCTTCTTATGAGAGACCTGACCAGTTGGGAAGTCCCTTTCAAATGAGTTCATTAGCAGTGGCCAGCAGAGTACTGATGCAGTGGCTCTGCTAGCACAGACAGGTTGGTTGTTGAAACACCTAACCTGTGAGACCTGTGAGCTCATCCTTTTTTTCCCCAGATCTAATGAGGTGTTCAGTTGGTTGCTGCCCAGAAGCAATAACATGGCTAAAAAAAGCTGATTTTTTTTTCCCTATTACCTTTGATACTATGTCTGTTTATTATTATTTAAGAGTTCTCACTACCTTCCAGCAAAGTGAACCAGACTTCAAGGAAAGCACTTGTACAGTGAGAAGTGGTATTGGCTGTCATTGAACAAATGAGAGGTCTGGTGTTTCTGTGCAGTGTGGAAACTGGCAAGAGCAGTGTGTGGGTGAGCTCCCTGGGCTGCTGGACAAGGGCTAAACACAGGCTCTGTTTGCCTACGTGACCTTGCTAAGAACTTCCCAGTGTGGCAGAAGGTGGGAGCTGGAGGAGCTGAGCAGGGCTGTAATTGTTTCCTTGCTGTGGTTTGCTAGGGTGAAATGAGCTCTGGGGTGGTTATTCTAGCAAACAGTCTGTTAAAATAAATGCAGATGAAAATGGATGATGCTTCACAGCAATAAAACTTACTGGTGGGCAGAAAAATACATAATAAAGAATCTGTAAGGTTGGGTATTTTTACATTTTCAGTTATTGAGTCATAATGAAATTGTTTAATGCAGTCTGTAGTTCCATAAGGTATTCCTGCTAACCACTGTGTCTCTGGAGTATACTGAATTTAGTGAATTAACCTCAAGGCTTTGAAACACAGTGGAAAAGCAGGTTCAGAAGTCAGCCAATCTTTAGAATATTCTGTTGGTGTAAGTGTTGATGTTCTATGATTATAATTAAAACAAGCTTATTATGACTTGTCTTTAATTTCAAAAAATAAAGGTTAATCTTGGTGTCAAGTGATTCTGTCATTTTTGTAGCTGCATACTGTGTACAGTGCTTTGATTGTAACTGGTGTCAGGATTTTTTTCTTAGAGTAGTAGAGATAAAGTTGAGGGGAGAAAATGTGTGCTTGGTTCCTGTCTGGAGACAAGTTATTGCAGGTCTCCCAGGGCCAGGGTGTGATCTTAAGCAAGTTGGATGTGTTCATGGATGTCTAAAAGACACCCAGGTCTATTTCTGGGATGAAAATATGTAAATGTCAATATTGACAGTTCTGGTTTTCTATCACTTAAGGTCATGCAAGGGATCTTAGGATCTCTTGAAGTATAGCCTCTTTTTGCAAATACTTTTTTAATGTGTTTTGAAATCTTAAGCAAGAATGTAGGAGGATAATTAGGTTCACTGCAGACAAACTTAAACAGTACACCTCCTGTCTCCCAGCTGTCTGTGCTTCTGCTTATTCTTTCTTGCATACAGTAGTGTTTGCTTTTGGAATGATTATTCCCACTGCCTCCCAGCAGAAGCTGTGCATGTAGCTGAAGAGCAAAGAGCAAAGGTCATGCTTCCAGTAGGAAGCTTTTATTACTTGAAATCCGAAGTGCTTGTTAGTGTTTTCTGTAACTGCAATCAAGTGAGGTGTAATTGAATACATTTCAGTTGTTAAGTGTTATGAAATGATGAAGAATATGCTGACTGTTGGCTGTAGCCAGTCTATAATATGAGACAGCTCAAGCCTGCATTTCACACATGAATAAGCACACTTAATCTCACCAGCACAAGAGTGCTGCTGCACTGGGCAGGGAGGCTTTGTGGGGAAGCAAACTCTGACGTCTGCTCTGTCATTAACCACAATAAGCTGCTCCTCAAACCAAATGAGACCAGTGCCTGAAATTAAAGAGAGTTTCCCTGTCTTGGTGCTTACGTAATAAGTGTTTTAAAACAGTGGACAACAAAAAGTCCTGCTAATATTTTGCTGTTTATTGTGATTATTTTCTCCCTCTGTTGCAGGGCTGAAAGAGAACAGAATTTTTGTTTCCACTGTTGTGGAATGTTATGGAGCACTGAAGTGGCATAGCTTTAGTTAGTCTTGTAGACAGTCTGCAAGTCCCAGGATGCTGCTTTCTTTAGGGAAGTTGCTTTAATTATAGCCACAGTGGAAATGTCTGGTCAGGCAGCTCATCATAGGAGCCCACCCTGCAGTTATTCTTCCATTTTGAGTAGTTCAAATAGACAGGCAGTAGTGTGGAGTTAAATAAGACACTTAATGTGGCTGGAGACCAGAGGGTTTTGCCTTTGCTGCTCAAAAGGGTTTTCCAAAAATAACCTGATCTAGTTTTCATTTGGATGATTTAAATGAAGATATTTTGGAAGCTTTCTAGAAGATGAAAGGATTGTGAGAGGGCAGCTGAGTGTTTAGCCATTTAGAAATGAACCATCCACTGGAGAAAAGCATAGCTCGATATGTGTAGGAGATAAGAGGTTGGCAGATGCTTGTGGACATCTTGCATGGAGCTACCAAAATAAAATTGAGACTGGAAATTGGAATGAGTTGTGAGTAGCTGTAGTTCCATTGGCAGTTGCCTGCAAAGCAGCAATGGTCTCACTCTAATAAACACAGACAAATGAATGTTTTCAGTATTATGCAAAACTAATTTCTGTCTCAATAAGTGACCTCAGAGGAAGGCACAGGTCTGTGATGCACTGGGAACTTGTAGTCAGGCATTCCTTCAAATGAGACCTAGTGTCAAATGGACAGATGAGTCAGTTCCTCCTGTGTACCAGCAATTTCTTTTTATGCTTTGAATGCTTTGTTGGTGTTTCCCTGATCAGAATTTGCAGCATTTGAGAGTGTTTATATTTTACCTATTTCAGTAAACACACTACAGAGTATCTTTTTTTGTCACAGGCTTGCCTATCAAGAAATCCATATGCATGCTTTCAGGGATTCCCCTCTTTGCTTCTGACAGTCTGTCATCTGCTTCTGAAGCCTCTGTCATCAAATGGATTTTTTTTTACACTGCTTGATGATTGATCAGGAAAAAGCATAATTAATTTGTTGGGGTATGGCTAGTTCCATGGCTGGTCTGTGGTGGGGATGGTGAAATGGTTGCCACTGCCTCTGTGTAAGGTTCTCCACCCTAATCTCACTTTTTGTCTCTTATCTGTGTTTTGTAGGCTGAATAGTTATCCTGCAAATCCAGTTCTGGCTTGTTATGGCTGCTGGAAGGAAAGCAAAGTAATTGTGCCTGATAAAAAGTAGAATTTGTTCAAAATAATCTGCTGTACATTGTAACAACTTCTTGTTTTAACTTTTCTCTCTTTTAAATGTTGTTAAGCAACTTCATATTGCAGATGTTTTCTTGACTCCAAATGACATTAAATTCCTTAGATGATAATTTTTGTTACAAGAGCAGTTATTTACAGGTCCCTTGGGCCCTTTCTCCACTAATAGCCTTTGAAAGGGAGAGAGCTATCCTGTGTTATATGGACAGTTTAAAAAGTCTTATTTTTTTCATGGTGTTACGGGACAACTGCTTTACATTACTCAGACCTGTATTGTAGTAATCATTTACATTAGCCTGAATGACTTAGAGAGAAATACATGGCTTCATATTTACTGTCTGGGGATCATTGTTTGTTCCCATGTGTTATTGCCTATAGAGGCCATTAAAGCACCTTTTTAAATGACTAGAGGAGTTTTAAATGTCATGCTTTAATAGAGTGGATCAATACAGTGGGCTGGGAGCTGAATGTCTGTGCTCTAGTCATACTTGTGTATCGTGGCTGCTCTCTGGTTTTGAAGTGGCCACCACTCAGCTCTGAAGCTTCTTGGGATGTGTGAGAGGTGAAAAGGGAGTAGGATTTGGGAGAGGCTGGCTGCAGTGTGTTTTGCACACTTCTTTTCCCTGGAGTGATGGAGCACTGGACAGGCTGCCCAGAGAGGTTGGGTGCCTCCCGTGATTCTGGGATGTATTGCAGCCTGGTAAAGGAGGACTGAAACTAACAGCCTCGTACCAAAATGTGTGTGCAGACAGCTCCAGGGTCTTTCAGGCTCCTCATCAAATAGCAACAGAGAGAATAGAAAGTCTAGCTAATTTCTCTGTTAAAATTGGGACACCTTACTGGAAGTACAGAAACTTTCTGAGGCTGTATTGATTTTATGTTGGAGCTCTTCAATTAATGTGGGGGAAAAATTGTGCCTTATCTGGAATTCCATTACTTTTATGGAAGTGTATATGTAAAACTGTCTTAAAGCAGGTGTTCTCAGATAACTGTCAGGAATGTGGTACATCAATTGCCTGACCATTTTTAGAGGATTTAGGAGCTGGTATTTTCACCCTAAGTGCTATCTCTGGTCTTCTGATATACCTGACTGTCTTGTAAGCTTTAGTTCTTAGTACTTAGAGAACTGATGACATCTTTCAGGTAGATGTCCTACCTGTCCTGTGAGCAGGTAGAATACCTCCAAGTGAAATGTCACTTTGCTCTCAGATTCTTACTACTCCACTCTTTAGAAATCCTCTCAATCACCAGGTAAACCTGGCTGCTTTGTGAGGGAAAGATTTAAAGATACTTGAAACAGTCTGGAGTAAAATGAAATGAAGCCTGTTCCTCCTCTGAATATTTAACTCAGCAGGCATGCAAAATAGCCTGTCGTTTTCTGTTGATAAATGCAGAAGTATTTGTTTTGCCTTGAAGTCTTGCTTTGCTGCTTTTCTCCTATTCCTTTCAGGTTTTTTTAGCATACCATTGTGTTGAAGAAAGGGACTTATGATCTTATCTAACCTGTCATCGTGCATAGCACATCTGTCAAACAGCCCCTCGACCTGATGCCAGAATACCCCGAGTCAGAGCAGCTCAGTGTGAAGGTGGAATGTGCAGTGGGAGAGTGCTGATCAGCAGCATTATAGAGAGTGTGATTTCACAACTGACAGCTGTGGCATAGCTGCTGTACAGCATGCCTCAGAAATAGGAGAGCTCTTGTTTTTCTTTTCTTAGGTCAAGTTGGGTAAATAGCAGGGGGAGGAAAAAAGGTCACTGTCTGTCATGAGGAACACCTTGAATTGCCTGCCTTTATTCAGGGGATGATTGCTGCTCAGCTGTGAGAGATGCTGATGAAGTCAGTGCCTGCTCGTTACTCTCTCTCTACACATTACCTTCTTGGAACCGATTGGGGATGATTAGTGGAGAGCAGTTCAAAGTGAACAAACAGGCTTTTAATTGCCTGCACTTAGAGGGCTTGCAGGAGCTATGGACTGTAAATATGTAACTCATAACAACCATTACTGGCTGAAATGTTCCAGTGCTATATTTGTGTTATAAACTCAAAATGCCAGTGAAGGAGATAAGGAAGACCACTGATAAGAGGCATATAATTCACTGCAGAGACTTGTGAGAGCTTTTTAAAAGACTTCCAGCAAACTTACTTCCAGGATCTGGATTACAAAAGCTGGGGCAATTATCTTTAGCAAAATCTGACTCCAAACTCTGTGAAATAGTGTCCAAGTGCAATGCCATAAAGCTCTTGCTGTATCTTTTTCCTTCCTCTGCTGGCTTCTTGTTGAATTGAAGTTCATTTTGCAACCTGTGGATGTGTGGTGCCATGAGGCTGGTGGCTCTGTGCTTTGAGACAATGAGTGGATCATGGAGTGGGGAATATTCTGAGGGATGTCCTGCTTGAACTCTGCAAATATTTGGCCACTCCAAATATCAGCAGCTCACATTTTCAATGGCAAGTGGAAGATAGGGAAGGAATGTGGGAGAAAGTTGGTAACAGATGTTTTTAGTCTTTTTTTTGGAACATAAAGGTTAAGCTTCTGTGTGCCTTCTCTGGGAGGTTGAGCCCTTAGTTTATGAGCTTTGTCATGTCTAGGTGTGTAGAAGCTACTATTTTGTTAGGAGCAGGCATGTACCTGTATTGGAACTAGTGCTAGTGTTATGTTTTGATACCTGCAGTTCAGCAATTCACTTCTGTCTGTTGCAGCTGAGATTTTTCTTTTTCTAATGTGGTCTTAATGGGGTTATTTTTCACGAATGATGCTAAAGGTTTTCTTAAAGCAGTTCTTCAAACCTCTTGAGTGCATGGGAGAATCTTTACGGGTTGGTTTGTTTGGGTTGTTTTTAAGTTACATTTAATCCCTTGCACTAAAACCAAGTTAAATTTTTTCCTTGGCATCTGAATTAGCCAAACTCTGTGGCAGGAACTCTAGTAGCTGCAGCACATACTTCCTTTAATCTGGCATTTGCTGAAAACAGTGCCTTTTTATCTTGCAATATGAGACTAAAAGCTTACAGAAGAATGGTCCTGTTGTGTTTATTAAGACTGGTAACACATGACCAAACAAATCTTGTTAAAAGATTTATCTGTCTGGCTTAAATAAGAAAAAGGAGCTCTTCATATTTTTAGTTACCCAGTGTACTTAAATGCCTTCCTGTTTTAGTCTCATAGCATTTCTGTTGGACTTGCTTTCACATTATCTTTAAAACCTGACTCTTTAATACTGGTTAAGAGGTTTAAGTACTTAATGTGCAGAGAGGTGGGATGTATGCCTTTTGCTCTGATAACCATTTCCAGGTGTATAGATCAAAGAACTGCAGAGCTGTGTGTAAAGGGTAACTGCAGTGTGACCAGCTTAACAAGGTGCCCAGACCTGACTCTATTTGTGGGAGAAATAGTATCCTGCTCTCCTGACTTGCATGGCTGGATGGGAAGGTTTTTGTCTGCATTAATGATGAAGCTTTAATTTGAACTAGATTTAAAATGCTGGCAAAAAAAAACAACCTCAGCCAGGTGAATGTGGAGTAATGATCAGTTGAAAATAAAGATGAACTTCTGCGCTTCTTTGGGTTTTTAAATGGAGTTTAAAGGTCAGATCATGCCTGCTTTCTCCTAAGGTACTTTGGCAATAAATTCTTTTAGATGGTGTTTGAAAATTCATAGGCAGATCTAATTACTTTCATTATGACACCTTTTTTTTTTCCTCTGTCTTTGGGAGTGGAACTGGGAAGTCTAGTTGAGTGTCAGGTCTAACAGCTGGCTAATTTGGGGTTTGAGAGAGAAGGATGCATGTCTATCCTGTGTCCTGAAAGGTGAATGGGACCTGAACATTTTAAACAGGCATAAGAGCATTTGAATATAATTTGAAGTTGTAGGTAGCATTTTCTGCTAGAAAGCAGAGAATGGAAGACTTTAGTGAGTAGCTCTGCAAGAACATTTTTGGCTTATGTTTGACATCTAAACAGTTTAAGATAACAAGGAGCATTTAATGTCTGATGGGATACTGGGTGGATATAAAGCAAGCTATCCCATACTGGACACAATAAACTTACTTGCACAAACTGACACAGCCTGAGGCTGTACCTAAGTAAATCTGTATCAAAGGTAGCTAATAGTCTTCAGCCTCTGGTGCTGTAACCTGAATTTCTTTGCTGTAGTATGACAGAAGCAGCTGCTTTGGTGGTGGTTTGGTGTAGTGAGAATAAGGAGCTGCCAGTGAGTAAAATTACTGGGAGCTTGCCAAAAAACACTGAAGATTTTCAATGTATTTGCTTCTACTGTCCTAATCCAGAGTTAAACATCTGTCTGATTACTGTGTTTGGCAGTATACATGATGTATTGTCCCAGTCTGCTTTAGGACTGTGCAAAGGCTTCTTAGGTGCTGAGAAAACATTCTTGACTTCACTGAAAACAAAAGAGAATAACTTACTCATTGGCTTCTTTAAATTCTCCAAAATTAACTTACAAACAACATTGAGGCTTTGATAAACAGGAGAGGGTAGTGATATACTACAGGGGAGGTGAGAAACAGTGGGAAAGGCTCTGAAAAGAACAACATTTTTGTTTAGGCCTCAGTTTCCTGGGGGTTTGTACTTAAGAAGTGAGTCTTTGAGCACTTGGGGTGGTGTTTAACAATAATCTGAAGTGGCTGGATTTTTTTTTCCATCCTTGGAGGTCACTAAATACCATTTTGAGATGTATTCCTGTGTTCTTGAGAGATCAGAATCTAAAGCACATAGAAGTTCTCTTGTATACAGGCTGAGATGTCACTAGTAATTTTTAGATTGCCCTGGGAAAGCAATTAGTTTCCATTCAGAATGAATAGGTTATTTATTCTCTGAAGTGAATTTTGTATTAACAACAATAGAAGAAAGCCTTAAGCTTACTACTGGGGAATTTCCTAGCCTCTAGAAATTTAAGACGTTTCTTCTTGAGTCCCTGCAGACAGTTGCTATCACTATTATCTGCAACTTCTCTGGCAATTGACAGGTTCATTGTAGTCCTCTCTTCAGGAGTTTTGTTGGATTCCCCCAGTGTGTTATCAGGATGATGGCAGCTGCTATGAGGAGGAAAGAAAATAGAATCATTTCCTACCTGGATGATCGGTTCATTCAGGAAATGCCTGAGAGATTCAAGCCACAGCCTGAATTGTATCAGCAAAAGCAATTTGTCTCTCTTCTGGCTGTTTCCATTGCTGGAAGTAGTAGTCAACAGGGACAAGAATATTGTAGTCTGAGATTCATGTAAAAGTGAAGACATTTCAAACACAGAATCTCTGATTTCTCAGCTGGCTTCTTAAAAATCAAAATAGTCTTTTTTCCTTCTCTAATGTAGTTTCAGATGCTTGGTGCATGAACACTCAATCTTCTTAGGTCCCTGGCTTTCATGTTGTAATATTTCACACAGTGGTTTGATTTCAAGTATAGCTTCCTGAAAACTTACATACTGAGTGTGGATAAATTTAGCTTTATCCTGAATTGGTGAACTGGGGAAAAATAACTTACCCTTGTATGTTGGATGCATGTTTCTTGCAATAGCCTTCTTTCATGAACATTTACAGGAAAAATGATAGGATTGCTGATCAGTAGTGGCTGTAAGTGCTCAGACTGTTGCTATTGAGCAGTATTAAAAGGCATTTCCAAATACATTAGTTTCTGGTACCTTCTCTGGAAAGGCTCTAGTGAATTTACAGCACCTGAAGTATGTGCTGCTGCCTGGCACTCAGAGATGTTTCATGCATCCTGTTAATTCAGATTGTTTTGATTTGTTAAAATAGAAAGGATATTTAAAGGAACCTGTCCATTTTGAGTCCCAACAATAACTGCATAGGGCCATTATTTACCTTTCATTTGACTAAGGCATGGTAATAGTGTCTCATGGGGAATGAATCCAGACCCTCATTGCAGGGTACTGAAAGGGAGTTAGGGAGCAGCTCTGTGCTGTTTAGCTGCCCGTGGGGGTTGAAATACAGCAGCAGGCAGCTATTCTGTGCACTTGGTTGTGGTTTGAGGATCCAAACTTGCAAATACTCTTGTACCAGAAAATCCAATTTTTTAAATGTAAACTTACATTGAAGGGGGGAAAAAAAAACCAAGCCACAATTGATGTTAACTGTATTAATTGATCAGGAAGGTAATTCTATTGGTTTATCTTCTTTCCTGTTCCCTAGCAGGAAACTGAATGTGTGAAGGTGATGGCTTAAAAAAAACATATCCGTGTGTTCTGTTATTGGTAAAGCAAGCATGAAAGGTCATATCCTTGGTATATGGAAAAGCACATTGTGTTAGTGCACTTGTAACTCCTGTGGTTTGGTTTCAATTAATTCATTCCTGTAATCCACAGATTACAGGTTTGCTCTATTTTTGGAAAAGCAGAGTAGGGGGAAGACTTGGGAACAGCTTGGTCTGCAGGTGGCAGATGGTACCAGCTTTGTAGGGCATCCATTGTTACTGGTGTTAGGAAGTAAACCAACATTTGCTAAACTTGGTAAGGAAGAAAAGTTGTAGGCTTTTTGTCCCTTCCCAAATGCCTTTTTGTTTTTCTCCACCCACTTGCATGTTTACTCTTCAGCTTCAGGTAGAAGATTGTGTGTTCTGTGAGCGCTTCCCATCCAAGAAGTTGTATTTCTGAAGGGAACAAAAATCTGAAGGAGCTGTGAGATCTTTTTGAGGATGAGGACATAGCCTCAAACATTTTACAGGCACTTCATCAGTTCTCATTTCACAAAGCATTTGTAGTTTTCCATACTGAATTGCTTTAGAATGTTGGGGTTTTGTTTGGTTTTAAGTTTTATTGTCAGAAATGGAAAGCATTTTGAATATTAACATGGGCTTTTCCCCTCTTTTTTCCCCCCCCTTACTCCTTTAAGAACCTTGTTAAAACGCTGGGGTTATTGGAGTGGTTGAATTTTTCCTGGCTTTGAGTGAGAAATTCAGAAGACTGAAGCCCAGGCTCACTGTCTACCTTTCACGGAGGCCCAGCCGTGAGAGGACAGAAGAAGGCACGTGGCGAATCATGACGGCCGACAAAGAGAAAGACAAAGAGAAAGAGAAGGACAGGGACAGAGACCGGGACAAGGAGAGAGACAAGAGGGACAAGGGCAGGGAGAGCGAGAACTCGCGCCCTCGACGCAGCTGTACCTTGGAAGGAGGTGCCAAGAACTACGCCGAGAGCGACCACAGCGAAGATGAGGACAATGACAACAACAGTGCCACCACGGAGGAGTCCACCAAGAAGAGCAAGAAGAAACCTCCCAAGAAGAAGTCGCGCTACGAGAGAACAGACAACGGGGAGATCACATCCTTTATCACGGAGGATGATGTTGTGTACAGGCCTGGAGGTAAGGAGTTCTGTTCTCTTTCCTTTGGAAGTCATTGTGCAGCAGAGCTACCTGTTAGTTGGCTGCAGCAGGCAGCACCATGTGCTCTCTGTTAATTTAAAGTAAGATTGTCCTAGGGGCAGGTTGCCACATTCCCATTGGAGATGTATATGGAGATGTATGCAGAGGCTTTTGACTGTATCTTGTAATATGTGACTTGTTGGAATGAACTTAGCTCCTCTTTGAAAAAGAGCCACACTTATTTTTTCTTTCTACTCAATTATCTGTGTATCATGTGGAATTTGTCCTGGGAATTTTGGAACTAAATTAGATAAAGCACTGAGCACTTGGTTCCAACTTTGAAATGAGAGCTGATCTGAGCTAGAGATTTGATAGATGGAGCTTGCTTCCAACATTTCTGAACAGTTTTTCTGTAAATCTATGATTTTTTTCAGTAGAGCTCCTGTCCTGTCTTCTGTCTCTGAAGTAAAAATCAGATGCCTGACTATCTCATACCTATTAAGCCATTGATTTTTCCCCTCCCTTGTTAACTCCTAGCTAATGCCTATAGATGGCAGCTTAGCTGTTGGTCCAAACAATGTCAGCAAGTATCTGGCATGTTTTGGGGACAGAAGCAGAAGCTTGCAGTGTGCTCTCAATGTCTTGGATGTGCCTCTTAATTACTGCCAAGTTCACAGAAGGTTTCATGTAAGGTTTCAGAATCGAACCTGGAGCTGCTGCCAGCTTTTTCCTCAAAATGAAATTGCATTTTAAAATCAGATTATTCAGCTAGCTGTGTTCCTCATTTTTGTGTAAAGACTCCTTTGTTCATCTAGATAGCATTTTAAAAGTGTTGATTGCAGCTGTTTGTTCCACCACACAGACTAGTTAGGTTTGGCTTTACTGTTCAAAGCACTGGCTCAAGGGCTCTGCTAGGTTTATATTACTTTTCTTTGAAATGATCAAATGCTGTAATAACTCTGCTGGAGCAAACCAGAGCTGGATTTGAACTGAAAACCGTGGAAAGTAATGAGGTAAAATCTTCTCTTAATTTTCCATGAGGTGCTGTGTAGCTCAGCTACTAAAAATCTCATTGTATGAGTACAGATGTCAAGGTTTTAAATGCTCTATGCAGTTGCAGTTGCTGTCAGGGCTCTCGGATGCTAGTGGTATGTGTGGGCATGACCAGCTGCAGATACAGATGGGCTGAAATTCTGCTTGGTTTTTAGATGTGATGATCTTGTTCTTCCATGTGAAAGTTGTGGAGTCTGTTTTTGCTTAGATCTACCAACGTTTGTCAGAATAACTTATCTGTTTAAATGCTCCAAATATCATTTTAAACCATTCAAAAGATAGATTTTTCTCTTGGTCAGGGCTTGTAGCTGAATAATACTTGTTGCTGGAGGCAATAGCAATAGGGAGCCTGCAAAAGCAGCAGCTTTGGCAATCTTGTTTTGTGTCAGAGGAGGAAAAATAATTGAGAATCTGTTAAGAACAGCTGTTGTGTGGGCCCAGTAGTACAGTGTGATACACTGGCTGTATTGCAAAAAGACTTTTGCTTAAAATTAAGCTGGAAAATCAGTTTGTGATCTCCATTTTATCCTGTGGAAGGATAGAGCTGTATTAGTGCTTTGTGTCCAGTTAGTACATTGCTTGGAGTACCTCTGGAGCAGTACTTGGGCAGGGGGATATTTCACAGAATCACAGAATGGGCTGGATTGGAAGAGACCTTAAATATGACCCAGTTCCAACCCCCCTGCCATGAGCAGGGACACCTTCCACTAGAGCAGGTTGCTCAAGGCCTCATCCAGCCTGGTTTGGAACACTGCTGGGGATGGAGCATCCACAACTACTCTGGGCAGCCTGTTCCATAGTTGCAGAACAGCAGGAATCAGGGCTGTGGTTATACTGAATTTGCACCTTTGCCAGATAATTGACAAATGAGAGGAGAGAGCCTGTAAATGCTGGTGGTGTGGGGACAGCTCAGATTGATTGGTTATGCTATATTTTTCAGGAGAGTATCCATTCAGAAAAGAAATCTTGTTTATGCCCAGCCTGGCAAGCTCTTCAGTTGTTATGGCTTGTACCTTCTCACTTGCCAGCAATTACACGCTGGGAGAGATGCTATTTATGGGCTGAAATGCAAGGTAAAGCCTCAGTTCCAGCACATGCAGGGAGATGTGTCAGGGAAGCAGCATGCAGCAAATGTCCTCGAAGTGCTGGCCAAGACCCACACAGCCCTGGGGGACTCGAGGGAGCACACGTGGTGGCTAGTGTGGGAGAACAATCTTCTCTAACAAGCCAAGTGCTTCAGCAAACATCTGTTGGTGATGGTGGTTGCAGACCCAGTGCTTAGGATGCTGGCTGCTTGAGGAGCAGTGCTGCTTCTGAGTGGTGCTTGAGGATTTGGAAGAGGGAAAGGACTAGTGCTGGCCACAGGCAGCTTGCTTCATGTTCTCTTTGCCCATCTTTCTGTGCTGTTTGAAGAGGGGGGGTGGGAGGATGTGGTTGGTTGGTATGGAGGAGGTTATCAGTGAAAGAACAAGGCAGGCCATAGAACTTGTGATCATTGAAATATTTTACACCTGCTTTGTAATTGAGAAATCTGCTTATTACATTTTACCTTTCATTGGTAGTAATTAGCATAAGAGATGTATCCTAGCATTGAAACTTTCCTGTTCAGTTTGCTCTTTGTACTTTGTTTAAACTTGCATCTGTTTCTTGTCTTAAACTGTGGAGAGGAACAAGAACACATTATTGGCAAACTCACTGGAGGGACCTGAGCCTAGCTGAAACCTTCATTGACTATACAGATTTAAGAAATAAAGTTTTAAATTACAGTTTAACAGGAGTGAGGTCTTGAATACACATTCCATATTGTCTTCTAAAGCAATTTTGGCATCTACTGCAGAAGAAAATCTTAGCTTCTGTCTTCTGGCTTGATGACATATAGGGAGATGTATTTGTGGCTAAGGGTACAAATTACATAAAATTTAAGAGGGATTAAGAGAGTTTAAATTAATGAGACTTGCACAGCAAGGATTAGAAAGATGGAAATTAAAGGTATGTGCAGAATGGGTAGCTAAAGGGAAGTCTATGCCATTTGATTCTTTCTCTAAACACTTATCTGATATGGATGATAAAGGTCTGCATTTTCTTACTATGAGCTCAGTGTTAAAAATCCCATTCTCTGTTTACCCCATTGCTGTATAGTACTTAATCCAACACTTAATATTGCTTTTTTTTCTCTTCTCTGCTCAGCAGCTCTATTTGAGTAACAGCAAATAACCTGTAAATAAATAATGATGATTGTTTTTTTCCAATGAAAGGTTACACTATATCACTGCCATGCTATAATGGGTATAATGAATGTATGCATAGCTTTAGAGCATGTATTAAAATTTACTGACTGGAGCTTAGACAACACTCTGCAATTAATCTTCTCTACTTTGTTGGAAATAACACAAGCCTGTCCTAAAAGCTGTTGGCCCACTTCCCCATCTGTCCTCTCCATTTCCACAGCTTCTCCCTCCCATTTCCTTCCAAATCTAATCTGTGAGTGGTGGGGTTTTTTTTCTGATTTTCTTGTAGTTGTTACTATGCATTTGTCAAAATGACTCTCATGGTAACAAATTAACTTCTGTTGTACAGGCTGTGTTCAGATTTGCTTATCTGCTTCTTTAGCATAAGGTAATGATAGCAGAAGATAGGTGGATTATTTTTTTGCATGTATTTTCCTCTCCTTTTGCATTCACTTAGATGAATGCAGAATTTCCTTCCATTTCTAGTGCAGATTGATCCTCCTGGCTTTTGCCAAACCCAGCAGGGTTTGCAAGGGTTCATTTCCCATACGGTTTGTGTGCACATGCAATATGGTTAACACATGGCTCCTAATTGGGAGTACTCTGAGACTGGTGGTCTTGTTTTGTAGTATGCTTTTTGCAGTTCCACTTCTTTGATTGTCAGACTGTAAGTGAATTTGAATACTTTGATAGTCTGCTGTGCAAACCAGACTTTGGAAGTGCATCTGTTGTTTGGGTTAGACAATTGGTCTCCGTGTAGGATTTTCTGTGTAGGAGAAGGCACTGAAGTGTTGTCAATCAAGTGGCTGTCAGTGCATTGTGCTAGACTCCAGTGCTGAGGTGCTTTCAGAACAGCTGGCCAGGCTTTTGCCAAGTGCCATGCTACTCCAGCCACTGTTGAGTAGTAGAGCAGCTTTTGTGCACACCCTGCTTTTGATATTTCGTTAGGAGAATTGGACTAGATGATCTTTAGGTCCCTTCCATCCCCTAACATTCTTGTCCAGCTGGAAGTGGGAGCTATGTGATGGAGAAAAAGGTAGTGATGCTGCTGTTCCGGAGAACCTTTTTTTCTCCTCTCCCTTTCTGGAGGGCAGCAGCTCACTTAAGTCTTACAAGGACCTGATGTATGCAAGTTAGGTTGGGTTTCTTGTGTATCTTCAGTTTGTCCTTGAACATGGAAATTTTATTGTCATCCAATGGTAGGACAAGAGGGAATGGGAGCAAGTTGGACCACAGGAGGTTTAGCATTAACACGAGGAGAAACTTCTTTACACTAAAGGTGCCAGAGCACTGGCCCAGGCTGCCCAGGAGGCTGTGGAGTCTCCTTGTCTGGAGCCATTGCAGAGCTGCCTGGACACATTGCTGTGTGAGCTGGTCTAGGTGCTCCTGCTCTGGCAGGGGTGTTGGCCTAGATGATCTTCCTAGGTCACTTCCAACCCCTAACATACTGTGATACTGTGATATTGTTTTCAATATCCCAATAAATTGATCTCGTGAAGTAAATGGGTTAAGATTCCAGAAAAGGTACATTGCAAAAATATCTAGTTATGTGGACACTTCTTATTGCCCTGTTCCTTTTTTGTTCTTTGACTCTTGCACACCTTTCTCCCTGTGCCCTTTTACCCTCAGGCTGCTCACCAGGTGAAGAAGGGATATTACTATATTAAAGCCACAGATCTTAATAGTGAGGCTGTTCTTGCTGCTGAGGAGACTGTAATGTCATCAGGATGGCACCTTGAATGTTGCACTGGAAACACTTTGGAAAGTCTTAGGTTAATTTGGAGCCTGAGGAAAAGAGATGACTTGATATGTCACCTGGAGATGAGGACAATATTGTTTGCTCTTCCTACGTAGAAACATTTAAAAGGATCTGCTGGAATTAAAAGGATTTATGAGGATCTGTTTCTCCAGTGACATCAGTAGCTATATAAACAGCACATCAGCAAGAGGAATCAACATGAGGTAACACAGGGTGAAATGCTTCTGCAGGGAGAGGAGAGCATTATAGCACTTTATCATTTTCTGGCAAATTGCTTTGGAATAGCTTACATGAGAGCCTCTTTGTTCTAGGTGTTAAGGTCTGTGTGAAGCTGGAAGAAGAGGTGCAGAGTGTTAGATAAGGAAAGTGTGGTTTGATGTGGTGCAGGGAAAGAGGCAGAATTAGCTTCATGTGGATCCTGGAACATCTGGCCTAGTATATGAAAAACAGGAGTGTGTCTCTCTGCTGCTCTGAGCTGGTTTAGGCAGTCACTGCTTGGAACAAATATTGGACTTGATGGTTTTGTTGCTTTTTTTCTTAAGGTACAGAAAATCAACTGTCACTAGGATGAAAGTGAAATATTGCTACTGGAAAACATAACTTGAGTCAAGTACTAACTTTTCTGGGTTTATAGGTTGATGTGTCTTTAAAGTTTTGTTAGCCTTCTGTCCCTGAGTGCTGTTTAGGAGGCACCATAACCCCATAAGCTATTATCTGGACAGGCATCAGAGGAGGAAAGAGACTCAATTTGCAGGTGGGGTGCACTGTTGTGAAATACTGCTGCTTCCTTTCACCACAGGTATCAGAGGGAGATCTTACATGCTTTGCACTTGGCTGTGTTCTGCACTTGTCCTGTATGTGGCCATTTTTCAAAGGGAGCACTTCATAAGCCATGAGACAGTGCATTAACCCAGCACCTGCAGGCTTCACATCTGAGCCACTGAAGACTGCAAACTATCACAGTGAGAAAATGACAGAAGATAGTGGGTCATCCTTTGTGGGAATCTGCAGGCCTGACATCAGTGTCCTGTGGAGTGTGGCCAGTGGAGTTCCACTCACAGTGGAAGCAGAGTTCTGTTTACCTAGGATCTAGTTGGACTGAGATCTCTTCCTTAAAAGCTGCTTAGTTGAAATGAGTGTGTAATCTAACTTGGTGCACTCTGTATTTCCCTCTTACCACTGTGATACCAGATCATGGCAATAATCAGATATTCAGACTTTCAGCTGCTGTAAACAGGAAGAACTTCAGAAGTTGTGCTACTTAATGTGTTTATAAGAGTGCCCTTATTTTTCACACTTAAACTTGATTTCAACCTATGTGAATAGTGGTGAGGTAAGCTCACAACAATCTTTTTTTAGAAGAGGAGATTATTTTTAAGACTTTTGTTTTAGTGGAAGGAAATGTGTTCTTGACCCATTCCTCCCTTAGTAATTAAAACAAGGGGAAAAGACAAAAAGCCTGAATTAGTGGGTGAGTCTTAAAACATGTCAGGAGGGTTAACAAAAAGCATGAAGGCATTTAAAAGTGCATAAAAGAATCACAGAAGGATTTGCTTTGAAGTTGATTGAAGTCTGTAGAGAACTGTTTCCACATGCAGCTGAAACTTGTGTGATTGTTCTGTGCTATTGGCTCTAACAGCCTTTGTGATTAGCTGTTTTTTTTTCCTCAGCAGTTGAGATTTAATGAAAAGTGTGATTTTTAAAGATCAGGTGAGTAGGTGAATAGTAAGTGTAGAAAATAATTAAGGCAATGTGACAGCATCCATTGACTGCTTAGGTGTATAAAGCTAATTTTCTGCATTTGTGCTGTTAGTATAAGGAGTAAAAATTAGCCAAATGGGAGTTGAGGGGGAAAGGCAATGCATTTGCTGAGTTCATATTTACTCTTAAAATGTGGCAGGGATTGCTCTGTATCTGGACAGCTGCTGGAGCCTGACAGATGGAGTCTTAAGTGCAGATCAAGGTTGATCTAGCAAATGGATTCCTCTGGCTTTGTTTGGCTTTTGTGTATAAATCATGGAGAGCAGCACTAAGGAGGTAAGCATACAGAGAGGTGGGGGACACAGCTGAGCCAGTGTTGGGCTAATGGGTAGTGTTTCATACTCTCTTTGTTGTTACATGAAATTGTGAGTGTGTTTCCATAATAGAATTATTGTGCAAGTGGAGAGTTTTAGGTAAGACTTTCTCTATAAGGTTTGTTGTTAATACTTGATCTGTGAGCCACTCTGTGTTCCATCATAACAAAACATGCATCACAAACAAAAGGAGATGCATTAACACTGGCTACTATAGTCCCAGAATCTCAACATGGTAGAGGTTAGAAGAGATCTTCTGGGAATCATTTAGCCAACCCCCCTGCTAAAGCAGAGTCACCCACAGCAGCTTGCCTGGGATCACATCCAGGTGCCTTAAGAATTTCTCCACACAAGGAGACTCCACAAGCTCTCTGGGCAGCCTGGGCCAGTGCTCTGGCACCCTCACACCAAAGAAGTTTCTCTTCCTGTTCAGATGGAACCTCCTAGGTTCCAGTTTGTGCCCATTGTCCTGTCACTGGGCACCACTGACGAGAGTCTGCTCCCATCTTCTTGCCCTTACCCTTTAGATATTCAGCAGCACTGAGTAGCTCCCCTCTGGGTCCAGGCTCAGCAGCCCTAGGGCTCTCAGCCTTTCCTCCTGCCAGAGATGCTCCAGTCCCCTCAGCATCTTCCTGACCTCTGCTGGACTCTCTCCAGTAGTTCCTCATCTCTCTTGAACTGGGAATCTCCCAGAACTGGACCCAGGGCTCCAGATGTGGCCTCACTGGGGCAGAGCAGTTGATGAAGTATTACTAAAAGTTAAGATCATTCTGTGAGCTCTTGGACTAACACTTCTCTAAAGGAGTGTTTGGTAATTATACTGACAACACTTGTGTACCTTTAGCTTCTGTCCTGGGAAGGCTGCTCTCGTATCCCATGTAACACAGCAGTTTACTTGATGCTAGAAGGTTGCTTTAACTTTTATCTGGAGATTGTTTCTGATAAATTGGAGGAAGGAGGGAAGGAGAATTAATCTGTCAGAATTTTGATCCTGGGCCTGACCTTTGCTACTCCATTTTGAAATACAGGTTTCATGGAAATAGCTTGTAGAAGTATTCAGGGGGGGGATGGAGGAGAAAGTTCATAGGTGAGGGAGGTATTTCTCCACAGGTTTGACACTCAGTGCTGTGTGTGAGCAGGCTAAGTGAAGACAGTGTGTTAAAGTGAGATTGCTGCTTTTTGTTTCTTCCCAAGTGGAAGAGAAAAAGAGATTAAATACAACTTGAGAATTGATGAAAACTAGATTCTACTTTAAAAGTTACCTCAGTTTTCATGTTACTGCTTGAAGGGCCACATTGGTGAGGTATTTGTCAGTAACTGGTCACTGAATAATTATTTATTCTTCTCTACTACCATAAATTTTACACAACCTGTTTGATTTTTCCTTTTGTCCTACAGAGTTTTGTGTCAACAGTATCCAGTAGCAGAGTGTGTGTTGAAGTAAAGAAGCATGTCAAGTCAATTGAGCTACAAATGGAAATATTTTGCTTTGTTTCAGAGTTGGCAGGAGGAATAGATCTATCTAGTCTTTATTTTTCTTTAAAGTCCAAAATGTGCTTTTACCAAAAGCAGTAAAGATATTTCGAGCAAGAAAAGATCAGCAAGTGCTATAAAAGGAGTGGCTAGATGTGCATAAAAGCTGATACAGATTTAAGACTTCCATTTGTGTTTTGTTTAGGAAAGAAATATACCTAAATGTAGACACAGTATTCTTTAGCTTGAAAAATTTATGCCTCTATCTTTATTGTGGTGATTGTACTGATCTTTCCTTAATAGTATGGAAAGCATTTTTTTTTCCTTCCTGAAATGGGTGTTTCTTATTTAAGCAGCTGGCTAGCATAGTAGCACCATCATTATGCTTTAAAATGAAGAAAAAAAAGTAACATACCAGTGTTGAACCCAAGTAAATACACTTGTCCTGTAAGATCAGCTTTACAGATGCTCCACTGATTTTTTCTGTTCAAAAGGCATCTCAGAGCTATTCACAAATTTAAGCAATAGGAAAATACTTTTTATTTAGAAAATAAATACTGATTTAAAAAAACCACAAACAACCACCAGGTTTTTCCCAGAGCTGCTAGGTATTTGCAGGTAGGTGAATATCATTAGGAGACAACAGGGAGAATATCACATAAGCTTACTTGACATGATTATGTTTGCATCACAGTAGGATTTGAGGCAGCAGCCTGCAGGATTTGAACTACTCTCTGAAAATCATCCTCACTCCAGTGACACATTTAGCCTCCCTCTGCTGAATGGGTGTTGTTGGGCAGGGCTGCATCAACAACTTACTAAATGGCTTGCACTCTCTCCATTTGTTTAATCAGAAGATGAAATGATGGGCCAGTTGCTAGGGAAATGGGAATGGCTGTAATTCTTTTTCTAGTTGAGGGCCACCCAATAAAAGCCCACCCATATTTTGATGAGGTATTGCAGTGTGTTGGGTTTCATTAGCAAAAGGATAGCTAAGGGAGAGAAACTAAGCAACCATGTGGTGGGCTTGGGAGTAAAAGGGTTTTCCAAGTCGTCTTGGTGTGCTTTTATTTGCCTACTAGAGCACAAAGTTATCATTTTGCATGGTCCAACAGAAGAACTTGTTAAGCTGCAAGGCAGGTGAAGGTGCCAGGTTTCACATGCAGCACAGCAGCTGTGTGCTGCTCATTTCTGATTCACTGTCTGAAGGCCTTGTGGAGATGGCTCAGGTGATTTCCTGTAGACAGTGACAACTTCTGTTGATTTCTTAAGGCTTATTATTGATGCATGCAGTGAAGGTCTCAGAGAAATTACCCAGAGCCATTTTTCTTCAAATGTGTTGTTCTTTGCACATGAAAGGGTTTTTTTACTAGGAGATCTAAACCAGTGAGGTCATGTAGCCATGTGGTACCTTTGTGGTGCTGCTCATCTTTTCTATCTTCCACAGTAGAAATGTGTCCATAAAAGTTATCAAAGTGCATCCAGTTCAGATTTGAGACAGGCTATGGAAGCATTTGTAAAATAGCAGTGGGAACAGATGCAAACATTGCATCTCCAGCAAAAAAGTGCTGTGACCTGAGCAGTTCAGAAAAGACTCTTTTTAAAATGACATGTGAGCAGCAAAGCTTATCTGTGGCTAAAGGAGCTCTTAGTCTAATTGGTTATTTAATTATAATTATGTTTTTTTTAGTGACCTGCACTCCTATTCCCACCCTTCCTCCCTTTTCATGTGTTTAATTGAAACAGAAAAACAAGTGAGAGAGGGAGGATACCCTAGCCTGACTTAGTGGCTGAGCATCTACAATGGCCTTGCTTTCAGGGTGGCATTATTTGCTAACACTGCTGTCTGTAAGGAAGCCTTTGCTTTGTATCAGGTTTGTTAGCAAAGTCCATCTGAATGCATCTGCAAGGAGAACTGTGGAGTGTGGTGGACATGCATGAAAAGTGCAGAAAAATAATTGGTGTGGGAAATCATGTAGCTGGGTGCCTGAGCTGCAGAACAGTTGCTTTTATGAAATTGGGAGCTGCAGACTACAATTAGCTGTCATTAATTTTGTTGAATAGAAATATGTTCCATTTATTGTACAATCAGGAGCCAGGCTTGAATGAGTTTAAATAGATGAAATCTAAATTATACTGACAGTCCATTAAACAGCAGCAAAACCCCCTTAAAGAAAATGGATTCACTATGATACCAGTTTATAATAAAATCATTTGCTGAATAAGAAGTGTAGCCTAGGCACTGGGAATACTCCTGTGAGTTTCAAATGAACACAGTAAATTGGTTGAACCATTTATTGCAGAGCAGGGCTCTAGCCCATTGTTTTCTGACAAGGAGCCAGCAGTGTTGCTTGAAATCTGCTCAGCAGGAAGAGACACTCAAAGATCAGACTGGCAATTTGTTTGTTGTCAGCCATATGGGGGGAAGAGAGGCAACCATAGAGCTCCTTACCTGTCACTGCTAATACTTCTCTAGTTAAATCCATGCAGTTGTCATTCCCAGTGCATTCCTCCCGCAGTTTCTGTGTGTTTGTTACTGAACCATCATGCCAAATGCATTGCTGTTGTTAGGTCTGTTCCCACTCCCTTTGTTTCCAGGGATTTGCTGATTTTCCTGTATTTGGAATACAGGCAAATTCAGATTTTAACATGCAGAATTGATTGGACACTGCAAATGCTTTTCTGATCCTTTGAAAGATATCACTTGGTTATTAACGGTCCCTGACTGCTAATATCCTGCTTCTAGCAGTATTTAGCTCTTTTAAGGGGGTGGTGGTGAGGGATTGTGACATTTAACTTTACAAGACAATGAAATGAAAAGCTCTGCTGCTTGGGGCTCCCAGGACTTCTGGCTTGGGCAGAGGTATTTTTGGAGAACAGTTTGAATTGCCTGGTAGTGCTTCTTCACTGGTTGGCAGAGGGCACTAGGACAAGTAAACCTTTTAACTTTAGACACCAGAATGGAGTAATGTACATATCCTTTCATTCTAGGATGTAGATAGGCTCTAATTATTTGCCTGCTCCACAACTTGTATTCAGGATATATGTGTATGTATACACACACATAGAGTGTCTCCCTCCCTCTCAAGTCTTTATGTATATGACTCTCTAGAAACAAAATGCTCTGTATCCCAAAGAACTGAGGTCTGTCTCAAACAGTTGGATTTATTTTTTTCCTCCTCCTCCTTCCCTCTTTTTTAAATTGAGGATGAAACAAACCAGGATGGTTCTAATGACACAAACCTGTTTTGCAGGGCTTGCCTGGACACTGTTTGTTTTCCAGTTTCTCAGATCCATCATACAAATTTCTACTCTGATGCAATTGAATCTGTAAACTTAATGAGAGTGTTGGGCTAAGTGCTGTCTCTGTATCAGTTTTGAAGGAGGAGTGTACATGTGTGCTGCAGGGACAAGTAGAGCTGAAATATGGCTTTTAGCATGCTGAAGGGTTGGATGTAGAGCATTTGTTACTACTGATGATGTGAGCCTGGTTCAGCTGGTTGGTTTGACAGTGTAATTGATGGATGAACTCTTCAACCTGGGTGTCTGACAAACTCCCTTAACTTTGCAAGAAGAGTAGGGGGTTTTATACATCTAGGATATAATTTTTCAGTACATATAACAGACTATCTGAAGGAAAGTAAAAGGAGAGAAAGAGTATTTAATCCAGTAAGATATTGGGGTGTTGAAACTGGAAAATGTTTCCGTTGGAACTCTGATTGCTTATAACTGTGCTGTGAAGTCTGAGCCTGTGACTGTTGAAACATGATGAATGGAGTTTAGACAATTCCTTGACAATGGCTTTCAAGGAATGTCTTCCCTGTGGAAGTGTGGTGCTCTGCAGAGAGCCTAAGGCTTTGTTTCTTGGATGATGCAAGTGTTGACTTAGGTAACACATGAAAGGATTCTAATAGTGAAGATGGTTACTCCTTAAACTGCAGTATTTAAGCTAATAAAGGTTCATGTGCACAGAGAAGTGAGGTGAGGGTTTTTTTTCCTAAAAGGTCTTTAAGTCCATGGGTTGAAGCTCTGATTTTAAAAGCAGCTTTTAGTGTGGGAATATTAATGTAACCCTTCAGAACTAGGGCACATCTGGTGAATATCACAAGCCCAAAGGCATAATGACTCTGTACCATGTGTCATAGAAATACTTCATCTCCAGTGGGACATTTTACACAAAATAGGAAAGTAAGCAAATGCACTCATGGCTGGAGACAGGCAGTGAATCCCAGCAGCTCTGCAAGGAACTTGAATTTCCTCACTCTGTTTTGCCATTGCAGTAGCAATGGTTGTGAAAAGGTTCCCCCCCCCCCCATCTTTTTTCTGTTGGAGAGTTTGGTGGTTTGTCACCAGTAAACTCTGTGGTGTAACAGAACATTTGGTGGCACTTGGAAGTTGACACGTGGATCTTATCTCTTGTTATGGAGAAAGCCAGAGTGTGAATTTATAGCACACCCACTTCCTGTGTGGTTACTTGCTTCCTGCTAGATGATGTGAGGATGACTATTCTTCAGTAAAAGAAATGTACTTAGACTTTGGTAAGTGTGTGAGGATCTTCAGAGCAGCAGGTTTTTGCTTGCTCTAGTTCATCCTATAGCTTACTTTACAGTGCTTTCTTTGTTTTGCTGATTTTTTTTCACTGAGACAGTGTAGATAACCAAGACATCTCCTTTCCTTCTCTGTTCCTAGTATGATTCTGTCTGTAAAGGGGCTCATGAGCCTTGCCTAGCAAAATACATCCTTAAGTTCTATTTTCAAGGGATCATTGCAGGTTGCAGAGGAACCAATACAGAGTATAGCTGTTGGTGCAACTGTAATAAGGACCAGAAAAGAAAAAAACAACCAACAAAAACAACTGGGAAGGACACTAGAAGGTTTTGGAGGTAAACAAAACACAGACTAAGAAAAATATCTGAAGGTCATCACTGCCTTGCCAGTTTAAGGGAGTAGGGAGAAGGGAAGTGAAATCCCATGCATAGTGAGATTAACTTGTGCATGTTCAAGCCAAGGCCTCATTTGAGATTTAGTCAGCTGGGGTTTGGATAAAGATTGCCACAGCACTGAAGAGCACTGTGGAGCCAGGGTGGTGGTGGTGCTGTAGTACTTGTTGGCCTTCTGGATGGTATTTTGTTTTGTAGGGAGCTTTTCAAGGCTTCTGTGCAAACATGTACTGACCTCAAGCTGCCACAGGTCAGGAACTGCAACCAAGTCCACATTCAGAGGGCAAAGCAGTGACTCACTCAGCTCCCAGGAGCAGGCACAGAGTAGAATGGCTTAATTACAATTATGGGCTACTGTTTCTTTGTGAGAAATGGGGCAGCTTTTGTAATTGTCCCAAGATGCTTGGACACAAAGCAGCCTGAGTGATATGAACTGACTGAAGTTGTCTTAAGTCTGTGCTGAAGAAGTCTGCAGTCATTTATAGAGCTTAAAATGTTCCAGAAGGAAGTGCTCAGTGGAAATAAAAAAAGGGTGCATTAGCACATTTCAGTGTGTTAAGGATAAGGAGAGGCTATTCTGTATTTTTCATGGGTTTATAAGTCTTATCTACAGAGGTTTGTTGCATTAGAAAAACGATGCAGTGTTTTTCCTTGGGTCCACATCAGAGCTGTTCAAAAGAATGTTTATCTTTTTGATTTCTGGTAAATGAAAGTAGTTGGTTTTTTTATGGTGTGTTTTGAGTGACTAATGTGAATGCATCCATAAATGTTCTCCTTTTTTTGGCATTTATCCAGTTTCTAGTGTTCATGACATTGCTTCACACCTGGATTAACTTGTTTTCTTATCTCTCTGGCCTCTGCTTTGGAGACATCTGAACTGGATGTCATCTTTGTTTTAGATCTTGGCAGGCAGCCAGCAGTGCCTTACTTAAATGCAATATACTAGTGAATCAACGTGTTTGCTTTATCCAGAGGAGATGCCAGATTCTCTTTTGTCAGCCATTTCAGAGGGATGCCTAGCTGTTTACTCTGTGTGCTGTCTGATAACATTCTGAAAATGAGGCTTGTAAAATTGAGATATTAAGGGGAAAAAAAATGTTAGAAGTTGTGATGTGTTCTATATCTGAAATCTTGTAGCTTTTTATACACATTCCCCAGTGAATCCTGAAAAAATTTCCACAAATGAGTGGTGAAACAACATGTAAATGGCTGATTCACTTGGGATACTGAGCTGGTGGTTTGAGTGAGTAGAAAGCTATCTAAATGGAAAGATTAGCCAAGGAAGTCTGACTGTTTGGAGAGAAGGAAAGTCATACTTGAAAGAAATGATTGCAATTCTTCTTGATTCTGCAGAGATGCTAGAGGTTGTTGTAGAAAACTGCTGATTGTTTTCTTACTAAAAATTATAACTCCCAAGATTTTAGTGCATTTGACATCCATGAGACTCCTAGTGCAAGACATTTGGCTTGTCACAGAGTGTGAAAACACATGGAAGCAAACTTGAAACTGATCCTGCTATATAGAGACCAACCAAGCCTTATAGAATCATAGAATCATAGAATGGTTAGGGTTGGAAGGGACCTCTGGAGCTCATCTAGTCCAACCCCCCTGCAGTGGGCAGGGACATCCCTAACTANATGGCCAGCTTCTTGTCCACCAGCACCCCAAGGCCTTTTCTGCAGGGCTGCTCTCCATCATCTCTTCCCCTAGCCTGTATTGATAGTGGGGATTGTTCCGACCCAGGCATAGGATCCTGCACTTGGTCTTGTTGAAGCTCATGAGGTTCACCTTGGCCCACCTCTCCAGCTTGTCCAGGTCCTTCTGGATGACATCTTGCCCCTCCAACTTATCAACAGCACCCCATAGCTTGGTGTCATCTGCAAACTTGCTGCTGGTGCACTCAATGTTGCTGTCGATATCGTTTATAAAAATATTAAACAGTCCAGGCCCCAGTACAGAGCCCTGAGGGACACCACTTGGCACTTGCTATCATTTAGCAGAGTTTCCTGTGATGCCATCATCATTAAGACAAATCACACTCTTCAGTAAATCCTTGGTTAGCACTGGCACTGGGGATTTATTGGAGTACTGGGGATGAGTGCTTGTAGCCAAAAGCAGCAGGTTCAGACCTGCATGAGTGCAACCAGCAGTGCAGAGTTTGGGAAGGGTGCAAAGTGCATGTAAAGCTTGGTTTGCCAGCAGAGCTGCTTTGATCCTGGCAATACATCAGTTGCTTGAAGTTAATGAAGGTGGCTACTGTACACCTCTGTGTCTCATTAGAACAGGATATTGTACTGCTGCCACAGTTAAAATCAGTTGCACAGCCATGGAATTCTGGCATATATCATTGAAGAGCTAAAGATTTGAAATGCTTGGCCTTTTTCCAGCTTGGCTGATGTAACTGCTAAGACTCTTCCTGCACTTTTGATAGTCCTAAGGAAGTCTTGCTATATTTAGTCTTTTAAATATAAAAGTCTCTTTCTTCTAAATTAATCCGAGTTAACCCTCAGTGATGAGAGAATTCCTGATTACAAATTGGGTTTCCAATGATGAATGAAGAGTTTCTTTCAGGAGGAAGATGTTTTATTGCTATAAACAATGATAAGGCATCTTTAGGAGTGCTCTTTGTGGAGCTTAAGAACCAGAAAATGTCTTGAACAACTTTTTAGGCTTTACAAGAGATGAGGCAGGATTTTAGTTGTGTTTTGAAATGTTTTATAAAACTCTTAAGACTTTTTGGCATTTTTCTGTAGGCATATAAAAAGGTTGATGGAAAATGTTCATAGAATAGCTGGTGTTCTTTGTGTCTGCTGAATAGCAGCAGTACCAATCTGAATGTAAAGTGAGGGAACACAATGGCTATACTTTAAATATTTGTTTGGCTTTGGGAGTAGCTTCTTTGCCTTCTAGCAAGCTGTGTGTGAATTCTCTGATTTCTAAGGTCATTATCATTAATCAGGCACTTCTCTCCCATCCTTGCTGTAATTTTATTCCGAGGCACTGCTTTTGTTTGTGAGACTGCTTTTAATACAACAGACCTTATTTTACAGCAACCTTGTAGAGCACAGTTGTCAAAAGCAAACAAACATAATTACTTAGCTTCTGTCATGTCAAATGTAATTTGAGAAAGCCCAGTCCTTCCCTGAGGTAAATCTAATTTAGTTTGCTGCATTTCATCTATGATTGGTTGCCTTGGTTTTCTTTGCAATTAGAAGAGAAAATATGTTAGTGCTAGGTTCTTAATAGCAAGCTAACCACAAAAGATCTGATTAGTTTCCTGTGTCTTATTTGGAATCTGGTTCAGAGGTTGTGACCTGGTGATTTTTTATCTATTACCTAAATTCAGAATGGTTTTATATGATGACTTCTTTTTTGTTTTCCTAGCAAAATATCTATTCAAACCAGAGTTAATTTTTATGCCGTTAATTCCCTTATTTATCATCATAAAGCATCTAGCTCCTATTTTTAGATCACACTTGGAATAAATTACATGCTATGCAAATGAAATGGTGGCTCTTTCTAAGCTTAAGCTGCTGTTGAATTTGATCCTGTTTTTATGTTCTTTCTTGGAGGTACAGAAGTTAATTTCCCTTCTTGTAAACTCTTGTTTTTCTTCAAGATTGCGTATATATTGAAAGCCGCCGGCCGAACACGCCCTATTTCATCTGCAGCATTCAAGACTTCAAACTGGTAAGGAACATTTTCACATCTCCTTTTCCCTGCCCCATTCTCCACTGATCTGGCGAAGATTTCTTAGTCTGGATCTCTTCCTGTAGCTCCTTGCTCCTTCTGAGTAAATCTTCACCTTCTGCAATAGTGGCTGCTCTGCTCTGAAGACAGTGATCTATCCTTGGGATAGACTCAGTTAACTGGGCTGTGGAGTTCAGTGTGGGCCATGGCATTTTAAGATTCTAGAACCCACAGAAATAGTTGAGTGTTTTTTTGGGGGTAATTGTGGCTCATTAAGTTAAATTTTCCTTGGCAAGTTAAATTTGGCTGTGCCTTGAGCTTTCTATAGCACACATGGGCTGGCTTGTGGTATAGCCTGTGCATCCTGATTAGTGGAGTGACAGTGGAGGATGCCAAGAGAGACTAGAGCAGCAGGGCAAGTTTGATTGGATAAATAGCAAGTAATATTTAAGAATGCTTCAGCATTTTATTCTTTAAACATGAAAAGTGAGCCACCTGAGGCAAGAGCAAATTATTTGGCCTTGCAGTTTGCCCAGTTTTATGAGTTTGTAAGTGTAGAAGGTTAAATATGTTCCTTCCCAGTGTGCTGGAGCTGCACAGAAAAGCCCCTGCTGCTTCGGCAGTGCAGAGCAGGAAGCTGCTGCCTGTTGGACACAGAGAGCACCTGTGCTTGTTCTGGACACTGCTTTGGGTAGTATAACCAGGCTATTTGGAAAAGGTAACTGGTACTGCTCATCATCTTGCTGTTCTTGCTTTTTGGAAGTTCTGAATATGTAATAAACTGTCCTTACCAGTGCAGAGTCCACAGGCATAGATCTGCTGTCTGTTGCTATCAGAATATATCTTCCTTTTCCAAGCTTTCATGCTCAAGCCTTCTACTTTACCCCTTACAAGTTTATTTGATGAGACCACAGTGAAGGAAAAGGTGTAGACTTTCTTCATTATAGATGTCCATGGTAGGCATTGGCACTTGTGAGCATGCAGCAAGTGTCTCTCTTCCCCTCCTCTAGAAAGGACTTGTTGGATGTGTAGTTAACAGGTTCTAGCAACGGGTTAAGCCACAGTTGTACTACTCTGGCATATTAGCAGGTGTTTTTGTGTCTGACTGGAATTACAATGTGATAGTTGCCATTCTAGGCAATAAGTTCCTGCTGAGTTGCATTAATTGCTCAGGGTACTGACAACAAAAGCTGAAGCTTCTGTTGTCAGCTTTGGTCTTGTACAACACATTAAAGATGTTTGCAAAACTGTGGGAAGTGTATTGTAGTATGTTTTAGTACATTTTTGGAGAGGTTTCTTTGTTTTCAACAGGCAAAGGGTATGACATGGGGTTACTGGCAGTGTTGCCTTTTACTTCACATTGAAATAATATCATTTTTTAATGTTTACTTTTGTCTGGTCCTGAGTTCTTTAGTTTCTGTTAGGGGTTTTGTTTTTTTTCTTACTAACATAAAGCATAAAAGGAACTTGTAAAAATGACCAAACCCCTTGATGCTGGTTATACTAGCAAAAATATATTTTCAGTGTGTTTGTCACTGTTGATTTTACTGGTGAGGGAAAGGAGAGATGTACAGTGGAAAGGACACTTGATTTCTCTTTTAGTGTGAGATACCAACAGTAAAACAGTCTTGTTTTGCCTTCAGCTAAATATGTCAAGTGAAGCAGGCAAGTGAAAGTCAACAGCTTTGAAATGCTGCCTACTAATTAAGTACATTATCATGTTGGTTGTCATAAGCTAAAAGTTTTGGCTGAGTATGAGTCTTACCCTGTACTTCCTGTTGCTCGAGGTGCAGTTCAGGCAAAGGAGTTGATGGTGGCTTTTATTTTACTGATAAAAACAGAGAATGTAAGCTTGCATTAATAAAGAAGAAAAAAGAGAAAGTAAAAAGAGACAGAACAAATGTTCTGAGATAGATAGATATATATATATATGTGCTGTACTGCAGAGTGAAAGGTACTGAGAGTCATTCTAGGGGTGAGGCTAGAGTACCATCAGCTTCATTCCTGAAGTCAACTCAAGTTTAACTGTCTTTTTCCAGTTAGGTCTTAAATCATAATTAGGTATGGTTTTGTATCTAATGCTAAACTAGAAGCTGGTTCTGTGAAGTCTGGCAGTTTCTCTTAGTTGAGTGTTCAAGCTGCTTTCCTTTGACAGGTGGTGGGAAGCAAAGAAGGTAGAAACAAATACTGGAGTGTAGAGCAGTGTATTCCTCATAATGGGGCTTACTCCCTCTGATGTTACTCAAGTTGTATTAGAAACAGCATCTTTGTGGTTAGAACTGTTTTGCCTGCTTCATTTTCACAACTGCCAGTGTGGAAAATGGGATGAGGTTACTTAGAACTTGATGAGGTCACACGACTTCAGAAACAGATGTTACAAATCATTTGAGAGCAGCTTTGTGTTCTAGTGTCTTGTGACTTGGAGAAACCAATAATTGTTTTCTTATGCATGGTCTTTGCAGTTCCAGCAATTATGACAAGTCTCTCTTGACATTAAGATGAATCAGTTCTGCTAAAAATTACACCAGAAGAACAGCTCTTTTGCTTTCCTGAAGAGCAATTGCACTTCACCAGTGGCCAGAAAATCCTCGTGGTGAAACTTTACTTACCTCTGATTTCTTTGTTGCCATCCTGCATTTTTGTTGCTTCCCGTGGAGCAGAGCTGTGATGCTGCAGAGATTGGTCATTCCCTTCATGAGCTGTGTTAGTTCTTGTACTATAAGATAAACTGAGGTTGGGAGGAAGAGCAGCAGATTTGGTTCCCAAGCACTGAGGGCAGCTGGAGGAGGGCAGCTTGCTTTCTATGGCTTTGTCCTGAATCAGAAAATCCAGTGGTGTGTTGAGGCTGGCTGTGGGGGAAGGAGTGAAGTGATTTGATCAATCCAGCTAACTATGTTAGAAGCTATCCTGGGTATTGTAGATCCTGTTTTGTCTCTGCCAGTTCTGGATTACTTCCAGCTGTCTGAGATTCATGTAAATAACTGTGTGGCGTTGAGAAATAAAATAGGATTAAGTATGATGTGTTGTCTTAGGGAAACTGTCAACAAGAAGTGGCACTGAATTGTCATGTCCTTTCCAGTCTGCCATTGCTTCCCTACTTCCATAACATGGGTTTTACTAAGATGAATATCATCTTTCAAAATCACTTGCAGTAATGGGTTGATAGTCTCCTGTGTTCTTAGGGAGTGAGGTAAATAACAGCAGGGGTAGAGCAGCTGACTGCTCTGCCGTGTGAACTGCTTGTGAACCCACTATCAATCCAGGCTGGGGGATGAGATGATAGAGAGCAGCCCTGCAGAAAAGGCCTTGGGGTGCTGGTGGCTGAGAAGCTGGCCATGAGCAAACAGTGCACGCTGGCAGCCCAGAAGCACAATGGCATCCTGGGCTGCAGCAAGAGAAGCGTGGCCAGCAGAGCCAGAGAGGTGATTCTGCCACTGCACTCTGCTCTGCTCACACCTCCTCTGCAATACTGGGTCCAGTTCTGGAGCCCTCAACACAGAAAGGCCATGGAGCTGATGGAGCAGGTGCAGAGGAGGCCACGAGAATGCTCAGGGGCTGCAACACCTCTGCTCTGAGGACAGGCTGAGGGAGCTGGCATTGTTCAGCCTGGAGAAGAGAAGGCTTCAGGGGAACTACTAGTGACCTTCCAGTACCTAAAGGGAACTTGCAAGCAGGCTGCAGAGGGCCTGTTTGCAAAGGCCTGGAGGGAAAGGACAAGGGGCAATGGTTTGAAATTGGAGAAGAGTAGATTTAAACTGGATATTAGAAAGAAGTTGCTCCCCACGAGGGTGGTGGAACACTGGCCCAGGTTGCCCAGGGAGGTGGTTGAGTTGCCATCCCTGGAGGCATTGCAGGTGAGGCTTGCCAGGGCTCTGGGCAAGCTGCTCTAGTTGGGGATGTCCCTGGCCACTGCAGGGGGGTTGGACTAGATGAGCTCCAGAGCTCCCTTCCAACCCAAATGATTCTGTGATTCTGTGTGCTTGCCATGCCTTTAAGGAAATGCACTGACTATTCCTGCAGCTGGGAAAGCATTGATTGGAAACCTGTAGGAGTCTCATGGAACTCTGCTAGGGAGTAAAGGTGATGACAGAAGGGTCTTCACTTGTTCTTTTAATGCTTGTCCTTTTGTACTCTGTAGCCATGAGTTTGGAAAACCATGTGTAGTCCAAACTTAGCACAAAGAGAATTTTGTCGATGGTTCTTTAAAGGCAAAAAAAGAAACTGCTGCCAAAGCCTCTGTAGCCTGATCTGAACCAGATCTAGTTGGCAAAGCTTTCTCTGTGCAGAGATCTATTAAATTCCACAGAGATGCACAGATCTAATCTAGTGCAATAATACAGCTGCTGGATAAAAAAAAATTAAAGGTTTCCAAACAGTGGTGATATGTTAACTTTTTTTACTATACCAGATGTCTGCACTAATAGACTTTTTTTTTTTGTTAATATAACTGTTATGAAGACAGCAGTGACTGCAATGTAATTTGTTTCTACTTGGAAATCCTCAGTACATTTAGTATGGATGTTGTCCACTGATGACAGCAGAACCCTCAAGTGCTAAGAATGTGTCTATTCTCATTTAGAAACCTCAGTTTAACACTCTGTATTTTACCAGAAATCTTGATTTCTACAACAATAGATACTAACCTGGTTAGTTAACCTGTTTTTCTTGAAGGGAAGCAGCAGGAATTGGTAGAAAACAATTGAAAGATGGCAATGGAAAGTGTTTCCCCTGCATCTTGTCTTAGAAAAGGATATATATTTTCCCCAGCTGCCTAGAGAGCCAAGTTGCTTCAATAAAAATGACATGGCACTAGAGCAGGCCTGTTCTCCACAGCAAAAAAGATGTGCAGTGGTTAAAGAGAACATTAATTTTCTCTGTAATAGAGAGAGAAGCAGTGGTGTGCTGGACTGCAGTGTGCTTTTGTTGTGCCTGCGGCTGTCCTCACTAGAAAAAGATGATGCTCTTTGGTCCAAGCTGAGGGTACCACTTCCTGTCTAGTGCTTCTAGTGCTGCAGTTCTGTTCTGAAGTGACATAGTGAAGGTGTAAAAATACAGAATTATGTTTCCTCATGCTATTTTGCTAGGTGCTTGTGCTTGCTGACTGACTTTCTGTTGGTTGTTTTGCAGAGCATTGAGTAGCAAGTTGTTTGGAAATCTGCTGGTTTACTTTTGCCCTCAGCTAATAGAAGGTTTCTTACACTTGTGGCCTGTTCCAATACAGCTGCTTTTTCTCCTTCCAAGAAACTGATGGGCTGCTGGGTCATGTGAAAGGCAGTAAGATGCCAGAAATGCTTTTTCTTGTTCACTTTACCAGTGTTGAATTATTGAATTTAATATAGTTTAACACCAGAATTGCCTTAGCCTCTCAGAAGAATATGAGATAGTTTCTCTACTTAGGCTACTAGGCTTTGTTTTTTTCCTACTGACTTGGTTATTTTGTGCTGTTTGTGACCCAGTACATTTTTTAACCTCTCTTCAGTACTAATTTATTTTGCTCTGGATTAATACTATCCTCTTTCAGGATTCAGGACCAGATTATCCTTAAGGACTTTGATTAGGAATGAACTGTGGTGAAGCAATGCTTAAATCTGTGTTTGGCTTTATTGCCTTAGATGTTTTTATTGGTTATCAGCTCCTTCTCTTTGTCAGTGGTACTCAGTATTAGCTCTCAGTTACTTTGCAGTGTGTGCTCTTTCTCCTTCCAAGCAGGAGCACATCAGGGCAGGTGAACAAGTTTAAGTGGTCTTCTGTAAATCTGGATTATGCAAGGTTCTGATTAGCTTTAGAGCAACTTTTCTAACCTTGCTTTCTTCCTTGGGGGAAGCAACTCTTTTCTCATGCATTTTAAGCCTGTGTTATCTATCTTACAGTGTCATGTACTCTAAAAAGAATTTTTTATAAGAAACAGCAGAATAGAATTGAAAGCTGAAGCATATGGATGCAGCTTGTAAAAGGCCCTAGTAATGTGGCTTTAATAGTTCATTGACATAACTTGACTGAATGACTATAAGGAGGAGGAAAATGGTGGTTTTTAGAGTAGTAAAACACAGATCCATTAGCATTTAATTTCAGGGTTTGCTTACTATAGATTTCTTTTTTGCTCTAGAACAATCTTAGAGCTGGAGGTTTAAATTACATGAGCAAGTCAATAAAATGGAAGCTGTTAATGCTTACATGCAGGTTGTAAAAATATCTTTCCCACATAAGATTTTTTTTTTCTGATGAGTTTTTCTTTGTGTGAGAAAATGCAGTTTGCTTTCCCCAGGAGCTGTCTCCTGTCCATCACTGCTGCTCTTCCCTTCATTCTTCTATAGTACCCCTGGGTTTCTCCCAATGCAGTTGTTTCAGCAGCCACAGACTGCTGTCAGAAACACACATTTTTCTAGTCATCACACAATTACAGAGGCATAGCTTTTGTTCATTTTCATTTGGCACAAGTCGGGAATCTACAGACTTCACAAAGTATTCCTTAAATACTCTTTGGTGCAACAAATACATTGATCAAAGCATACACAGCAGATGCCTGAGTCATGTTTTAGCTGGCAGGGAAGAGAAATGATCTGTCTGCAGACCTCAAGTTTGAACTGTAATGCTTCTGAAACAAGGAGCTGGGAATCAAATGTTGCTTCATCTCCCCAGTGCTAGTTTTTTCCACAATTGATACTGTTTTCACTCATTTCATGTAGTCCTTCAGAAGTAAGCCTGACTTCAGTTCCTTATCCTGTTGTTATGGTCTCTGAATTGAAGTCTAAGCTCTGGTAAGAAGAAATCAAAACTGGCCAAAATCACCTTGATCTCCTTGTTCTGAGTTGCTGGCAGATGAATAGTATCTGGGATTTCTTGAGGAAATAACTATGGATCTGCTCAGCCAATCATCCTTCTATTTCAGATACCTTTCCTTTCTGCTGCTTCATTCCACCCCAAAAAAGAAAACAAATCTTTTTTTTTCCTTTATAAATTGCAGAACAGTATGTTTTGAAAACAGAAATTCTCACTGAATTCTTTTTGGATCAGGGCATTTGAAGGAACAGATTTGGGTTCTCATCAGACTGAGGATATAGCTTCCTAACTGTAGTGTTTTATTAGAGTTGCATTTCATGGTTTTCTATTGGAGCTTAAACCTTGTCAGGTTCCTTGTATTATGATCAGTGTATTATAAACAGTGAAGTTTCTCTGTCTCTTTGCTAGTGGTTAACAAGTCCTAAAATTCAGTCCCTCCACTTTATCTTAATTAAAATGTTGATTGTGATTCCTTTCAGATGATGAAAATACATGGTTAAAACTGAGATGACTGACTTCCATCAGGAAATCCAATTACTATGCAGAAATTCAGTTAATATGCATTGAGAGTGGTCATTGAGATGACTTTTGATGCTCTTTTTCATAGCACCCTGCTGACCTGGTAGGAAGCTTCTTTTGGTCCTGCAGGCTGGAGAGCAAGGAGTTGATAGGCTATAGTGCTAGCTAATAGCTTGTAACTAGTGGGAAGTACCTAGAGAGTGCAGGAGTGACACTCAGGGATGTGTGAATTCATTTGGTATGGAAACCTGTACTGTTACAAAGCCAAGGATCACCCTGCTGCCTTTTCCTCCCAAGTGGTTTTTTGTTGATCACCTAGTACTGTGGACAGGCACTGTCAGTCCACAAGCTCTGTGCTGTGAATCATGGAATCATAGAACAGCTACAGCTGGAAGAGACCTTGAAGATCATGAGTGCAGCCTTTGTCCTAGCCCTAGCAACCTGCTAAATGATGCCTCCCAATGCAACATCCACCTGGCTCTTCAACACCTCCAGGGATGGGCACTCAAGCACCTCCCTGGGCAGCCTGGTCCAATGGCTCACAACCCTTGCAGCAAAGAAATTCCTCCTAATATCTAACCTGAACCTCCCCTGGTGCAATTGCCATCCATTTCCCCTCATCCTATCACTCTCCACTAGGGAGAACAGAACCAGTCCCTGCCTCTCTACAACCTCCCTTCAGGTAGTTCTAGAGAGCCAGGAGGTCTCCCCTCAACCTCCTCTTTTCCAGGCTAAACAGGCCCAGATCCCTCAGTCTTTCCTCCTCAGGCTTATGTTCTAAGCCCTTTAGCAGCTTGGGAGCCTCTGTCCCCTCTCCAGCACCTCCATGTCCCTCTTGGAGTGAGGAGCCCAAAACTGGATGCAGTACTGGAGCTGAGGCCTCCCCAAAGCTGAGCAAAGGGGCAGGATCACCTCCCTGCTCCTGCTGCCAACACTGTTCCTGCTCCAGGCCAGGATGCCCTTGGCCTTCTTGTCCCCCTGGGCACACTGCTGGCTCCTGTTCAGCTGTCACTCAGCACCCCTAGGTCCCTGTGTGCCTGGCAGCTCTGCAGCCACTGCTCCCCAAGCCTAGAGCACTGCTGGGGGTTGCTATGGCCAAGGGGCAGCACCTGGCATTTGGCCTTAGGGAACTTCATGGCATTGGCCTTGGCCCAGTGATCCAGCCTATCCAGATCCCTCTGGAAAGCCTCCCTGCCCTCAAGCAGATGGACACTGCCACCCAGCTTGCTGTCATCTGCACACTTGCTAAGGGTGCACTCCATCCCCTGGGCCAAATCACTGATGAAAATGTTGAACAGGAGATGTGAAGATGTGTTAATAATGTGAACTTCCCCCTGACACTGGGTTAAGTAACCATTTTATAACCCAGACACACAACCCCCACTTCCATAAACTAAACCAGGTGCAGGGAGAGCTCTCTAAGGTGATGTGAGTCACAAATCTAACAGTATTCTTTCAAGTCCAACAGAATAGGAATTTAAGCAAACACTTCTGTGTCTCTGCAGAGGAGCATACACGTGGGCTCTTTCTACCTAGCTCTTGATCTGTCTAGTGGTGCAAATTGCTTCCTCAAGAGACAGCAGCAGCTTTAGTGAGTTGTAAGCAGAAAAAGTGTTGGTTACAAAATTGTTTTATCCCAATAAAACTCTCCTCACCTTAGCCAACTGTTGGCTTAAATATGTAGTGCAACAGATGTAATTGCATTTCCAATAGGAATATGTGAAGTATGTAATGCATCTAAACCCCTGCTCATCCAGCTTTGATTACTTGCTTGATTTAAATATCAAAAGTAGTATACAGGCCTGGCTTTGGAGATATGTTTATCTGTATGCAGAGATCAGTAGTAAAATAAGATTACTGAATATTAGTCTTTTAGGAGAAAGAAATGAGGCACAAAGCATAACAAGTTTTAACTTCCATCCCAAATAAGAGTGTACTGATTTGAAAACATAGCTAGTCACAGAACATGACACTTAGGAGTGTATGGAATATAGAGTTCTGATTAATTTACTGAAACCAAGGTAATTCCAGCTTATCTTCTAAGTTGGAAAAAACTACACATCCAAAATGAAATAGGAAGTGCAACTATCATCCAAGAATCTCATATGCTTTTTCTCTGTGATAACAAGTAGAGATGAAATGAGAAGAACAACAAGCAGCAAAGCAAAGGGTGATAACTGACATCCACAGAGCTGCTGGTTAGAACAACAGGTGATGATCCAAACTGATTAGTACAAATAAAATACATCTTGCAAATCTGCTTTCTAATTCTGTCACTTAAACCTTTCTTGGTATGAGTTTCCAGTGTTTGATAAATAAGTCCAAATTCCCTTTTTAAGGTTTTCCTTTTTTCCATAGACAGAACCCAACCAGCAAATGGATTTCAGCAGCATGCTTCTGATTTATCCTATTTTGCCTTAATTTGCTGTCCCATTTAAAATGCTAATGGGCTACACTTTGAATCCAAGCATCAGAGAGAAACTTAAACCAAAAAAAAAAGCTGATTTTTGCCATACAAAAGAAAACATTATTAATTGTGATGCAGTTGCCCTTTGTGCCTGTGTGTTTACTTGATTGAAGCATCTTGACTGTGCTGCTTTCTCCTTGAAGCCTGATTTGAATGGAGTGTACAGCTGGATTGCCCCAGGGCCTTGTAACAATTTATAGTCTGGATGGAAAGGCAGAAGTGCATAAAAAGACAGTTGTGAAATGCTGCTAGTGCCCTGGAATAGAAAATCTGTGTATGATGACCTTGCCTGCATGGGCCTCTGGGATCATTTTACTGTGATCCAAAGGATTTTAAAATGGAAAATGTTGCATCTCCCCTGGAATAAAGAGGAAAAATCAAAAGAAATCAGTTGGGTTTTTTCTGCATTATGCAGCATATGCCTCTTCTCCTTTGCATTCTTCCTGCAAAGATGTTAAAATTACATCTGTTACTCCCTGCACTTTTACAGGAGCTAGTGTTTTTGAATGCAAATATCTGGGTGAGGTTTCTGTAGCCACAAGCATTTATGTATTTAAAAGCCTCATTCTTTTTGCAGCTGAATTGATGTTCTGTTCCTGAACTGCAGCTGAATTAATTTGTGGCTAATTTTTCCTGGCCAGTTAGAAGGCAGCAATGACCTTTCCTTTTTGGTGTGGAAAAAATGCTGATTAATATAGATTCTTGCTTCTGGAGATTCATCTCCTCTTCTACAGCCAAGAAAAAAAAGCTGAAAGATTTCCTTTCTTTTCCAAAACCTTTGCTAGAAGTGCTGTGCCCTGCTTACTCAGTCCTGCCCTCAGCACAGCTGAGTTTGCTAGCAAGGTACACACAGCAGCCTTGCTAATAAGAGGCAGACAAATGAGAGGTTTGAAGGAGCACTGAATTATTCAAAATACAAAATTTAGCCTGCAAATGAGATTGCCTTTTATGGCTAATGTGAGGCAGATTGAAATGCAGCTGTGATGACAGTGTGGGGGGCATGTGTGGGGTGGGAGATTAGTCTGGAAATGTGGGGCTAGGGGAAGGAGCAAGTGGGAAGGAGTGCTGGAGAATGGGAGGTGACAGTTTAAGGATTGCATGGCAGGAGCTGTGCAGTGATTAAATTCCCTGATGCTGTCATTGAGCCGTAAGGCTGAAGATAACATTCTCTGCCTGTGCTGAAAACAAGAATCAATACAAACTCCTTGACAGGGGCTAAATTATTAAATAGAGCCTTTCTTACAATGTTTCATTATCTGGGATTTACCTCAGCTGGTGATTTGTCAGCAGTGCAGGGAGATTTGCTGGGTGTTTTGTATTAAAATCATTCCAGATACATATGAATCCATTTTGATAATTCCCTTCTTTTTTCACAGTGCTTCTCCATAGATTGAATTTTTTTTTTTGCTGTTATTGTTTACTTTTGTCCAGATGACACTTTGAATTTTCACACAGCTATTAAGCTGTGCTCCACAGTAGGGTTTGGTCTTGTCACATACATGCAGAAGATGATTTTTGTAGTAGCAGAGTGCTCTCTCTTCAAGTGCTGAATTGATTTGCTTGGTGTGTTAAATGAGCAAGGTGTTTCAAATGTCTTTCAGATGAGAGTTCAGAATTGAAAGAGGAGTGAGGCTGTTCTCTGGATTTATGGCTATTGGAGTTTTACTGAACTTGGTTGAAAAAATACAACAACATTCTTTTTATTCTGTTATGTATCTTCTGAAGGCAGGAGCAGAAATCATCCATTCTGAAGCAGCTAAAGCAGCAGATCTTGCATTCCCTAAGTGCCCAGGGCTGTGTGAAGATGCTCTGTTCAGACCTGGCAGAGATCTGTCATTTCACCAGTGGCATTCTGTTGTCAAATAAAGAAGGTTTAGCTCTTTTGTGGGGGTTTTTGAGTTTCCTTTTTCTGAGGAGCTTGGATGGTGTAATGCACCTAAATTAATTTATACAGCTTCAGTGTGATGTCATAGTTGCATCGTTGTCTTTTGGAAGGGGAGAGAATGTTCATATTTGGGGGCTTAAAATTCATAGTTAGCATTGTTAAGAATAAGAATTAAACAGCTGGAACTTAAGACTATATGTATATATTTCAGGGCTCAACTCCAGCTCCTCCTCCATTCCCTTCCATATGGCCTGGATCTTTCCAATTGAAATCCAGACCTTACAACTTAAGGGCTGCACATGGAAAAAAAGAAAACAAACCACAGAATAATCCACAGGTTTTGTGTGGTTCCCTCCCTCCCCCCCCGCCCTTTGATGCTATTACCCTGTTTATTTTTGCACCATTTGGCATTCAGAAGGCCAGCAACTGGAATTTTCATTGCTGGCTTCTTGCCATATGAAAAATGAAAGCTTGTGTGGAGGCTGCTGAGGCTTGACCCCCAGCAAAGGCTCTGTGAGCTGCAGCAAGTGTGTGCTGAAGGCCTTGGTGTAGCAGCAGCAGTGTTGGAGCAGCGTGCTCCGCTGCCGCTGGCGAGCTGCTGCTTGTCTGGCTGCGTGCAGCGCGTTCCAGAGATGCTCCCACACAGCTAACAGGGCACACAGAGCCTTCATGGCAGCTCAGGATGCTTGTCAGCTTGCTTTAAATCAGAACATTGCTCCCATTCATTGTAAAGCTGTTCTATTTTGAGAGCCAACTTTCTGGAGAAAGCAGAAAAGGGAATTCTGAGAATTGCAAGGGGACAAAAATAGGAGTGGATGTGCAGTCCAAGGCTCCTTCTGCAGAGCTGCTATTGTGTGAGTTTTTTCCTAATTCTGTAAAAAGGAAAGCAGGAAGAACAATGGATGCAAATTCCATTAACAACACACCCACCCCCATCTGACTGTGAGCCAAAGACAAAAACAGCTAGTGAGCACATAGGGAAAAATAAGCAATGCCACTCATTCCACTCCACTCATGGCTGTGGAGTGTAACTGGGGTGCTTTTCCCATATTCTGTTATCAAGAGGGAGATGTGTGGTTAATGATTTTTGCATGAGAGTGTGTTTAATAGCAATGGCTTGATTGTAGATACAGGAACCATAGAATTTAGTAACAACCCTTGTGTATTTGACTTGCCTGTGTTTTTAGTTCTCTTAAGCCCTTTCTCATGGTAGTGTAGTCTTCAGCATCTTCTGCTTTGTTTTAATTCTTTAGTATCCTGTTTCCTCCTATTTCTCCAGACTAAACCTGGTTAATACCTGGTGCTCAGATAAATGACTGCTTAAATACATCAGTGAGTGTCAGCTTGAAAATATGGAGAAAAAAGATTTGTTATTTCTAGCTTTTAGAAGGGGGGGGAGGTATTAAATGGTACATTAACTGTTTTATATGTAGCAAGAGAAAATGGAGTTAGAATAAATTTAGCCATGTCCTCTAGTGTTGAATAGTGAGGGCATCTGTCATGTTTAATAATGCTTCTGACCTTTAGGATTATTGAAGTTGAAATTTTCTCTCTGGTCATTTGGGGGTACTTGAGCCCTGTCAGATTTCTTGTGTCTGTGCTGAGTCTCCAAAGATACATTGTTATGCTTGGTAAACTGGGGAAGATGATTCATTAAAGAAATTTGTTTTCCTGCTTTCAAAATGGTTTTCCTTAAGGAATGGGAAATGTCACAGTGGTCACTCCATTTTACTTTGTGTCCCATCCCTCACCATTTGCTACCTTGCCTTTTGCTGGGAAAGGGCAAACTCACTGATCTGCTGCTCTTCAAGGTAGTGATATTGTTTTTGTGACAATAAAATGCTCAGTGTACCATGTGGAGGTGTAGGACACAATAAGCAACCCCTGCCAGCTTACCCAAAATGCTAGCTGTGCCAGCCATGCCCTTCCTTGGGGAGTTGTGTTTTGGTGTTGTATTATCCTAGCTGTAAAGCTGTTTCAGTAGCTCTGGTGTAGGTATGGTTATGTGCAGCTTAGATGGGCAAGCATCTTGATTAAGCATCCAGATGAGACTTAAAAGCTTCAAATAAAACATAGCCAGAAAAGAATAATGCCAAGTATGTAAAATAGACTCCTCTGAGTTTTCCAGCTGTGTTGGAGAAAGTGCAATTGAGCTGTAGTGCAGGTTCAGTTCTGGAAAACATCACTGAAACTGCCCAATTCACCTGAATCTCTGTAGAGCTGGGAGTGTAATCAGTAATCTGTTCCTCCTTCCTTGTTCCACAGTCCGTTGGTTGGACTCTTACTTGCCATTTTCTCTAGTTTGCTCAAGATTTCAGGACTTAGGGACATATATTGGCACAGGTAGCTTCCCTTGCAAGGTTCTTCTCCCCTCTACTCTACCCTGGTTAGGCCCCACCTGGAATCCTGTGTCCAGTTGTGGGCCCCTCAGCTCCAGAAGGATAGGGAGCTGCTGGAGAGAGTCCAGCCCAGGGCCAGCAAGAGCATGAAAGGAGTGGAGCATGTGCCCTAGGAGGACAGGCTGAGAGAGCTGGGTCTCTTCAGCCTGGACAAGAGGAGACTGAGAGGAGACCTCAGCAATGCTTAGAAATATGGGAAGGGTGAGTGTGAGGAGGAGAGAGCCAGGCTCTGCTCCATGGCATCCAATGGTAGGACAAGAGGGAATGGGAGCAAGTTGGACCACAGGAGTTTTAGTATGAACCTGAGGAGAAACTTGTTTACAGTGCAGGTGCCAGAGCACTGGCCCAGGCTGCCCAGGAGGCTGTGGAGTCTCCTTGTCTGGAGCCATTGCAGAGCTGCCTGGACACATTGGTGTGTGAGCTGGTCTAGGTGATCCTGCTCTGGCAGGGGGGTTGCACTAGATGATCTTTCTAGGGCTCTTCCAACCCCTGACATTCTGTGATACTGTGAAGTATCTCTTGCCTTTGTGCTGTTGCAATTGGCTTTATCCATAAATGTCTGCCATTGTTCCTCTTTGCTAGGAAAGACATCATCATGTGATAGACATTGGGCAACTGGTGTGTCTTCTGAAATGTCAGATGATCAGCACATCTTGGTGCTCACTGCTGATGTGTCATTTCCATGCACTTACCCCTAGTCTTGCTGTGTGATTGCACAGAGCATGTATGTTCTTGAAGGCAAGTAAATTTGAGGTTAGTACACCCCACTGTGTCCCAAGGTGTTGATTTTGTATAGATTAAAAAATACTAGGACAGATGTCTATTCTTTCTGTCTGCTGGCTGGTGATCATGTGGAAGGGAAAATAGTAGAGATGCTCTTGGAATCCCTGTGTCTGAGTGGCAGGAAAGGCAATGCAATCCCTTCTTTTACAGCAGAGACTGATGGAGTCTCTTAGGGAAATGCTTCAAGTCAGCTCCACCTTGTGACTGTCTAATAGAGTTTCAGATCTCTTGCAAATGCTTCCCCCCCTTCTCTGCAGCAGGCAAGCAGAAGGGCTCTGTGCTACCCACTGGGGCTGGTGAGCATCAGCCAGAGATTCCCTGTGCCAGTGAGATACCAGGTTCTTATCCCTACATGGGATTTGGAGCAAAGAAAAAAGTAGGGATGTGATGGATGTGTGATTTGGACTCTGTAGTCACTCAACACTAATCCATGGAGAATTTGAACTTGTAATTTTGATTAAAGTGATTGATTTTAAATCAGCCTGAGTTCGTTTTGGGCCATTAGAGGGTATTTAAAAGGAAAATAACTCTTTAATTAAATTAGTAGTGCATAAGTATCCTGCTCTGCTTTCTAAGCAGAACTTCAGTGTTCTTTTAATCTTACTCCTTTCAGTGTCTTGTTTCTTGGCACCTTTTAAGGTTAAAAGCAATATAGAATTATTAAAACAACCAAACGTATGCTAAATAAATCTTAAACTTCATTGGAAGTTTTTGCTTTTGGAAAAGAGACAAACTCTAAAGCAATTCTTGTTCCATCCACCTGTAGGTACTGTTGATGCACCTCTTGTCAGGAATGCTATGTATAACAATAAAGTGTGTTGTTGACAGCCAAATAAAAGTTGGAGAGTTCCAGTGAATGGCTGATTTGGCTGTTTTCAAACAGCCTACCACCACCAAAGTGCTTGCCCTTGCTCTTTTATGTTCTGTATCCTAGTTTTACTGGGAAAGCTGACTTATGCTTTACAGTGAATGAACATCCTAGGAAGTCTGTATCCCATGTTTATGACTCTGTAATGTGCATCTTATCATAAAATCACAGACTGGTTTAGCTTGGAAGGGACCTTTCAAGGGCATCTAGTCTAAGACTCGTGCAGTCAGCAGGGACATCTGCAACTAGAGCAGGTTGCTCAGAGCCTCAAACAACCTGCCTGGGAATGGTTCCAGGGATGGGGCATCCACCATCATTTTGGGCAGTGTCTCACCAAGTTTACAAGTAATTGTGTAGTAGAGAGACAGCAATAAATGTGACGTCTGTAGGCTTGTTGGGTAGAGAAACTGAGAGGGAATGGTTATGATGAGGTGCACACACAACCTTGCAGTATGGAGAGGAGCTGGAACATTAATGCTAGGAATATTACTTCAGAGAAAGCATTTGCAGGTGTTTAGACCCTACTGGCTACAAAGATGTCTAGAATATTTGATTTATAGAACCAGGTAAATAAGATAAAAGATCAAACATGATTCACTAGTGTGAAATAGAAAGACATAATTTATGCTCTGTGTCTCCTGGAGATGTGATTAGTGACCAAAGGCTGTTGAACTTCCTCTTTATGGATTGCAAAAATGCTGTGACAGTTTTCAAGGGAATTGCTCTCTTTGAGTTTAAAGAGATGAAAATGGGCCTGCTAACAAGGAGCAGCTTCAGCATGTGCTTTCATATTCTTCATGTTTAAAAAAAACTAAAGGCAATTGGGCTCTTTGATATGTCTGAACCTTCAGACCTGGGGAGGCAGAAGGTGTTGTGATATAGAATATCCCCCAATGCAGGTGATGGCTGTTAAGCAGTCTGCAGAAAGGTGTTCCCTTGGATGCTTTGCAGAATGTCTGCTGCTGAAAAGATGGAGCAGAGTGTTTTCAAAAAGCTCTTATTTGCTCTTAGCTTCTGGTTTTGATCTGTTGTGGTATTTCACATATTTGTATTACAAACTTGTCAATAAATGTAGGCATTCTTGCTCCCAGTGCTGTGCTGGTGATCAGAGATGATGATCCTCAGGGTGAGCTGTGGGTGAATGTGTGAGCTGAGCCAAATTGGCGAGGAAATATCTGAAAATTGTATACTGATTTCCAAAGCTGTTTGTCTGTGCTCTTCTTTCAGAAGCAGCTCTTTGAGTTTTGAAGTAGTTTAGGGCCTTTAAGCTAAAAAAACTTCACACGCTGAAGTGCAAAATTCCATTAACTGTGGTAAAATATCATCATAAATCTTTCATCTGGAAAATGCAGCTGTCTGGGGCTGGCTGCAGCCTCCCAGTGTAACCTGCTACTTGCTGGAAGTGTGTGTGCTGCATGATCTTCACTTGTGATTAGGAAGGGCATGTCCTTTGCCTGAGCTCTCTGTTGCCTGCTCTAAATGCTGAAGAACAACTAACACAGTAGCTGGACTTGGTGCTTCATATTTACCTTTTGATGCTGACTGTGGAGAGCTGATTAAACCAAGGGTGCTGTTTGTCAGTTGAAGATATTGGGCCAGGAGAGTATCTGGAGCATGCCTGCATTGGAAATAAGCTGTGTAGTAAATATTTAAATTTGAGCTAATATTGCATTATATTAAAGATTCATTTATTGCTGTACTGAATGGAAAACAGTTGTAGGACAAGTACTATAGCTTACAGTAGTTCATGTGTTGGAAAATGGGCTTGTCAGTGTCACTTGTGCCAGTGCATGAATATTTTAGTTCACTTTTCTGAGGTAGTAAATACCCAAGTAGCTCCATGCCTTTTAGGGTCAGGCTCTAAGTGAGCTAGGACCTTTTTTCCCCTCCTCTTTTCCTTTTCTTCCTGTTTCCCTTCCAGTTCTAAGTAAATACAGGAGCTCTTTTCAGCCTGACAGCATTAGAGAACGTGGTCTGTGCCCTGTGCTGCTTTGTGCAGTCAAATCCAGGAGCTTGGACAAGCAGAAATCAGAGATTCTGTGGCCAGAACTAAAGACAGTGACACAAGCTTCTGAAATATGTGCTGCAATATTGATTGAAGTAGGCTTTTCCCTCTAATGTATGCATCAAAGAGAGGGAGAGTGTCTAGTGCTATTATGTGATCTCTTAACACTTTTTCTTCCCCCCAAGTGAGACACTCCTTGTAAGCAGTTTGAAGAACTGAATTCATGGTGGTTGAAAAAACTAGGCTTTTAATTCCTGCTGAGCAGATTGTATTTGGTAAAAGGAAACTAATCTAAATAATGAGCTGTCTCTAAACCAGCCAAATAAGGTTTTACACACATATCCTTAATAAGTTTTAGTAACACTAGGTTAGGGTGTTTTGCTTTGCTTTATGAAGATGTCTTCTTTGTAAGGTACTCTGCTAGTTCCTGCAATTACAGGGAATGGTTGCACACAGAATTCTTAATCAGGTGTCCTGTTGTTTTCAATAAGTTTGGGGAGAAGAAAAAGCTATGATCATACACTTTGTACAAATCCTTGTGCTTGCATGATTGCAATCCATGGTGATTTGTGAGTGAAGAGCATTTGAATCTGACAGAGATGAGTTGAACCCAATGCCTCTAGTACTAAGGTAGATGAATTTGCATTCTGCAGGAGGACTGCATGGTTTCTGGAACCACTAGCTGGTCTCAAAGCATTCTAGTTCTGCCTCTCTCACTGAATTAACACCTTGACTTTTTAAAATGGAAGCTATTAGTAGCTTCATGTGTTAAAGATGCAATGGTTCTATTGGCCAAGACAAATGATTAACCTCTAGAATTGTGTAGTGGCTTAGCTGTGTTCACTTTAATCTTAATTCAAATGAGAGTGCAGGTGGTGTCCTGTGTGTTTAAGAACTATATATCTGTTTCAGAACTCCTTGTGGTTCATCTTAGTTGTTTCTACATTCACACATGACTTTTAGCACCTGAGAAAAGGATTTTTCTTTGCACTTCTCTCCCAACTTCTCCTTTGAGCATTTTTCTTTTATAGCAGCTAAATGCATCCATTTTATTCTCCAGTGTAGTATTTCTGATTTTAGCATGTTCAATATCTAGCTATTTCCAGAGGAATGGAGGCCAGCTCTCCAACCTACAGGTTTGGATTAGATTGCAGCCTATGGGGTGTATTTATTTAGGACTGATTTACATGGAAATATAAAGAAAAACTAAAAAGTCTAGTGTTGTTAATTCAAGCCATTAATATCCCAGCAGTCAGCAACACTCTATATTGGAAATTCCTTGCAGAATAAGCTACAGTGGGATCTTCCACAGCTGGATGGGTTTTGAAGACTGCTGTTTTGTGTTCTTTTTTTAGCTTCTCTGCTTCGTTTCCCATTAATTCCAGGCAGTATTTTTATGAAGGCTCTGTCATGCCCCTGTTTATCAGCCAGTGTCTGAACACCCTAATATATGAAGCACACATGTAGAAAACTGGTTTTATATTTTGATTTCTGTTTTAAAATGTTACCTTTGTTTATACCCCAGCATATGTTTGATAAGGAAATGCTTACATCCTCTGAGAAGCTGCACAAGGAAACATTGACTTTCCAGTATTTATTTTCCAGATACACTTTGTTTTCTCAGAGGAACAGCATTTGCTTATGTGGTGAAATATCCAAGTCATAGAATCTGACGGATCAATCTCTATTTCTTGTATAATTTTAACTCCCAGCTCTAGCAAAGCAGGCCAGATTGCAGAGGTACTTAAATTTTTCCTGTCATAAAATTCCCCTGACTATTAGGCAATATTTTAACAGCCATCTGACTGTTTAAACTGTGTGCTGGGTTTGCAGAGCAAACTGCCTCCTGATTGTTTTATCCTTTAGCTCTTGGTATCTCTTTGTTAAAAGGTAAATCCCTTAGTGAGATGTTAAAGGAAATGTGGCCTCTTGATATTTTAAAGGTGAGAAATCTATTTAAACTGTATATGATGGCTTCAAATAGTCCCACTGCTGTGTGCTGCTTGTTTTAATAGAAGTGATAAATAGTGTGGCTGGTGGTGCTCAGCAATTAGATTTGAGCTATATACTATAAATGACATCAGATGTCAAATGGCAGGCACAGCCTGAGTGGTATCTTCATTGCAGTGTCACATTTCTTTGGGATAATGCCTAAAAAAAAACCTTAATGGGATTTAATTACCAGAGCATATATTCAATGATTAGTTCAATGCATTTGTAATACCATTAGTTGTTAGGTAACTGTTTGCTGATTATGCTGGAGGCAGGCAGTATTTGCTGTACAATGTGTATCCCATGCAGTGCAGCAATAGAAATGCTAATAAGCTCCTGAGTTAAGGAGGGTCACTATCAATACTGTGTCAGCAGCTTGCTGCCAGATCTGCTGCTGTGGGAAAGGCATAATCTGTAATCAAAGTGGAGCTGGTGGAAGCAGCAAACATGAGCAGAGATGCTGTGATCAAAAATAGTGCTTATTGCTTTCTCTAGTAGTGAGTTTAATTACAGCCTATTAAGGAAGCTTCACCCCTGCATTGGGCCTTTCGTAGAGAGCTTTGGTGGCACTTGTAGAAATAACACCTGAGATGTGGCATCTTCACTGCTGGTGATGTGTGTGCAGTAGAGCCAAAGGGACCCTGTGTATGTGCATACATCAATGCAGTAGCTTTGTGTGTGGTGAGGAACCCAACAGGAGGAGCACAAAGCAGTGTTGAGGTTGGATATTGCATGGAGACCTGGCTAGTTAAAACAAAACCAGCCTGGATGGACCCAAGTGACCACACAGCTATGGTGTGCGCCTGTGCTCTGCTCTCCTCTTAGGGCTTTGTGGAAGCAGCCCAGTGACCACACAGCTATGGTGTGCGCCTGTGCTCTGCTCTCCTCTTAGGGCTTTGTGGAAGCAGCCCAGTGACCACACAGCTATGGTGTGCGCCTGTGCTCTGCTCTCCTCTTAGGGCTTTGTGGAAGCAGCCCAAACCCATCTGCACACATTGCAGCAGATACATATACACACACTTAGCTGCTTTGGATCCCCTGGTGCAGACAGCTGCTTATTGTCCCCCCAAAGGGAGCAGTCAGTTGGGGAAAGGTTTTTGTGCCCCAGCAGCTTTGGTGGGGCCGGAAGCAGGAGGACACGCTGTCTCCTAGCCCTGACAGCTATAATTAAACAGCCTTGTTGGTGGGCACTTGGACACACTAATAGCATGGTTACTTTATGCTTTCCCTCAGCAGAACTGACACCATGAGCCCCAGATGGGATTCAAGGAACATAAAAGGGAAACGGAGCAGAAAGATACCACAAAGGGATTAAATGAAGTAGTAAGCAATGACCCATAACCTTCATGGAAGATCTTATGATAGTTTTATTTTAAGCCAGTCAGGTTTTAAGCATAACTGCCTTTTTTCTTTTTTTTTTTTAACAAGATGAAATGATCTTCTTGTCATTTAGAACTGCACTGCAATTTTGAGGCTGTTGTTATACTTGTGTATTTCACTGATAGGGAAAGAGGTAACTTGCTAGATCCTGAGGCAGTAAGCAGCTTTGTTTCTAGTAAAGCTGAAAAGTTTATGGAATAAATACTATAGTTTATTTTAAATACAGCAATCTCTTCTGGTCAGTACCTGAAATGAGTAATGTTCTTTTTCTCCTTGAGAACTTGGATGAGGCTGTGGATTGTTCAAAAGATAAAACCCTATGAATGAATATCTATTTAATATCTGACGTTTGATGTATTGTGTAATGGAAGGGTGCTGTTTCTGATCCTCTCTATCTGTGTCACTGCCAGCTAAAAGTAGGGAAGATGGGATTAATTTTGAATGTTGTAGGTAAGGAGGAAACTACTTCAGGAATTCCGGTAGAAAACACAAATAACATGGGAAAAAAACAACATAATTTTCTTGTTTGGTCCCAGTTCTTTTATAATCTTAAAACCAGAGGTTAGTTTTTGATGGGTCACATTTTCTGGAGTGTGAATATGAGTAGAATTCCAGTGAAAAAAAGATAGATGCTTTTTTAATAGTGAAAGAGGAGTCCACAGAGTTGGTAAGAAAAGCTGAATGTGCTGAAAGCTGTTCTGCTTTGACAGATGGCTGATGCCGTCATAGCTTCATTTTCAAGTACCCAGGTAATCTCATTGTGATCAATTCTAGTTTGCCCTTGTTTTTATATAATTACACATACTCTCTTGCACATACAAGAAGTAATGTCATTCTGTAACTAACGTGGCCAGGAATTTATAGAGTAGGGGTTTTTTATGCTTCTTTTTATTCTTCTGTCTCAATAGTAAACAGGAGGCTTCATGTTACATTTTAATGGTCCTATGCCTTTAAGAAACACTGTCAAAGAATAAGATTTTAAATAGTTATCCATTCTTTAAGGAAACTGGTGAAGCCTAAACATTTTGGTTGGCTATTTAGAATTTTTTCAAGACTCCAGCAAGAGTTAATTTTCATTTGGCTCATGGCAGGTGTCTTATTAAAGCAATTGTTCCATATGGGCGTAGATTTTGGGAAAGGATGACTATTTGCCTCATGATATTTTTGTTTGTTCCTTGTTTCCTTTTTCTTTACTTGGATGCCTGATTCACAGATTGCTGGCCTGTTGTTGGCATTCAGCATAATCAATGTCAGCCTCTCTGTGTCATGGGGAATTGCTGACATGTATCCCAGGGTAGTTCATTTGGAAGCTAATAATTAGAGAACATGGGTTTGAAAACAGCGAGGAAATAGTAGCACAAGGAGGGAAAGAGGTGTCTGTAAGAGTTGGTCTGAATCTTGATTCTAGCTTAGAGTTAGTAGCTCTTTGAGGATGAAGCTGTTATCAATATGTTGGAGAGGATTATCTTATCTCTAAAGTGCAATTTTAGGAGCACAGAGCTCTCTTGCTAATTGATGCCATATCTGTGGAGTGGTATTTGGCTCACTGGTGAGGTGCTGATGTGTAACACCTCCCACCTAAAGATCTGAATCCTAAAGACCTAAATCTGTAAGCTCTTACCTGCTTTGGTGAGTGAGTAGTTGAGGTGTCTGCAAAAGACTGAGCAACTACTTCAGCATCCTGCTTTTCCTGGCAGGTCTGCTGGTGAAGCTGGGTCTAGAGACTGCTTACAGCTTGGCTTGATTTATAGCTTATCGACTCTTGGGTGACTGCGGCTCAGTTTTGGCTGGTTTGGACATCTGGAAAGCAGAAATTGAGGGGAAGGGAGGATTTATGAGTGACAATAAAATTAAGAGCTGGTAGGTAACGTTTCTTCCATATTAGCTGATCTTTGTTAAAGTGTAGAGGGCAAGACAGAGCTCTGAGGAGCAGATAAAAGAGAGAAAAATACATTCAGATAGCTCACTCTGAGCTTTGCCTTACAAGTGCATCTAGTAGAAGCACAATGAAATTCACTGCTAACCTGCATCCTTCAGGCAGACTTTACTGTGGAATTCACCTAGGTTCATGCAGTCTCTTAGTGCTGTTTGCTGCAGTTTTTGATGGATCTTTCCCCAGTTCTCAGTTACCATCATTAGCTCTTTGTCATCTGTGTTCCAGAGTTCTTGCCTGTGACTGTAATAGCTCTCCCCTCAGAACATCTAGTGATCATCAAATGGCAGGGTAGCAAGTTGTGATAGTACAGTTCTGCTGTTGATCTGAAGACTGGTGCTGTGTTTTTTTTTAAGACAGTCTAGCAGCTCTAATGCCAAACCACCCACACTAGGAGACAACATATGGCAGCTACTCTGAATTAACATGCAGATAAGTAGCATATCACCTAGTGTTCTTAAAAGAGGCTTCAGCCTTGATAGCTGGATTCCAAGCTTTTGGCTCTTTAGCCACCTCCCCACAATGCAAAAAACAATCTTCCAGATAATAAGACATGAGCCCTCAATACAGAAAGGACATGGAGCTGATGGAGCAGGTCCAGAGGAGGCCACAAAAATGATCAGGGGGCTGGAACACCTCTCCTACAAGGACAGGCTGATGGAGCTGGGATTGTTCAGCCTGGAGAAGACAAGACTTTCAGGGAAACCTACTAGTGACTTTCCAGTACCTAAAGGGAACTTCCAAGCAGGCTGCAGAGGGCCTGTTTGCAAAGGCCTGGAGTGAAAGGACAAGGGGCAATGGTTTTAAATTGGAGAAGAGTAGATTTAAACTGGACATTAGAAAGAAGTTCCTCCCCACGAGGGTGGTGGAACACTGGCCCAGGTTGCCCAGGGAGGTGGTTGAGTTGCCATCCCTGGAGGCATTGCAGGTGAGGCTTGCCAGGGCTCTGGGCAAGCTGCTCTAGTTGGGGATGTCCCTGGCCACTGCAGGAGGGTTGGACTAGATGAGCTCCAGAGCTCCCTTCCAACCCTAACCAGTCTAGGATTCTATGATTTGAGACTAATTTTGGCCATGTTTTGCAACTCTTTAAAGATGTAGACAAACAGCTTGTTGGTTTATACTTGAATAGATGTATATGAGTATGTATGTAGGCTGAGATTTACAGGTATGTTTGTATGCTTTCCCCTCTCCTTACACAGGAAGCAACTCTGTCAGCAAATTACCTGTTTATAGGGTCTGGTGTTTGGTTGTATTAGCAAATAGTTTTGCCTCAAACTTCGTAGAGAGATCTGGGACAACTAATATTCTCAAAACAGCAGAGTGGCTCTGAGCAAAAGGACAGTGTTTCTTGTGTAGTCTTCAGGGCAAGTGTATCCCTGTAGGGGGGTGTGTGTTCATGTGCATCAGAGAGTAAAAAGGCTGAAATCCAGGGCAAGGTGAGTGTGCTGCTTGTTTTACAGCTCTTTGTTATTTGTACACAAGACTGAATTAATACCCAGCATGCTGAGGTGACTTCATGAATTCCAAAAGGACTTTAATTTGCTAACCTGGTGAATAAAAGGGACACAAGAGAAATTCTCGCTGTAAACAATGCCAGAATGTCAAGAGCTAAGACATTGTGGGGGAAAAAATCCTATATTGTTCTGTCAATAAATTATGCTTCTCCTCCATAGATCACAGAAATGGGACTTCACCCTGGAAACAGCAATATTTGATACCCCAGGCAGCTTATTCCCAGCTCAGCTCACACTTCACTGAATACACTGATCGATTATCCGCGGCTTAACCAAGCCTTCTCATTTCCTGCCTTCCATTAGTGTGCTCTGTCAGGCTGCCTGGGCTTTGTGGCCTGCCTTGTGCACTCAGATAAGCCAGCCAGGCATGTTTCTATTAGAAAAGCTCTTGTAGCTGGAATAGTCATTAGATAACACTAACAGGTTTAAAGGTCACCCTCTTTGTGTTGGTTCGGGTTAGGAGGACAGGAACCCAGAGGGCTTGGTGCCTCGGGTGCTTGGGTTGGAGGGGCAGAGGGGATTCAGCTGCACATTGCCATGGTTAGTGCTTTTATTGAACAGGTTTCTTTCTTGCTGCATCCTGATAGCTCTCACTTTTGACAGTGCCTCTCTGTTTGCAAGAGGTAATTATGTGTTAATACACATGCGTCTGAATTAAATAATCAAGCTGCAAAAATAACATTCATTTGGAGTAATAACCTCTGCATTTCCAGGCTAGGTTTTCTTGGCTTGCAAACAGCTGATCAAGTTTCTTATTTAATTAGAAAACAGCCTACAAAAAGAGGTCCTGAGAACTTGAAATTACATGTGCTCTTGTAGAGGAGGAAGAAAAATGATCCTTGCTGGATCTCTTTAACTCCTGATTTCCAGATAGTTTCATTTGTGTCATCCCCTCTCCCTCCTTCCCCAGGGGATCTGGTATGAGTTGTCCTTATTTTTCTCTTTCCTTCCTCTTGAATGTTAGTAAATGTCAAAATTGAGTAACTGTAAAAAAAATACTTGTACAGCAGGAGTAGAAATCCTGGTAATCATTGAGCATGGCAGGGGAGTGGTGGGGGCACAGCAAGTGCTGCTTGTGTTGGAGTCAGCCTAATCCTGGGCCAGGGAGCAGAATTAGAACTATTTGTGTGGAATGAAAGAATCATTTTGGGGGGTGGGGGTGCAAACAGTGCTCCAAAGGATCTGGTTAATTTGTAGTGTTCAAAAATAAATAGAATGTCCACTTGAAAACTGGCTTTTTTCCCTTCCTGTGCTGCAATGCACAAGATGTTTGTTCTGAGCAGTGGAGCGACTGAGAAAATCATTAACGTGTGGTTAAAAGAAGACAAGGAATTTGGTAGCTTAGAATTAATCACATGATTGATTTTTCTGATAGAAAAATGTCATTGTTGAAACTATAGTTGAAAGGAAAGATATTCTTTTCCTTGTTTCTCTTTTGCTGTTTGGTTTTTGTACAGTAGCTGCTCTCCACTGGCTCCAGCATGCCCATCTGTCAGCTCCAGCATTTGCTATATTGCTTCCAAAGCTAGTTGTGATTTAACATGGGCTCTAACTAGGGCGAGTAATGAAGGATACTGCTTAAATCCCTCTGAGAGAATCTGCAGGACATCTGTGATCATTTTTGCACAATTTGGTTAGGCATAACCCTGGGAAGAGAGTGGGGAATCTCTTAAGATAGCAATTGTTATGTGCAGTAAGCATGTCCTAAAGGAAAACTGGCACCTTGGAATTGTCATCAGTGCTGGGGAAATCAGTGCATTGAGATTTTTAAGGAGAATAGCCAAGATATTTTTTTTCTCCCTCCCCTTTTAAGGGAGAGAGGCTCTTTTTTAAAGAGAAGTTGACCAGATGCTTGCAAACTGGGATGCTTTAATCCATTTACAGACTTTATCTAATTCTCTTGAATGTCCAAAACTGATTCATGTTTTTAAAAGGAACAAAACCCAAAGCAGCAGCCACAGCAAAACCCCCAAATGAGTAATTTGTGACTCCTGCAACAGTAGACAATATTTTAATTTAAGGGAAGAATAGAGTTCAGTAGCACAGGGACTCTTTAAGCTGACAGACACATGAAAGCACTTGCCATTGCTGTGATTTCTGCAAGCTTGAATTTGGCATGTGACTGTCTGCAGCTTTTCATATGTAAAGGTGTTAAAAAAAACAGTGTCCCACTTTGTGACCCAGGGACACTTCTTTTGTGTGCACATGCTTCTAAAATAAATTGTCTGCCACAGAAGTTGGTGCTTTGACACCTCCCAGTGTAGTCTGCTCTGTAAATGACATACATATTTAGAGAGCTGGCTGACAAAATAGCATGTCTAGGAATTTCTGTGCAGGGGAGGATGTAAATGTGGAAAACAAGACTCTGAGAGTCATTCTATTTTTTTAGGGAGGTTGAAACTTCAGGTTAAACCCCAGGAAAACATGCATGTTGGAGAAGAGAGACAGAAAATACTTTCCAAGGTGAAGCTTTTAAATTATTTGGACAAAAAGCAACCATCCTGCTAAAAAGAGATATTTAGGAAGGAGATCAGATCACCACCACACCCCATCCCCCCCCAAAAAACCACAGCCAAACCAAACAACTCACAACCAGCACAAATAGCACCTTTATTAGTATATCACCATATTTTTCTTTGTATCATTGTCCAGAGACTTCAGTGTAAGAAATGAGTTGCCCATCCTGGTAGTTGCTGTGTTCCTTTATGCACAGAGACACTGAGCTGTGCCATATGTGTGTGTTCTGGTTCAGATGCTGAAAGATGAAGAGCAGTCAGCATCCTTGAGCATGTGCTGCTTTCCCTTTTGGAAGACATATAATGAGTCTGATGTATGTATATTGGCCAAATTCAGCTTTTCCTGTCATAATTCATTGAAAATGCCTGTTCCATAAAGTGTAGGGTTTAGGAGTTCAAAGCACAGAAGGCTGGTATATGCCCTGGCTTCAGCTCTGTGCTTATACACACTGTTTAGGTTGGTTGTCTACTGGTTTTATCTCTCTTGATTCTAACTTCATTTTTTTTCTCTGCAGTTTTTAAAGCTACATTATTGTTTCTGAAGTGTAATGAAAGGAAAGCAGTTCCCTGTGTTACAAAAGCCCTTGGAATTTGTTTTTCTTTGTAATCTTCCCCTCTGCCAGTGCCTCAACTCCACGATTAGCCTAAAGAAGTCAGCAGCATTCCTGTTGGCAGCTTGCAGTGTAGAGCAATTCATCATTTCCCTGGAAACTTCTTAGCTTTAGCCAGCCTCCTGCAATTCAATCTCATTCCCCCTGATTGTGAATCTGATTTCAGGGGAGGAAATGTTGTTGTTCTCTTCCACTGTGCAGAGTAACTGCTAACCCCTGGAATAAAACACAGTGAAGGGAACAACTCAGGCATTTTGTGAATCTGAGAACTGTGTTTCAGAATGGGAAACGAGCACCTTCCCATCAAATTGGGATGCTTGAACTAGCAAAGAGCTCCAGACTATGTAGCTGTTACGCATTCCCAAAGCATAAATGGGATTTTTGAGTGATGGTAAAATATTATAAAACATATTAAATGCTTTTGACTGTCTTCCTTGTGTCTCAGTGTGTGAATATTCCTGATAAGCTCTTGTGTAATCTCCTGCTGATCCTTTTTTTTAGCACGTATTGGAGACCATGGGTATTTGTGGTGAAACTTACAGGAGACCCAGCAATGAGCAATAACTTCTCAGTGCATTGGCTGAATGACAGACTGGGAGGGTCTGGTGGGAGTAAGGGAGAGGATGAGGTGGTCCTTTCTGGCTGCAAGAGAGAAAAACCTCAATTCCAACTACTAATCTCTTCTGCTCAAGCATATCAGAATGCTTTGTGGTGACCTTAGCCTGATGCCTGTGCTGCTAAAAACCCTGTGCTGTTCTGTGGTATAAGAAGAAATGGAGACAGGGAAGTTAAGTCATTGCATCAGCATCTCCCTTACAGCCTGGGCCTAATTCAAAATGAAGCTGTGACCTCCTGACTCCCAGCTCTCTGTGATGCCAAGGCAATGAAAACACTGGACAGTTGAGCTCTCTCCCTTTCTCTTGTATAATACCATCTCAGTGTGTACATATGTAAAAGGTTTACCTTCACACACACTTTGCAGAGCTCACTGTGTAAAAGTCTCCCTTCGTAATAGAATCACTGTGAGGTTATGTGTAAGGCTGTGTGCACTCATTCAGCATTTGCTGCCTTTGTCCTCTCTGTGACCAGCTCTTCTTTCTGCCAAGATACAGTAACTGTTTCCTCTTCTCAGATCTCTCCACTGGCTTCTGGTTGTTATTGAGACATTTGATGACTGGGGTTGTAGATAAGCATTTGTAAACACCATCCCTGGCAGAGCACAGTGTAGGCTTCTGGTCCTTCTCCTCCCTTCAGTGTAATTTGCTATTCAAAACCACTACCACTAGCAGAATTCAATAGTGTGTAGTCCTCCTGCATGGTTGCATGTACCTATGTCCTTATGCTTCCTTTACAGTGCTCCTTGGAGAGTTGTATCATTTGAAAACACCCAAGTTTAGTGGCACAAACCAAGCAAATGGAAACATTAGCTTTTGCTGCTTGTTGTGAACTCTCTGTACATAGGAGTGATGAGTTTTCATGCTGCAGAGTGCTGGTGGCTGAGTGTGCTCCCAGGGCTTTGTGTAGCACCAGAGGGATGCTCTTGTCTCTCCACTGAGAAATGCAAAGAGCATTTGCAGAGAAACAAATGCTGGGTAAACATTTCCTGTCATTGCATGCAGTTCTTGTGAGCACTAATAGCATTTATGAACTTTTAGCAAGAGGGGAACAGAACATTTGCTTGTGGGTGGGTTTTTCTTTTTCAGAGTTCAAGCAGGCAGCAGAAATCTGTGTGGCCTCTCAGACTTTGTCCTTTTGAGGTTTTCTTTCATGCATTAAACAAACTTGGTACAAATTTCTCGTGTAGAGCAGAAGGATGCTTAGTGTGTGGAGTGTTTGTGGAGGTTTTCAGTGCATGGAGCATATGTTGCTTAGCAAGCTCTTTGCTGGCCCAATGCTGCCACTAGCAGTTGTTCTCTGGTATTACACGAGGCTGCCAGCAAAGTGCCTCTCCTGGAGACATTCTGATGTTGGCTGGTAAGCAGAAACAATGGGAATGGCTGTAACGATTAGGCTGATGTTAACAGAAAGGACCAGCAGAACTTTCTGGTCCCTTAAGCTGTGATTTCACTTGTAAATATTTTAAGAGGAGCCTGAGAAGGATCTACAGAAGTGTAGTCCAGAGAAAACAAACAGTGCTTGCAGCTGCCTCATGCCAAAAGAATGTTAATTTCCTTTCAGCCCTTCCTCTGTTTCTTCAAGTGCTTTGGAGCAGTAGAAGGAATTAACTACCAGGGTTTCAAAGATAAACTGAAGCACAGAGTCTGTAATAACTTGATCTGCAAATTCTCTTTTGAAGTGCTGTTTGTGCTTCAGTTTTTGAGAGAAGGAACAAACTGATAGCTGGGTTCTGAAATGGAAGAGGAGCACTTGAGGAAAATAGTTTTGTTGTAAGTGTTGCTGTTGGTTTGGTGAGGTACAGGAGCAGTCAGAGCTTTCAATTATTGGGTTGAAGCACATCGTCCTATTCTTTTGTGTAGAGGAGTGTAATAAAGAACATCTACAATTATGTCTGAATCCATCTGTCCTTGGGGGGGAAAAAAAAATCTGGTATCTCTTGGTTGCAGCTGTTCAGAATGGTTGCACTGAAATACCTTACTGCTGGCAGCCTGGCTTTGCCCCTAAATACTACTTGTTTGTACAAATCAGCAGGCTAAGATTGTGCCAAAAATTCCAATCTTTTCCTGATCCCTGCCTCTTCTCTTCCTAGGTTAGTTTTCTGTGAGTGAATAATTAGTATTTACTGGCCAGATAATTAGAGAGATACAACTGCCTGATGGTGTTCTGGTTGCCTTTGTCTAGTTGGGAAGTCACTCTGCTGTTAGCACATTGTTTCATTGTCGTAGTAATGCTTTCCTCCCTTTTGGGCCTTCCCTCAGGTTTTGTTCAGTGTGAAACCAATTTTGATACTGCAGAAGATTGTCAGATGTGGTCTGATTTCCTTTTTAGTAATGCCTTTAGCCCTTCTCTTTCAGAGCAAACGGGACCACCTCCTCATGAATGTCAAATGGTACTATCGCCAGTCTGAAGTGCCAGATTCAGTCTATCAGCATTTGGTTCAGGACAGACACAATGAGAATGGTAAGTTAGGCTCTGCAGAGGGAGGCCTTCTTTCCTTCTACTCTCAATTTTCAAGTTCTCACTGTCCAGAGAACAAGAGCACTTTTGCAGAAGGATGCACAGCAAGGACTGTTGGTGAAGATAATGTATTAGAAGATGGATGATAGTGTTTCTTGCCTGCCTTGTTTGTTCTAACTGGGGGATGGCCTGTAACCAGGTATGGTATAAATACTGTGCTGTGTTATGCTTTAACAGAGACTAGCAAAGGAACATTGGCTCTTTTGTAGGCCACTAATACCTAACTGGCTGAAGGCCAAGCTGTCTGAAGAAGCTGTGAATCTTTTCTCTTTTATGGGGTTCTTCAGTTGTGTCATGAGAGGTGTTTTTTACATTGATGTTACCTTGCCCCTATGAGTACTCACTGATTTATATTGCAGTAAGTGAGGTAACTGAAATACTCATAGCTGACTTTCCCACTTTTCTCTTTCCAAACCCAAGTGTGATCTTGGATTTAATAGAAGAAACTTCAGGACATATTCCAGTGTCACTTATCTCTTGCCTCTGGGGAAGATAGAATATTTGCTTTTATTCTTACCAGGACATTTCCTTGAGGCAACTTAAGATAATACTCCAAGGTGAATTGTGATGTGAAAGTTGATGCTTGAATATGGAACACAGCAACTTTTTGATGCATGACAGTAGAAAGCTGAGCATACATTCTCCTTTTTGCAGGCATTAAGGAAATTTTGTGTGTACTGTTAGCCACAGCTGCATTAATCTAACATTTTTCTTACTTATTTGTTTGAAACTTCTTATAGGCAGTGTGTCAGAAAGTGGACAGTTTTGGTAACGTGGCTGCTACTTAGTGTCACACTCTGGTGTATTTGGAGAGGTATTTTTGTGTGTTCTTAGAAAATACTAAGAAAAAATAATGGAAAAAAGTTGTCTTCCAGTTTTTCAACATGAATATCAATATATCTTTCCAAGCCAGAGCACTAAGAGTTAGTACTGTCTAGATTTTGTTGCAGATTTGACATTAAATAAGCAAACCAACCAAAAACTTCATCAGGAAACCAGAACTCTGTGGTAAATTGATTTCCTTAGTTCCTTTCACTTAAGAGTGACCATTTCCAGTGGTCACTGGATGTGTCACCAGTATTCCTAAAAGCTCTTTCCCTTTAGCAGTTCTTCAAATACAGCAAGGGACAGCTGAGGTGTAACTGAGTATCCCATTATTCCCATAACCTGCAGGCCATGTCAGCAATCAGAGTGTCTCATAGAATAGAATCCTAGAACAGTTGCAGCTGGAAGAGACCTTGAAGATCATGAGTGCAGCCTTTGTCCTAGCCCTAGCAACCTGCTAAATGATGCCTCCCAATGCAACATCCACCTGGCTCTGCAACACCTCTAGGGATGGGCACTCAAGCACCTCCCTGGGCAGCCTGGTCCAATGGCTCACAACCCTTGCAGCAAAGAAATTCCTCCTAATATCTAACCTGAACCTCCCCTGGTGCAATTTCCATCCATTTCCCCTCATCCTATCACTCTCCACTAGGGAGAACAGAACCAGTCCCTGCCTCTCTACAACCTCCCTTCAGGGAGTTCTAGAGAGCCAGGAGGTCTCCCCTCAATCTCCTCTTTTCCAGCCTAAACAGGCCCAGCTCCCTCAGTCTTTCCTCCTCAGGCTTATGTTCTAAGCCCTTGAGCAGCTTGGGAGCCTCTGTCCCCTCTCCAGCACCTCCATGTCCCTCTTGGAGTGAGGAGCCCAAAGCTGAGTATAGGGGCAGGATCTCTCCCTCCTCATTTGAACACCGAGGAGTGTGTCTGTAAAAAGAAAACAACCAACCTCCTCAGACACTGACCTGTACAAAATACCTGCCAAATGGCAGTGGTGGATGATTTTAGACTGCAGCTAATGCCTTGGTGGTTTTATTTGTTTGTGTTTGTGCTTTCTGGCAGACTCTGGCCGAGAGCTTGTTATCACAGACCCAGTTATCAAGAACCGCGAGCTCTTCATCTCGGATTACGTTGACACTTACCACGCTGCTGCCCTCAGGTAAGTGACAGAGGATGTGGTGCAGTGCCTCAGAGGCAGAGGAGAGAGAGAGGTGCTTTTTCTGGTTTGCTGTGGGGATCATTACCATACTGCTCAGCTTTCTCCTCCTCTCCAGTAATTAACTTGTGCTCTCTGTTCTCATTCAAGAAGGAGCTGTAATTCTGCAGTCTCCTTTTAATCGCCGTTAATCAGTGTTGCTCAGAAGATCATTTCCCATCATTGCCAATTTGGGTTATTGCTAGTTCCTGCAGCAGCACTGCTCTTCCCTTCCCTCCTGCCTGTTTGATTTCACTGTTAACAATAGCTTCTCGTAGGAAAGTGACTGTTAGTGTGGTGCCCTGATTAAATTCCCTTAAAGGCTTTTTTCTCTGAGGCACTTGTCATTGTTGCAGCTCAGCTAAGAGCTCCATTAGGAACTAGCTGTACAGACAGGAGGTAATGGACCCCTGTATTGTTCTCTCTGCTATCTGCCCTTCCCTGGAGCTTGCTGCTCTCTTTACTCACCAGGTTTTTAACTTGAGTGGCTAACCTCTGACTAGGCTGAGAGGCTACACCAGTGCTTAAAAATATGATCCAATAGGAAGAGCAAGGTGTTGTTTTTCAGCAGATTTTCAGCGTGCCAAACGTGCATGGATATTGTCAAAATGCAAATGGAATAATCTTCCCTGACAATAATGCTCAGATGGTGTTTCACTGAACCATCTGGAGACATTTTTTTTGTTCAGAATCACATTGCTGAAGCCTCTTACTTCAAGACAAACTAGCTGCAACTTCTGTTATTGGGGTGGAAAGACATCTTTGATTTATGTATTAGATGTTCTTTATCAACTCAGCAAAATTCCAGGGGTGTACTATAACCTCATGAAATTCCACAGTGCCTTGTCTGGGTCACAGAAGGTCACCTTCCCATTTTAAATCCATGTGCTTAGAAGCAAGCAGGCAGGAGTTAGGCTGTCTTGATGGAACCAATCTTGGAAATCTGTCTCCTTAACCAGGGAGAGACTGAGCTATATGCATGGAATTTCCCCTGGGAGCATTTTAACTTCTCTTCTACCTCCTTTCTGTTCTTTTCTTTAAAGAAAAGATAAGAATGGAAAGGTAAAAATGGAATATATGTGTATACCAGGCAAAATAACCTTTTCTTGTCCCCTTCCAAAAAGTGAAGGCTGCTGGCAGACCAAGCTGATCACTTCCTCAAGCCCTCCTGGGTTTTTTACCTGCCTTCTTTTTGTTGGGAAGTGGATAGCACAGGCACCTTGGAGATCACTGTTTTGGCTTCTCTGTGTTGGCAGATGGTTTCACTGTTGTTTTGTTGTGTTCTGGCTTGTTTGTGCTTCTGATGATGCTTACAGGCTTGTAGCTGGGATCTAAAGATGCTGATAACGGAGAGAATTGTGCAGGATAAAGATGATATTTTTGCTGATTCTTTTCTAGCAAATCGTGACTAATAAGTGTCAGTAATTTTCAGAGTACAAGCTGAACATCAGGGGAATGGCACATGGTGTTCTTACAGTTTGAGAGCAGGCAGAATGTCTTGTGCTGTCTGGAAGGAGGCTTAACAGGAAATTCTGATTCATTGTGAGATTATTTCTCTGCCCCTTGCAAACAAATTACTCTGGCCACACAAGGAAGGAGTAACAAACTGGGAAATAAAACCAATGACTGGAAGTACTGCTTGAACCAGTGGAAAAATGTAACTAGAGGATACTTACAGATCCCTGTAGAAGTCTGTAATAAAATGTATGTCCTTTTTACCTATATGGCAATTTTTTGTGGTGATATATAGTACTGCTTGTGTGAAGTGCTGTGAAGAAGCTGTACTGCTGGTGTGAATACAGAGAATACAGCTTGTCTGGAAAATGCTTCTTAACTGTCAGATGAATTATTGAAAGGAGACTAAATCTTTTTTTTTCCCCAAAATAGTTTAAAAATGTGAATTTCATGTGAAACACCTGAACAACCACCCCTTCTCATATATTTTCTCAATGACTAAATTAGGAAACTAGCCTCAGCCACTAGGGATAAAATAAGTTATTAGTGAACAAGTTTGTCTTTCAGTCTTTGTGAGACATCTCAATTATGGAGCTTGTTAATGTTCCATTGCTGCCTGGCATGACCTGTGCAATAGCCAGGCCTGCTCTGGCCTTTCCACACGGGCAGTTGGCTGAGAATTAGGCAATCATGGGGCAATTACACAGCCTCAGCTCACAGGAGAGCCTTATTGATTTTTGTCTTACAACTGTTGGGCAGTTCTATTCATCCTTCACCCTTCTGGTGTGTGTTTTTCCTCACCTGTAGTAGCTGCTCTCGTGTATCACAGAGCTCATGTTCCAAGGCCAAGTTTTTCATGGCTGATGATGGGTAAACCTTCTTGAAGTGCTTCACCATGAAAAGATGAGGAAGAGGGGAAGGAAGCTTAGTGGGTCCAGAGGAGGCCATGAGAATGCTCAGGGGCTGCAACACCTCTGCTCTGAGGACAGGCTGAGGGAGCTGGGATTGTTCAGCCTGGAGAAGAGAAGGCTTCAGGGGACCTACTAGTGACCTTCCAGGACCTAAAGGGAACTTCCAAGCAGGCTGCAGAGGGCCTGTTTGCAAAGGCCTGCAGGGAAAGGACAAGGGGCAATGGTTTTAAATTGGAGAAGAGTAGATTTAAACTGGATATTAGAAAGAAGTTGCTCCCCACGAGGGTAGTGGAACACTGGCCCAGGTTGCCCAGGGAGGTGGTTGAGTTGCCATCCCTGGAGGCATTGCAGGTGAGGCTTGCCAGGGCTCTGGGCAAGCTGCTCTAGTTGGGGATGTCCCTGGCCACTGCAGGGGGGTTGGACTAGATGAGCTCCAGAGCTCCCTTCCAACCCAAACCAGTCTAGGATTCTAGGATNACCTTCAAAAAAATTATTAACAATTTGTGGTAGAACAAGCTGATAATAAATCCTATTTTCTCTTTTTTTATTTCTTTTTCTTTCAAATGCCTTTATGTGTTTTCTTCTCTTATGCATAAAAGGAAGGAAGTAATGTTTGTGTGCTTGGCGATTGCAGTTGTGCTAAAACCAGCATAGCTTAGCTTTTTATTTTATTAAACAGAAGTTTTATGGAGTTTTCTGAATAAAAAATGACTTCCTAAATAAATAATATGAATAGTAGAAGCTTCCTGGAAGAGTTGAGTGTAGTAGGACTGGAAAAGCTTTGAAAAGAAGCCATTTTCAGGATTGTGTTTCTAGGCTAGATACTGCTCATCAGGCTGACTTTGGGCTCCTCAGGACTGTGTGCTGGTTGAATGAGAATTAATGCTTTTAGAACACCATCTGAGCCACTGAATCTTCTCCTTTTTCCATCATGGGAAGAATCTGCCTGGTTGTTTGTTACAACAGCCTTAGATTTATGATGTTCTAGGCATTGATGAGTACACAAAGATGTCTGTGCTTTAGACACAGATTGCAGTGGCACTTAATTAGAATAGCTGTTCTTCAGGATAGAATTCTAATACCATTTTCCCCCTTTTCTTTCAGAGGGAAGTGTAACATCTCCCATTTCTCTGACATATTTGCTGCTAGAGAGTTTAAAGCCAGAGTGGATTCATTTTTCTACATACTGGGCTATAATCCAGAGACAAGGTAAGTGAGATGACTTTTCAAGGCAAGCTTTACCACTAACCTGAGCCTGGAGGAACAGGAAAACTACTCAAGGGAAGAGAAGTTAAAATCAAGTATGCTGCTGATAGGAAGGTAAAGTGGAAGGGAATGTGAGGGAGAAGCTGCATCTTCCTGCTGCCTGTATGGAGCAGAGTAAAATGAAGAGTAGCTAACAGAATGAGTTGTGACATCCAGTTGCATCTCTGGGTACATCATGTGCTGCTTCAGAACAGCTTTGGAGAGCTGTGAGATGTTTGGGAAGGTTGCAGACAGTAGCAGGAGTCTTCTGAAAATACATTTGCATCTTCTAGTAAGCAATGTTGAAACTTGCACCCTCTTAAGAAATCAAATTGAAAGTGAAGTGTGGAAATTGATGCTTTCATGTGGAAATACTCCTAGTCTCCTAGTTTGTTTCACTGGCCTGGAGCAAATTAGAGGTACAGAAAGAACTGGTTTGGGGAATTAATAGATATTTGCAGAAGGTATGTTCAGCACACTTCCATTTCACAGTTCTTTCAATCTGCCTGGAAGCTGTCCAGCCAATTTTTATCAGCTCTCTTTGGAAAGCAAAGCTGGGACTAGACTCTACCTTTGTTATTTTTCAGGTCCAAATCATGACTCTTATTTTTCCCATTTATGTAGTTTTGTAATGCCTTAAAAAGGAGAGAGAACTCCTTAGAAATACCAGAGTCTGTTGTCTAGGGGCATATTTCTCCAAGTACTTGAGTAAAAGATGGATCATGTGTAACAGGACTCAGGGAGGTTTGTGCTAACTGGAATTTGCCTTGTTTTTTCAGTGCAGAAAACATAATTGGCTGTGGAGCTTGATTTCTAGAGACATTGTTGGGAAAATACCTGAAGTAAGGATTAGATAGGCATATAAATAGTAAATACTTGGATTGTTGAATGGTAGATTTACTGTTTTTAATGCAGATAGGAATCTTCATGCTTCAGGGCACAGCCAATCACTAACTGCTTGCAGTTAAGAAGAAACTCCCTGTGTGGGCATATTAGGATGTAATTGTCTATTTCTGAGGCTTCCTGTACCTTTTTCTCAAGTGTCTGACACTCTGCATGTGCCTGAGACAGGATTTTGGGCTAGGCATCCTCCCTAAATTGACATTTGGAGCAAGTGTGGTCAGTGCAAGTCCCTAGGAGGCAATCTTGGTAGTGGATGGTGCTGAGCTCTGGGAAAAGGACAAGGAATCCTGGAATATTTGAAAAGACAGCATGTTAAAATGTTTTTGTCACATCATTTCTGTGGAGTTTGTGAGCAAGCTGAGAAGGCAAGGCATTTATCAAGTGTGGCCTGATCCTCCTCTGCTCTTCAGCACCATGCTTGACCCTTGCATTTATCTTGTATGTCACTGTCCTGCAGTGCATTTTACTTGTGAGGCTGTGAATGCTAAATGAACTATTTGTATTAGTTTAATGGATGATTTCTCTCCTGCAATGCCATTTGTGTGAGGTGTTAGTGCATGTTCAACCCACTCTCTCTGGAGAAGTAACTGTTAATTCTTCCAGCTATTAGAAAATGACTGAGCCTGAAAAGATCAATGCAATGATGAAGCTTAACACTTAGCAGCTAATTACTCAGCCTAGCCACCTCTCCACATGTAGTTTTTTCTTCCTTTGGTTACAGCCAGAGTTTTGTGGGTTATTTTAGGACTATCTTTTCAAGTCTGTACCTTGTCTTGGAATAGGAGGAGGTTTAGAAAAAAGAATTGAGTCTAAGTGGCTTGGTTATTTTTGACCTGTGTCTTTGCTGCTGCCTTAGAGCACATGCTTCTTCAAATACCTAATTCTAGGAATTTTCACACCAGTGAGGGAAATCTGACTGAGCAATAAAAACCTAAACTAACCTTAAAGCTAGAGGCTGGGTGTTTTCACCCTGAACAGTGTTAATCAAGCTAGTAAGTAGACCTGAAATATGTTCCTGACTCTCAGGAGTGTGGAATACATCCACTAGGCTTGTAGAGCCAGCTGAGAAAGAAAACTCATTTTATGCTGAGTACTTCAATTAATTTGATGTGTCTTCAGAGAAGTGACTGCTCTGACACTGATTAATTCCACTCATGTGGAATCCTACTCCAACTTTCAGCTGGATGAGACCAAGGCTTTATCAAAGAAGAAATGTTAGGTGAACTGTGTTTGCCCTGAAATGAGTTTAGGAGCATTTCAGCATGTATGGAATAGCAGGCAAGAGGCATTAAAGGACAAAGAAAATCAGACCTGATGTACCCCTTCAGAAAAAAACCACTTACTGCACCAGCTTGAGTTAACCTGTTGATTTTGGTGTGTGAATCAGAAAACTGTGCTTCCTGTTTAAAAAGAAATATGCAGCAAGGCTTGGGAATGCTGTTGAGCATCCTGCTTGGCTTCAGGCAGCTCTCTCTCACCAGCTCACATCTTACTACTCATTTACTACAACTCTGGTTACTGCTCTATGTGTAGTGGAGTGCCAGATGTAGCTGATTGTGGAAAGCACTTCTTCCAGTCCTTCCTTTAGTGCTCTGACAGCTTGGATGGACTGCCAGAAACAACTGGGAGCTCTCTTACTCAAGGATGCAGCCATGCCAAAGGCCACAATTGCTGTTGGCCTGGTTTTGGCAATCAGTTCTTTGATCTCAGCAGTAAATAACTCCATTGTAAAGTTTTACCTGACACTGATATCTGTAAAGATGCACAGATTATTTCAGTGCTGTGCAATTCTTACCTGGACCTAGAAATACTCAGCTCTTACTCTTCAAACTCTTTTCATTAAAATTACTCTTCCACAACATTGCTTTGCATTGTAGAAGCAAATAATACCAAACATTCAAGGCACAGGTGAACTTTCAGAGTTGTTTTTCTGAGGAAGGACCAGGATCTTGTGGAGTAAAAACACAGACAACATTTACTTGTCCTTTATTTGGAATCATCTGAAGTGTGGGGTGGTTTTGTGAAGTAAATGAGTATTGGTTTGTCTCTGAGTGAAGATGACTTACTCCTTTTTCTTGTCCTTCATGGCTTGCTTACTATTTTATGGTGTCTGGAAGGGGATTTCTGTTGAAAGTCTGAATCAGAGCCTCTTTATTTCATATTGTTTTCCATCCTTTCAATGGAAAGCATAGCAGGTGGAGTACAAGTTTCAGGTCTAGAAGCAGACCAGAGTAGTGCATATTTTTGTGATAAATTGTTCTCTACAAGCAGAATGTTTTAGAGGACTGCAGAGCTTTGTTTTATTACTTTGTGGTGTTTTTTTGTTTGGTTAATTTTGCAGTCAGACTATTCATACAATAGTGCTTAGAGCAGTGATAAGAGGGTGAAATGTTCCTAAAAGGTTTTAAATGTATCCATCCTTATGTCTCAAATCAGAGCCTTAAAATGAGTTGGTATTCTGCTTACCCTTAGTACAACATTATGCCAGTTTGTGGTGTACTTTGCTGAAATAAGACACTTCCTACAACATATTGCAAGTCCATTTTTTCCTTTGTCTTTTAAATTTAAATAGATTTAGCAATTTTAAATACAACCAGGAATCCTTCTGATGGGGGCAATTGGGGCCTGTTTGTATGGCATGCCCAAGTGATGTGAAACAGATGGTTACTTTGTGTCTTACTAAATTGCAGCAAAGTTGTTTTGTCTCACTCTTGTCTAATATTCCTGGGGAGGCTTTCTGGAAGATGCTGAGCACTCTCACTTCATGTCAGGAGGTGTTGATTGTCATGGGTTGAAGTGCATTGCAGTTGATGCCTTTTAAATAAACAGTCTAAAGCCCTCCCCAAACCTGTGTTTAGATAAATGGATGTTTAGCTTCCTTGGTTTGTTCTTTCTGGCTGATATCATGCTTATTAATCATTCAATTTGGAATATATTATTTTTGCCTACCCTCAATTTAGCTTTGAACTGGAGAGTAGCATAAAAATCACAGAATGTTCTGAGGTGAAGGACCCACAAGGATCATCAAGTCCAATTCCTGTCTGTGCACAGGACAATCCCAAAGTCACACCATGTGTCTTAAGAGCATTGTCCAGCTACTTCTAGAATTCAGTGAGAGCTGAGAACTTCTTCTAGAGATCATGTTGTGATCTTGAGGGGAGGGAGGAAATCCCACTCCAAAACATTAACAAATACAGGAATACATTTCCTGTTGAGATGAAGATTAAATATATTTGGCCTTTTAGGTGTTCTTGCTGAAATCAATAAGCTGGTAGAGGCAGTGCCACAGATTTGGAGTAGTTGTCTTTTTCTAGTCTGTAGGCTGGGAAAACTTGGTCAGACAAGCTGATTCTGAGTGTCATGGGCAGGCTTCATGAACAAAGCTCCGGGGAGGGCTCCATCCACACAAGAGCTTTGTACAAGTGCTGCTGGCTGCAAAGGCCAATGCAGGACAGACAAGAGCGGTTGCAAAAGGCACAGCACAAGAACTCCTCAGGAGGTAGAACCTGCAAGACACGATTCTTTCTACACTGTCTTTTCTCTTCAAGAGTGATCCTGCGTGC
>VWZO01015553.1:222216-232909 GCA_013396975.1 Bucco capensis
AATGGAGATACCATCCTGGTCATCAAATTCTGCCCTGGCCCTTTGGAGCATCATGCTGAAAAAGAGTGTGAATTGCCTCCTGAAATAGTGTTAGAACAGAAGTGAGCTGAGAGAGTGTTATGGGGAGTTTGCCTCTTTTGTGGTTTTGGTTGGTTTGGTTTTTTTAGAAGCATTTTATAAAACTTCATTGTGTTTCTGGAAGTTTTAAATTCATAGTCTTGTATAGCCTAATCTTTTTAAAACCAAACTTTTATCATGGTTGGTTGTGATTGGTGTTAAATGTCTTTTTAATGTTTGGGTTGGGTTTTTTCCTGCTAGTGTTAGGCAAGTTCCTCTGTCCTGTGTCTTAGGGAATGACTCCTTAAGGTTATGCTTGAGCTTTGGTAGCATCAGATAGTTCCAGCAGAGCCACAGTAGCTGGAATGTTCAAGCTACTGAGCATTGGAATTGTTATTGCAGGATCACTGAAGGAGCTAGACTGTGGTGGGGAAGGTTCCCAAGAGGGGAGGGGGAAGGTAACATAATGTGGGCAACATGAAAGGACTATCTACTTGTATTGTTAATATTTTCTTACTGGATTACTGTAAGAGAAAATTTGGGATTGTTCTGTGGCCTGATATGTTTTGTTTAGTCTGGTTTTGTTTCTCAGACTTCTGTAGAATCATAGAAAATCCTTCTCTAGCAGCAAATTCAGGCAACTCTGATACTCTCAAGTGGAGGCAGGTATACTAATTAAAGCATCTGATGCAAGAGGGGGAAGGGATATTTGCTTCACATCAGTGTGTAGCTAAGAATTTTTTTGACAATTACAGTAATTAACAGGAAGGCTAAAAATCAAGGATGCTGAAGGCAGACAGTGAGTGAAGCCTGGCTCCTCTGGGCTTCACACCTGCTGCTTGTAAATGGCAGTGGCACTGTTGCTGAGAATGAGTATTTGTTAAACATTCTCATCTTGTTACATTATTGACAGAATAGAAGTGTTTTGTGAATCAGCTGCTTGCTACAAATAGGACATGAAAACGTGAAGCTCCTGTCATTTGAAAAAAAACCAATGCAATGAAAAGCTCTTAGCCTTTTAATCAACCTAATTTTGTTAAAAGCTTATCACAAACTAAGGGGAAAAAAAAAAGCTTTTCCGAGGCCCTTTTAAAAACTGCTCAGCCTTTCAGCTGGAGAGGCTCGGCAAGCGCAGGCACAGAGCTGCGGGCTGCCTGAGCTCTGGAGCGTTGGCTGTCCCGGATCCCCTCCATAAGGCCCCACTTCCCCGCACACGAGCTTGGGAGGCAGGAGCTGCCGAGGCTGAGCTGCTCTGCTCGGAGCTGCTCGCTGCCTCCTCGCCTTTATTTACGGAAAGAGCGGCGGCTGGAGGCAGTGTGTGACTGAGGGAGGGTCACAGCACATGCTCAGTCCTGCCAGTCCGAGGGCGAAGTTTCTGCGTTCTGCGTGCAGGCTTAGGTCATAGCACAAGCTCAGTGAAAGCTCTCTGAGGTCTCTCAGACTGCATGTGCCTCCATTTTGAGTTGGTAGAGTGGAAAAGGCAGAGTTTGAGCTGTTAAGTAGAGGGTTCAGGAATACATCTAAAGCCACCAGAGGCTGTCATAGTCATGGATGATCCATTCTGCCCCTGCAGGTAGGCTACGTCGCTCTGGCCTCCCGTAAACAATGCTGATTTTTGCTGTTATTTCTGACTTCTGCAATGTTGATGAAATCCTGTGCTTCCTAGTGCATGTTCCTCAGAACCTTGTGAGCACATCAGCTTTGCTGTGCAGTACTTGGGCTTGCTGCAGGAGGGCTGCAGGAGGATCTGCTGCCTAAGGGGGTGCATGGAGCAAACCGTTGGAGCTGGGTGGGCTTGTTTGTTTTTCCCTGGTGGTTCAGTTTGGATGTCAGTCGTGCTGTCTGCATGCCAACCTCCTGGCAGGGCTGGAGGGAGCTGCAGAGACACTCTGTGGGATGCAGCATTACCAAAAGTGGCTATTAGGGAGTGTTTGGGCCTGCAAACACTGTTTGATAATGTTTCCAGGAGGGTCGGAGATCAGCAGCCCTTGGTTGCTCTGAGGATGGGTGGCTCTGGCTTTGACTGAGGGCAGTGATCTTGCTGACACTTCCTCAACTGTTAAGGAATAAAAATCCCACAAACCCAGTGGCCGGCATGGTTCTGCTTGCTTGTCAATCACGTGCAAATAACACTGTGCATCTGAAATGCAGCAATATTGTCTGCTGCTTTGAGAAGCTTGCCACATGACAGCTGTTAAAGCAATAGCCACATCGGGTTTGTCAAGCAAGCAAATAAACCTGATCTGAGTAAAAGAGACAACTTGGCCTCTTCAGTTCTGTGTAGTGATTATAGTATGGTTGCAGCTGGCTTGGAGGTCCTTGTGTAACAACTACCAGTGACTTGTCACTGCAAAATAGCAATGGGTTTGAGAAGGCTTGGGTGTGTTGAATGGGTGTGAACTTGATTGTGCAGCATGTGCCAGCTCCCAGGTGTGTCTGGGCTTGTGCAGAGCAGGGTGCTGTGCTGCTGTCACCCTCTGCTGAGCCATCAGCTCGCAGAGCTGATCTTGGCACCATGGGGTCTGCTGCTAAGGGGAGATAACCTCAGCCAGGGGAAGTTGTTTGTGAGTTGCTGGAGTGTGTTAAGTTGAAAGGTGACAGGATGGTTTGTGCTGCTTATAGTGACATCTCTGGAACTTTGTAGCAGAAGATTGATTCTTAGCCTTGCACACAGTCACTCACCTGTGCCTTGTGTGTTGCTGGGGCTGACTTCCTTCTCTTGTCAGAAGCTGAGAAGTGAATGATGAATAAGGCTGCATAACTTTGCCCACGTTAGTGCCATGTTCCTATCTGTGTGCTGTCTGAAGTGTCATTCCCTTTTCCATCTGCTTTTATACCTGTAGAGCATACAAATCAGGGACAGCTATTTGCTGTGGGTCACTGGGCAGCTTTGCCATTGGCTGAAGAAAAGTCGTGCCAATGATTAGAGAGCACAATTCCCTTCAACTTCCCTCTGGCTCAATCATCTCCTAGTTTAAAGGGGTGTCTCCCTAGGCCTGGGCTTTGGGAACAGTTTTATTCCTGATAAAGGAGCTGCTTGAGTGTGTGCAGGAATGTGACAGTGCTCTGCAGGAAGACAGGGATATGACACCTCCTGTCCTCAACATCTGTTTTAAATGTTGACTTACTAGCAGAAGAGAATGCATTAAAGGATGGGGAGGGTGCAAAGTAGTCTGCTTTGTGCTGGTTTGCAGTGACAATTTTGTGCTTGCATTTAAAACAGATTGGAGGAAAAAAGCCACTTCTAAACTTAAGATGAAGATTTTGCTTATTTAAAATGAAATCTTGTTTTAAACTGTAAGATTGACAGCAGCACAGCTGGGGGAAAAATGCAAACACCTCTGGGTTGTAACAAAACAATCTGATTGTCAAACACAAGTATTAGATTTGGCAAAACAAATACTGCTGGAATAATTTACCAAATAAGGCCTTCTTTGTCCCTTGCACATGGACACTTGTGGATGTGATGCTGGTTGTGTTGGCTCTCAGAACTCCTTCTTGAAGGATGCTTCTGCTTGTGTAGTAGAATCAGGTAGTTCCTGCTCCTGGCAAGTGTATAGCTGTATTTATTCCCTGTGGCAGTACTCCTCTCACAGCAGACCATCAGTGGGGTTTGAGATCTCAATTTCTCCTTTCCACATTCTTCAACACCAGTGCCTTTTCCCTGTTTTGCCAGTGGTGGGGTTGCTCAGCCAGTTTGTATGAAAGCAGTGCCTTAGGTTTATGTGCAGCTGCATGACACCATTACACTTATGTTTTAAAAGAGCAACACCACAAACAGCAAACCAACCCCAAACACCACCACAGCCCCCAAAACCCAACCAGCCAACAGGAAAAAAAACAAAGCCAAACCCCTCCAAACCAACAAAGCACTTGGTAGTAGAGAAGCTGAAGTGTCTTTAAGTTATCTGTGGTACACTGGCAAGATACTCAGTGCACTGCAAGACCCTTTCTTCTTGATCAGACTGTGGAGTTACTCCTCTTATGGTGAATTTCAGCTGGCTGGATGCCCGGAAGAGTCTCTCTGGTTCAGAGACTGTTGGTAGGTGCTCTGGGGAGTTACAGGTCCACTAAACCCAACTTTGTGAGGTGAGGAATGTGTTCTAGGAAGGGCTTGTGTTCTGTCCTTCAGATGAAGAACTAGTGGCCAAGTACTTGATAGTCTTGCTTCCCTTTTTGGGGCTTCATTTTAGCTTTATTTCAAGGCTTAAATCACTAAGATTACCTCTTCCCCTTTCCTTCCAGTTCTTTAGGCTGTAGTTTGTTTTAATGAGAGCTTTGTATTTCCATGTGTATGGTGGAGCTAGGGATGTCTTCAGTCTTGTTTTACACTTCACATTATTCATGTTTATCACCTTTAGCACATGCTGTTGCTTTTCCATGTACCTGCTGTTCAAGGAAGCTGGAGACTTAACTGCTAGCTTGCTGCCTGGATCCACTGGCCTGCATCTAAACTGTGATGTGCTCATGTGTAGAGTCTGGTTGAATAGTGAATATTTGCTCTGGGAAGTGCAAAGGTGCTGCCTGGCCATGTTAGAAACTGTACAGGATAAACACTTAAAGCAACAGAATTCTATATTGAATTCATTTTTATTTACCAGTATAAATGTTGCTTGTAAATAAGTAACATTCTGGTTCTATTAAAATCACACAGAGGCCAGATAAACTTTGCATTATGTAAAGGTTTCCACTTGGGATTAAAATGCTAGTTCTCTTCCTTATTTGAAAGTAAACAAATATTGGAAAACAAGAGGTGTTAGAGAGGTGATTAAATGAAATCTACAACCAAAATACAACCCACAAAGGTAATTGCTGTGTGGAGAGACTCCTTGTTTCCTTTGCAATAACTTGTGTGTGAGAGTGTGGCTGTATTGTGATCACTTCCATCCTGTCTCTCCAGCAGAGGACAATCTTTCTAGGGACTGGATAGGTTTTTTTCTTACATGTAAACCTGATGAAAATTCATGTTATCTTGAAGAAGCTTCTTCAGACTCACACTTGTGCAACCACTTCCTTCTCCAAACAGCAGCATGGGTGCAGAACACTGAGTCCTCCACTTCCTCTTAAGTTCTGCCTCTGTAATCAGTCAGCAGGTTTGAGCTTGTACTGTAGATATAAATGTTAGTACATGTTTATTCATTCCTGCTTTAGATTGAGCAAGCACTGAAAATGTTCCTGTGTAAGTTCATTTGCCTGAAATACAGATTTAATTTTTCACTTAGAACATAAAATTGCTGATGCAATTGTAACAATGTCAACAGATTGCTACAACAGGTTGTAAACAAAACCAACTTACTAGAGGCTGCCCGTAGTAAGACTAGAGGTGTGCTGTATGGCAGAGGCATGCAGTGTTTGTGGGCAGACTAATTGCCATCAGTGTGGTGAAATCTTGAGGAGTTTAGTGCTGCAGAGGAGCAAAGTTCTCTAAGGCATTGTTGTTCTAGGTGAGTCTCTGCAGCCAGAGCCTGCAGAGCATTGGATGAGGGAGGAGTATGGCCAGGGAAGTTCTGAGTATTGGTTTTTATGGATGCACAGAACAAAATGCAATGCTGGCCTACCAGGTGGGTCTCTGGAATGTCATGCCAGTCTCTTTCAGGCCTTGATAAACTGGTTTTTAACCAGCTGAAATTGGAGTAGTTTTGTTCTCTCCCATTTTGTCCCTCTGGAGATGGGACAAAAGGATCCTTACCAGATGGTTTTAGAACTGCCTCTAAAGAGCATTTTCTTGGGTTTGTTTTTTTTATCACAGTATGTCAGGGGTTGGAAGGGCCCTAGAAAGATCATCTAGTGCAACCCCCCTGCCAGAGCAGGAGCACCTAGACCAGCTCACACAGCAATGAGTCCAGGCAGCTCTGCAATGCACCTAGTGACTCCACATTCAGGTTCTTGACTCTTGGATATTGAATGATTTACATAAATATTTTTTCAAGACCTTTTCTTGAGACTTCCTCTTTCCTTAGTACTTGAGAGATATATTTATTTCACAGGATTCACAAGGGCATGGGAATTGCCTTATTGTATCATGCTTTCAATTTATATAACTGATTATTTTGCTGATCTTAGTGACTCTTTAGCTGCATCAGTGTTTAAATGTATGATTGCAGTTTATCATCTAATCCAGTTTTGGTTTTTAGTAAGCCATTGGTTTTCTTACCAGGCTTTGGAAATAACTCCAAATCCCCTAAGAGTCCTCATTTAGTTCTATAACTTGTAACTGCTTATTAAAAGCAAAAAAACCAACCACCCCCAAACCCTACACATCCTAGCTTTCAGCTGTCTCTTTCCTCTTTGGCTATTTTGTCATATAATAATTAATGACCTCTTCCAACTGTTTTTTGCACACTTCTTCCTTAGCTAACAATCTGTCCTTAGGCTGTGAGGGCTCAGTGAGTGCATAATGAACTTGAGTAGTGAAAAGGAAACACCTAAGGAGCAGTAGCACAGTTTCTAAGAGTCCACCTTGTACATGCAATCCTCTCTTCTGGAAGGTCCACCTTATGTATACAGTGTGTGGAGTTACTTTTGGAAGCCTGGCTGCCTAGCAGAGAAGTTCACTCAGTCTTTATGAAGTGACTTGGATGCATGTCAAGGACAGGCCAAAGCTAGGACAGCACACAGAAGTGCTACACAGAAATCTGCCAGTGCCTTTTGCCATTGCCTCCAAACTCTGGGGAGCTTTGCTGCAACTTCCAGCCTTGAAACACCTTTCTGTAAGAGCTGGTGCACATCCTGAGCCCAGGTTATCCTCCAAGCTCATGTGGTGTGCTTCAGTGCAGCTGACACTCTGCCTGGTGGCAGTTCTTTTGTGCCCATGTCTGTCCTTCATGTCATTGTTTTCATGGACAGGGCAGCTTTGGTGTAAATGGTGTGAGCCTGGTGTATGGTATAGACAAGAAGGCAGGGGATGGAGAGAGAGTTTAACTTGTTTCTGTGTTAGAAATGGTGCAGGAACAGCTGTTGCCAGCCTGCCTTCCTCTCCTCCTTTCTGAAGCTCATAAATTAAAGCTCTGCACCAGCTTGTGCTGTCTCCCATTCCTCTCTCATCTGCACCTCTGAACTGGTTCCTCTCAGTAGTGCTGCTTTTGGCCTTGAACCTGCCACTTCCCCTGCTGCTTTCCAGTGGAGAGGACAAAGCCTTCTTGCCCTGAACATATCCTCTGTGCTCTCTGCAAACTGTTTGGAGCCAGCCTCTCTCAGCCTGGAGTGTGCTTGCTTTGCCTTGCTCTGCTACAGAAGCTCCTTGCCTTTTTGATATTCAGTCTCAGGCTTCCATCTCCTTTCTGACCAGCCCCTGTTTACTTTGCAGAATACAACGTTGTCATGGCAACAGGTTACTTCTCAAAGGGAACATCTTGTCATTATATTTAATCCACTGCAGCTGAAGAGGGCTGAAATATTAAGTTGTTGTTGCTATGGCTACTGCTTTGTTACATCAGTTTCTTTTGTGTCGGATTTCATATATACAGTGTTGGGTCCTCTTCCCCCCCCCCCTTTCCCATAGAATAAACACAAAGTGCTGTTCCATTATTATTGTAATTGCTCTCTGCCAATATAATTCAGCTTAAAAATCTACAGTGCATTTCAGTTTCCATAGCAAGAATTTTTCTTTCCATTTGCAAGCCCATTCCTGGGGCCGTGGTAGCAGTAGAAATGATTTAACAGGTTGTGTGCCGTAGCAGAGATCAGCTTTGTGGCCTTTAAAAACCCCTTTGAAATGCAGGCAGAAAGAGCTTCCTGAACAGCAGCTTCCTTTAGTGCAGTCCTTACATTTTGGGACAGGGCAGGGAGTACCTTTAGGGTGTAAAAATAATCAGGAAATGGTCAATGAGTGATGAAATGCATGCGTGCAAGAATATTTCTCTGCATGCTCCAGTGAGTTTCCCAAGCTAATTCCACATGACTACTTAAGAGCAGAAGTCCCATCCAGAGCTTTGCTTTTATCCTTATAGGATGCTCCAAGATCCTCTAATCAGTCTTGTTTGTTAAATGCTTTATTTATCATATTTCAAGTGATGCAAGTTGGGGGATGTTTGGATTGCTGTGGTTTTTTCCTATCTTAAGTAGAAATAGGCTTAATTTTCTGTGTAAGTACAAAGCCTGGAGTGCAGCCTTTGGCTGCTGTGAAGTATTGTAGCTGGCAGAAATGGCACAGACATGTTTTAAGTTTGACTTGCACTGACTAGTAGAGATGTGCATGACTTTAAAATGAATTCTGGAATAGAGCATCAGCATTTTCTGTTGTCAGTTTCTCCTTCATTCCTCACAGGGAAAGAATATGATCCTTGCAGCTGAAAAAAATGTGCTCTAGTATTTAATTTATAATTTTGTTGTAAATATAAAATGGATTTTACTAGTGCAGTCATTTCTCTGCACAACCTGGAAACAAGAGAACAGTGTCAGATTGTGTCTTGCAACAATACACCCTGGAGAAAAAACATTTTGACGTGTTCTTGCTCTTTTCAGGAGACTTTTGGCACTTGTTTTAGAGCAAATCTGCCTACCAGGAAGGCAGCATTGCAGAGACATCACAACAGGAGATTGGGTAGTACAAAACCTGTGTTTGCTCCTGTCTGACAGCTTCTCCTGGCAGGTTGTCTTGAACATGATCCATGCAGATCTCCTGCTGTAGTTTACTCAAGAAATGAGTAACATTTCAGAGTGGTCAGTAAAGTCAAGTTCAACTTAATGCACTTGTAGCAGACTTGGAAATTCTGAGGTGAAAATGTTCAATAAAGATAGACAAATGATCACAGGAAAAAAACCAAACCCTTCCAGTAAGCTTTTTGATTTGAACTGGTATTTACTGGTTTGGGCTATCCATTGGTAGTGTGTCTCAGGGCTAGCTGTTCATGGTCGTGGTCTTAATTGTTGTGTTTCAAAGGAAACTCTCAATCATGGTTTGTAACATTGCAAATATTGTTGTTGCTGTAACAGCAAACTGCAAGGTTAAGTTTCCAGTTGCCAGGTTCAAGGTGGTGATCTGTTAGGTTTAGGTGTGTGCTTTTCCTTGCTAGTATATTGAGATTCACTTCAATGTCTTGCAGTTCCTCAAGTGTTAAATTCAGAAGTTTGTCTTAGAGCAGCTCTGAATTTTGTTGTCCTTTTAATGTCCTGTGCAGAGTATAAATAAAACATGTCTGTTTAAATAAGAGCAGTCTGGAGGAAAAGAAGAATGTTGACCTTAAGGAGATTGAATTCCCTTGGATTTGGTTGTGTCCTTTAATGCTCTTTTGCAGAAGCCTTTGGAGGGTGATGTGAGGTTTGAGACTGTAGCTGCATTCAGTATCCCAAAAAACAATGTTGAGGCATGAGTACCTTTATAGGTTATAGTGATCTGGGTATATGAGATGACAGCAGAGAGGTCCCTTGGATTCAACTGTAGTCCTTGAGAAATCAGTATTTCCACTAGTGTTGTTCATGTACCTTCTTCTTGTTTATCCTGCAATATATTTAATAAAGAAAAAGGCTCAGTGTACACTCCTCAGTGATAAAGTTTTATGTACTCTGTTAGCCTGTTCAAAATGTAAGAAGAAGAGGAGATGCTGTCATGTCAGATGTACTCTTCTGGTTTATACTGGCATAACTTTTAACTTCTGTTGTTGCCAAGGTAATTCTACTGCAACATGAAAAAATAATTGTTGTTCTGCCATAGAATGTGATGTTTCAGTAACTTCAGCCCATGGTGTGAGCAGCAGAGAGCCCCTCAGAGGGTAATTCTCACTCCATGCAGGACAGGCCATTTGGAACTTGGAGCTTTTGATATAAATCTCTTTTTTTCGTAGTGGAAAATTACAAGGGCCAAGTGTATTTTGTAGAAGTTTTTTCTAGAGGAACTGAATTCAGTTCACTTCTACAAATGTTACAGGGCCTGATTTTACAGCTTTTCCATGCTTCTATGGAGTGTTACCTGATGTGACTTCAGTCTAGTTCAACTTATTAATGCTGCTGCTTCTTAAATCAAGAGCTGGATCATTTTGCACTTGAGATCCTGAGTAACTTGCCTGCTTTTCCATGAACTCTGCCTGAAAAAAGAACAACTAGTTTTGCCAATCTTGGTAATGCAGGGCTCTGTTCTTTAAAGATTAATATACCCTAAATATTTTTAAGATCCTTTCTCCTTCCAAATGAAAATGACCACCAAGATGTTGATGAGGAACATGGTATTTGCTGGGTATTAGTCTGTAGCATTTCAGCATGATGCTCCAAAGGGCCAGGGCAGAATTTGATGACCAGGATGGTATCTCCATTAGATATCATACTGATGGAAGCCTATTTAACCTAAGGGGTTTGCAGGCCCATACTAAGACCATAAAGCATCTTGTCCAGGAGCTGCTTTATGCTGCTGACATTGCCCTTGTTGCCCAGACACAAGTAGCTCTGCAGCGTTTAATGTCCTGCTTTGCAGCCACTGCTCAGCTTTTTGGGCTGCAAGTTAGCTTAAAGAAAACAGAAGTTTCATATCAACCTGCACCTCAGGAAGTTTTTCATCATCCTCATATCATCATTGGTGATTCAGAAATTAAATCAGTCCAACAGTTTAATTCCCTAGGCAGCCTCATCTCCTCGGATGGTAAGATTGACAGAGAGATAGACAATAGGCTAGCAAAGGCATAGAGTGCTTTGGGAAAACTCTATC
>VWZO01015553.1:232961-341815 GCA_013396975.1 Bucco capensis
TGGATGGAGCCCTCCCTGCAGCTTCGTTCACAAAGCCTGGCCCTGAGGATGATGAGTCTGTAGCCTAGCACTTGGCATGTTGTCTGCCTTTTTGTAGGTTTGGTGTTGAAATAAGCAGTTGAAGGAACACAGTACTGCTGCCAGATGCTGGTGGAAGGTGATTCTCTGCCTAGCAGAGCTGCTGCTTGAGTTGGCTGCTTAAAGCACAGAGCAGTTCAGACCTCTAGAGCCTTCTAAAGGATCTTGGTTACAAATCAATGCTACTTCTGCATTGCATGAACTCTAACCATCAAAAAGTAGGAGGATATGTGTCCCAGTAGCAGCTGCCCAAGGCTTTCTTGCTCCTGTAGGAACACATCACACTGATCTTAACTTGAACTATTTGATTAAAAGTTACAGGCTTGCCCTGTTGGTTTTTGCCATGTGGGGTGTAGGATGGAACACTCCTGAGTGCAGCCTTCCTTGGTTTCATTATAATGGCTTATTTTTGCTTCTCTTCCATTTGTGTTGGAAGTGCAATGACAAAAAATAGAGAATGTGATTCTAAATTGCATTAATTGTAGTTTTTTTCATGTTCCTCTTGTTTTCTTTCTATATTAGGAGGCTAAACAGTACCCAAGGTGAAATCAGAGTTGGACCCAGCCATCAGGTAAGGGACTTTGTATTGTCATACCCAGAGGGGATGCTTGTGCCACTTCACCTGAGCAGAGGACACTTACTGGATGTTAGATGTATTCAAACACAGTGACTCTCATTCTGGATGATTACTGAAATATCCCTTTTTCTCCCTGTTTTACAGAAGTCATGCTATAATTGTAGTATCTTGTTTGTCTTTTCCAGGAGGTTTTAATACAGGCTTTCTTTTCACTTTCTGATGCTGTAGAGAGGATAAGTTTTTTGATTTTTTTTAAGACAGGGAGACCTCAGTTATGTTGTTTGACTGGGAGAAGCAATTAAGACCAATGCCATAAGGATTAGTCAAATAGAAAGTGAGAAAGCAGAATAAGGTTAAGACTCTAGATGCTAGTTTGTTTGTGGGATACTAGTTCTAATTTGAGGGGCATCCTACATAAACATTGAAAATAATCACCATTAGTGTACAAGGTACTCTGGTCTGTAAGGCCAGATCTGTCACAAGGAATTGAATGCTCTCCTTTACCTCTGGAGCTGACTTTGTACTGACCAAGTGCTGGATTTTGCCATCCAAGTGATGAATCATCAGACTCCTTTCAAAATCTTATTTAATAACTAGTGAAAGTAAATCCTTATGGAATCTCTGGAACATTCTTAAGTATGTTTTGCATTTAGAGGAGGAAAATTCTTGACAATTAAACCTGTAGGCTTCTTTTCACTAGACATAATAAGAGTACTGTAAATGATACTTCCCAAACAACTTCATCCCAGATTGTCATCTAATATTTTGACAGGTATTAGTCACCTGTGCTGTAAGCTATAATTACCAGATGCATTTATGGTTGGGGGGGGAAATAGGAAGAAGGTCCAATGCTTCAGAGAACTGTTAATTCCTGCTTGTTTCATATTTTACAAATCCAGTGTGCTTTCACCCATTTGCTGAGCATCTGTTTCTGACAGATGTCATCATGAGGAGGATATAGTCTCATGCTGTTAATTGGTGTGAGATACCCTCTTAGATATTTGTATGCTAGGAAGTCACATTTAAGATGATATTTGCCTCTTTTTGTTCTTTAGTGTGGCTCATTCTATGGGAAGTATAAACACAGTCTCCCCTACACACTGAGGGAAGGGATATGCTTGAGAAGAAAGGATACATAGCAGAATCCAGGAACTACCCTCAGATCCCTGTAGTGGTTTCTGATGATGCCTTCCTTTTCATTCAAATATCCATGTTACAGGTGCTGGATTACACCTGGGGTTTTGGGGGATACTTAGTGCAGAGAGACCTCAAACCACTGCTTGTATCAGAATAGCAAGGAGGGACACAAGTGAAGAGAAATGTTTTTTAGAGCTGCAGTTGTTCTCAAAATTCACATGCATAGGGAAGAGGAGATTGGTCTCTACTAAATGTCCTCCTGGGAAAATGTTTGGCTAACAAATAAATGCCTAGAGGTGTTGAAGAGAAAGCTGCTCTTAGGAGTAACTCTAGTCATTAAGCATGTTCCTAGGGTACCTAAGTAGGAACAGGAGTTTGTGAAAGCATCCTGATTGCTGGAATGCCTAGCACCCTGAAATCACTTCTTGCTGGAATCCTAGAATGGGCAGGTTGGAAGGGACCCTAAAGATCATCTAGTTCCAACCTCCCCACACTGAGCAGGGATGCCAATCACTAGCCCAGGTCACCCAGGGCTGCATCCAGCCTGGCCTTGAACACTGCCAGGGATGGAGCAGCCACAACCTCTCTGGGCAACCTGTGCCAGTGCCTAACCACTCTCTGGGTAAAGAACCTCCTTCTAATCTCCAATCTAAATTTCCCCTCCTTCAGTTTATATCCATTCCCCCTTGGAATGCCTAGCTCCCCAAAATCACATCTTGCTGGAATGCCTAGCTCCCCGAAATCACTTCTTGCTGGAATGCCTAGCTCCCTGAAATCACTTCTTGCTGGAATGCCTAGCTCCCTGAAATCACTTCTTGCTGGAATGCTTGCTTAGCCATTTACTGAAGAGAAGTTCAATGACTTATCCATTTTCCCAAGCACAAAGTAAAAGAAAGTACAGATTAAAGAGCAGAACATGAAAGACATCTGAACCTGTGACTTGTAATTACTGGGTATGTATAAATGTTGCCTCTCAAATATGTTTAGCATTGTAAGTATAGGAGGTAATTATAGGGCTTAAAAGCTGTTTCTGAAGAGGCTCTCAGCTATCTCATCCCATGGCAGTAGATGACTAAAGATGCTAATTGGGTCTCTGGATAGTGTAATAACTTCTTTAGTGGCAGAGTTCATTTCACTGAGTTATCTCCCTTTCAGGAAATTTCTTTGTTTCTCTTGAGAGTTTTACTGAGGACTTAATTTTAAACTTAGTGTGTCAAATGTGTGGGGTTTTTTAGTGATTTAAAATGGTACACACATGGTAGCCACATTCCTGCCTTCTTTTATACTAGTATGCTGTATGAGCATGTTTTAGCTTGGCAAGCAGGAGCTGTAACAGCTTTTTTTTGGTGTCAGATAAAAACTGTCTCTGTGAGGGTAAATTATCTAACAGTGTTTGTCTTCTGTACAACAGAGGACTACATATGCAGCACAAAATGCTTTACTCTCAAGCAGCAGTAGTACTGCAGACATGCTTGCACTTGGTCTGTATACAGAAAGGCTTCAGTGGTGGTGAACTGAGAGGTGCTGGGAACCCTGTGTCATTGTCAGGAGATCAGCTGCCCTTCTAAAAGGAGCAAGGCTGCCCTGAGTGTGCTGAGCAGGAGAAGGGAGGTTATGGTGCCCTTGTACTCAGCACTTGTGAGGCCTCAGCAACGAGACTGGTGAAGGGGCTGGAGGGGAAGCCATATGGGGAAAGGCTGAGGGANTTGCCCTCTACAGCTACCTGAAAGGAGCTTGTAGAGAGGTGGGGGTTGGCCTCTTCTCCTAAGGAACTAATGACAGAAGCAGAGGGAATGGTCTGAAGTTGAGACAGGGTGGGGTTAGATTGGATATTAGGAAGAAATTCTTTCCAGAAAGAGTGGTGAGACACTGGAACAGCCTTCCCAGGGAGGTGCTTGAGTCTCCATCCCTGGAGGTGTTTAAGAAACATGGAGATGTGGTGCTCCAGGACATGCTCTAGTGAGGGCAGGGGGTTTGTGTTTTTTTTTGTGTTTTGGGGTTTTGTTTGTTTGTTTTTTATTTTGGTTGGACTTGGTGATCTGAGAGGTCATTTCCAGCCATGAATGTTCTGTGAGGCAATGGATTGGGGCTTGATGACCTGATTTCCTTATGAATGTCTGAAACTTGGATCCGATAACTTCTCCACCTGTTTGCTGAATGTCTTCTGTCTATGAGATCATAATTTTCCAGACAATTCACAAACTGCTTCATTAATAACACTTGTGCATCCTCCTGACATTGTTAACAACTGTAATGCCTGTGTGAACTCTTGGCTTTTTCCAGGCTAAGCTTCCTGATCTGCAGCCATTCCCTTCCCCAGATGGTGACACAGTGACACAGCATGAAGAACTTGTCTGGATGCCAGGAGTCAATGACTGTGACTTACTGATGTACCTTAGGGCAGCAAGGTAATTCCAGCCAAGAGAACTGCCAGTGTCTGTAGAGTGCTGTAGTGGAAGGGAGAGCTGCCATGTGTGCACTGCTGGCCACACTCACTCTTCTCACCTGGATGAGCTGGAAGGGTTTGGTTCAAGACAGGAATGCTCTGATTTGATGTTGGGCCAGCACAGAATCTTTCCATTAGCTCTACCTTTTGGGTTTAAAATGGAAAGCCAGCAGCACATACTAGCATGATAGAGCATTGGATGTGTATCATGTTACTTTGCTGGTTACTGCTCTGAGTGGAGTATCCATGATAGCACAGGATTCATAGAATCCTAGAATGCTTTGGGTTGGAAGGGAGCTCTGGAGCTCATCTAGTCCAACCCCCCTGCAGTGGCCAGGGACATCCCCAACTAGAGCAGCTTGCCCAGAGCCCTGGCAAGCCTCACCTGCAATGCCTCCAGGGATGGCAACTCAACCACCTCCCTGGGCAACCTGGGCCAGTGTTCCACCACCCTCGTGGGGAGGAACTTCTTTCTAATATCCAGTTGAAATCTACTCTTCTCCAATTTAAAACCATTTCAGAGACTGTTTGGTGAATGAGCTTGGGTCTGCATTTCAGTTTCACACAGATCAGTGTGAATCAGCTGCACTGGTGGGACACAGAATTCAGAGTACAAGTAAATTACTTGTAGTTTGCAAGGATTCAGAGATTATAGGTAATCTGCAGTTAGTTTTCAGACAAAATGAAACTAAGATAGCAACAAGAGGGGCTGGAACACCTCTCCTATGAAGACAGGCTGAGGGAGCTGGGATTGTTCAGCCTGGAGAAGAGAAGACTTCGGGGGGACATACTAGTGACTTTCCAGTACTTAAAGGGAACTTCCAAGAAGGCTGCAGAGGGCCTGTTTGCAAAGGCCTGGAGTGAAAGGACAAGGGGCAATGGTTTTAAATTGGAGGTTTAAAATGGAGGTTTAACCTCTTAGCTGGAAGGCCTTACAGGGCTAAACGAGCTCCATCTGCCCGGGTTTGGAATCAGAGTTGTCCCTCTCCTAGGATGACTGCCAGAAGGCTAATGAGCTCATCCTACCCATCCAAGGATTCTAGGAACATGGGTATCACTCCCCACACTTTCCCGTGGGCAATGAGTTTAATGCTCCCTCTGCTGTGGGCACAGTTATGGCACCAGGGCCACAGGAGACCACAAGGGATTTTCAGACTGTGCCTGCTCTCTTCATATGTGGAGGTTCTCTCTTCCATAGTCCTGATCAGGCTTTGGTACTATTGCAGTGCAGCTTTTTAAGGCCTGAAATACACTTAGACTGTATTATCTTTTTCAACTAATGATTCCATGTGCTGAGGTGACTCAGGTTTGTGTAACAAATAACAGTGCTTCAGGTGCCTTGATTCCACAGCACTGCACTTGGGGATTTAAGGTGTAAACATGCTGTTTGTGTATTGCATGATGTGTGCATCAAACAGGAGCTGAAGAATTGAAACTTGTTTCCTTTCCAACTCTAAAGGAGCATGGCAGCTTTTGCAGGCATGTGTGATGGAGGATCCACAGAGGATGGGTGTGTTGCAGCCTCCCGTGATGACACTACCCTGAATGCACTCAATACAGTAAGTATACACAACTGCTGCAGGCAAGAGCAGGCCAATCAGTTCTGGACTACCTAAAGCATATAGTGCATCAACTATTTAGCAGGTAAAATAGATGTTGGGATCACACTGAGTATAGTAGGAGCCCAGAATGGTATATTTTCCTTGGAAATACCACCTAGCTTTCAGAAATCTAACAGTGATAAGCTTGTAGATGATGTCTTTAAGATAAGAGCTAGTGAATATTTTTCTGGGAAGCTACTCAGTTCAAGTGCAGAGCTGGAATTGGTGCTTAGTGAGCTGGCACTTGAACTTGCTCCTTTCATTCAGTCCAGTGAGCTTCTCACTGTAGGAAAACAGTAGTTATTTCCTAGAAGGAATATACATCATGCCAACAGATGTGTATAGTATCATTTCTGTGGTAATAGCTGTGTGGAATTTGCCCTACTCATGATCCAGTCTTGGTTATCATTTCTATTTGGATGCATGTATGTCCTGTTACCTGTGTAAATAATCTGTACAACTGAGGAGTTGTGTAGATGTGAGTGTGTGGTGAGATGCTCACACAGTTCCAGTGCAGCCACAGCAATGAACTGTGTGAGGAGCACTAACATCAGTAAAATCACTAGACAGGAAATGATTTATGAAGATCAAGCTGAAGAAACCTGTCTGTCATTTCCATAACCTTTTGGCAATAGTGAAATCTGTAGTTGTGTTTCCCCAGAGCGTTATCTGCAGCTTGAGGAGAATTGTGGTGGCAGTGACTCTGCTTCCTTCCTGAAACACTGAATTCCTTGTATTATTTAACTGGCCATATGTTAGCTCTGAAGAAACACACAGTCAGATCTGCTGACTCTAAACCATTTTGCTTCTTCCTCTTTTGAAGCATCCTCTGCCTCAGTGTCCAGCACCAGAACTACCTGCAGAAACTTCCACATTCCTTGCAGACAATGCTTTGAAGCTCCAAGTAGCTTGTTTTCACTCAGTAAAAATAAAACTACCAGTGATACCCACACAAACCAACTTAGTGTGTTGTACTCTTGCAAATTGGCTCAAGTATCACCTCATGACCACAATATTAGCTCTGCCTGTGCTTGAATTATTTACAGTTGCACAGTTTTCAACCATATATTTATATACAAGTCTTAAAAGCTTGTAGATGGTTGTGATACAGATTAGAAACTGAGGGATAATCCCTGCAACAGGGAGCAGATTCTCTCCTTGTTTAGAGGAAGTCTCCTGAGCATGTTGTTGGTTTGTTGAAGTGAGTGAACTGACTTCATCAGATTAGTCACATGAAATATGCTTAAGTGATTCTTTGCTGTCTGTGAAGCTTCTCATCAGAATGTTGGAGAGAAGCTCAGTTTGTGTAAGTTGTAGAACTGGTTTGGAACTGCTCAGCTCCATGATCAGGTGTGTATGACTTGATAGCTACACTAGGTCAAATGCTTCTTTTCTTATCACCTAAAGTGTTCCTTAAGGAACATTAGCTTACCAAAACCACTCACATTGCTCTTATGTTTTAGTTCTGCTTCTGTTTTCATAGAGTGCAACAGACAGGAGTAAAATAGGATGAAGATGTGAAATGTGCTCTTGTAATGCTTACTAAACAAACAGCAACAGAACTTGAATCCTTATTCTGCAAAATTGTTGTAGTGTGTGCACTCACAGGTGTAAGCAGCTGAAATCAAGATCCAGTTCTGTACCCAAATGAAATGCATCCTTGCTGTTCTCCCTTGTACATCTGCCAAGTCAAGGGTTGCTTCTCAGTGCTTCCCAGCACACTTCAGATCTGAGGTGAATGTATCAATCTTTGGCCTTAGCCAGCCAGTGTCTTAAAGATCTTTAGACTGTTTTGTTGTCCTGACAAAATGGTGTCCTTTTAATCTTACTTTTCCCCATCTCTTTAAAACCCACCAGATTGATCTGCTGAAGAATTAGTGAGAGTCTTACCCTGCTCGAAGTTTTGGGTTTGTTTAGAAATTACCATATGCAACCCAGAAGATTAATGGAACAAAAATGGGTCTGGTATGATTTCTGATTATGGAGATGCAATAAACTTCAGAGCAGCACTTCATCTCAATCAGCCTTGACAAGCTCCTTTGCTAGGGTTTTATTTATGTAATAACAGATGCTGTGGCCCCCAGAATGATTTATTGTTAATTACAGCAGATAGAAATGAAGATCATGGAAGGCACAAAGCAACATATAGAGCAGCTGCTTGAAATGATTATTCACTTAATGTTCCAGGTGAATTGCAACTCCTGTTCCTTTGTTTGCCTGTTGGGATTTGATGCCACGTTTCTTATTGGAACCTTTAGGAAGGAAATCAAGTTTTCATTTGGAGTTGGTTGCCCTCCTGATGTTGTCATCCTGAGAGGGATGGAGGAGGATATACTAGTTCCTGAAAGTCTTTCACCATGCTATTTTTAGATAGACAAGGTCTTCTTTTGGTAGGAGACCTTAGAACAAGTAGCTGAATTTGGCTTTCTAAAACTAGCTGGTTTTGTGCTTTGGTTAAATATTCATGAACAAAGGTTGTTTGATGCATTAGAGCTTAAAGTATTAGTCATGTAAAATGAAAAACATGCTTATTCAGTACAGTTATTTTTCCAGTTTCATAGCTGAACTGTAATCCATGAAGCTATTTTTATTGCTGAAATGGTAGGTGATGGAAACAATTAACTCTTAAGTTCCTCCTATCTTGAGATCTGGAGAACCACATTGCCTCAAGGCAGAACTCTTCCTTCTCAGTCAAAAGGGAAGTGGAAAATGCTCATTTGAGTTCCTCCCAAACCTTATTTGTGGTCACCTTGGTTCTGAGAGCCAGCACCTTGATGTGAAAGCTTTATGATTAATACTCAGTAGTAATGCCCTTTGCTTTTTGAGTGTGGATAAGCATCAATCACTTGGAAAGAATCAGAATTCCATCAAAAAGCCCCTCAAAATACTGTATTTACAAGATAGCTGTGGAACATCCTTAGTAAGAACATCATGCAGGAGATGATTTAGTCAGGGTTTAGTCAAGCAGTTGTGGGTTGTGTTGGGGTTTGGGTTTGGGTTTTGGTTTCTATTCCAAGCTAACTGGAATTTGGAAATCAATCAAAAAACCTACAAATTGATTCCCTTTCCAAGTCAGGGTAGTTAATTAGTTCAGAGAAAAGAAACAGCTGACTAGGTTTGGAAAAAGTATGTTCAGAAAGTTCATCCTGCTCTGGGGTAGAAAGCTGATGCACTGGATCAAACAATCCAGGGGAAGATCATTGTTCTGATTGGAGAGTAGCTGTGTTTTCTCTAACAGCAGACCCCAGAAAAGAAAGTGGAGATGGCAGTGTGCAAGAGAAGGGCAGAGGGGTTGCTCATTTTCATGTACATAGAATCCTAGGACAGTTGCAGCTGGAAGANTATTTTTGCTGGGGATATCAGAGCCAGCAACTCTTCTTTCTCTTCATATAGTAAGAAAATCCTACCACTTCAGCTTGCATATTATCTCATGGAAGAAAGACAAAACCATCATATGCTAATGATGTGTAAATCTCTTTTTACTATTAGTGTTCTGACTTCTCCTAAGCCAGCATTACATGGGAACATGTCATTATGAGTGACAAACATGACAGGCTAATATCAGTTTCAGGAAATCCAGTTCCAAGTAAGATGTCACCCAGACAAATTACTCCCTGTTTCAACTTGCCCTTAGACTAGATTTTCTTGTTCATTAACTACAGACAAGGTTGAAAGCATAAAAAATTATTTAAATATATGTTAGCATTTCTTATTATTGCTAGTTTTCTTTTTGGATGAGTCAGCTGCTCTTATGGTTCACATGAGGTAGCTGAGCACTTCAGGGGCCATTGCTCTCTGCCTGGGCATGCTGGAAAATGAAGCCTCTTCTAGTGCATAAGACAGTTTTGCCACTTTGAATTTTCCTTCATCTTTATCTTTACTTTTGGAGGAAGAGCTTCAGCTAGAGAGATNGAGACTGAGAGGAGACCTCAGCAATGCTTAGAAATATGGGAAGGGTGAGTGTGAGGAGGAGAGAGCCAGGCTCTGCTCCATGGCATCCAATGGTAGGACAAGAGGGAATGGGAGCAAGTTGGAGCACAGGAGGTTTAGTATTAACACGAGGAGGAACTTGTTTGCAGTGCAGGTGCCAGAGCACTGGCCCAGGCTGCCCAGGAGGCTGTGGAGTCTCCTTGTCTGGAGCCATTGCAGAGCTGCCTGGACACATTGCTGTGTGAGCTGGTCTAGGTGCTCCTGCTCTGGCAGGGGGGTTGCACTAGGTGATCTTTCTAGGGCCCTTCCAACCCCTGACATACTGGGATTCTGTGACCTTCAGATAAGTCAGGAAATCTTTCTAGAGAACCTGTTGAAAGGGGCAGATAAAAAGGGCCAAAAATCACTCCTTTGAAACATTGAGGGAGATAGGCAAAATACTTTCCTGTTTTTTGAGAGTTTCTTTTGAAATGCTGTTGCAAGTTTTGCAGGTGTTTGGCAAGTTCTTGCCCTGGCTGCTTGGGGAGCAGTAGCCATTCCTGTGCTCTTGACCCCCAAAGCAGCTAGCACTGCTGGCTCCCTCTGCTGTTCTGTTCTTTGAGCTGTTGGGCAGAGCCCTGACAGCACCTGGGTGAGAAGTGGCTGGAAGACAAGCATCTGGCTGGCTTTTGGATCTCCAGTGTTAGCATCTTGGATCACTTTGTAGCAATTAGAGTTATTAAGAGGCTTAAAATAGACTAGAACTGGGAGGAAGTTGCTGCTTTCTCCCCCAAAGCCGTGGGGATTGATTTCTGTGTTTTCAAGCTGTCAAAATACCACAAATCAGCTATTTAAAAAACACAGTAGTAGTAGTAATTTCCTTTTGAAGTAGCTTTCTGATTCCTGTCACCTTGGTTGTTTGGTTTTTAGTTTCAGATTCCATGTCAGGCCAGGCTGTGTCAACTAGTTAAAGATGAGAGCTTCCCAGGGGACTGGGACAGCATGTGGGCAAACCAAGAGTGTTGGGCAGAGTCTTTTTGTTGGGAATAGTGTAGGTTCTTGATTGATTCAAGCTTCTGTTGTCCTTGGGCACCAGAGGGAGCTCAGCAAAGTAGTTTTGTTGTCTGAGAGGGCAGTGTTTTATTCTTTTCTCTGATCTGGATGGTTTAGTGTGTTACAGGAGATAAGGAGGAGGTAGAATGTCAAAGAGGAGGGGGGGAAAGGAAATTCCTGGAATTAAAGGACGTTTGGGGCTAGTGTCTTGTTGGGAACCAGACATGGCTAATAAAAATCATGCTGCAGATCTGAAAGTAGACTTTGCTGTTTCACTTAATGAGTTACATTTGCTGTGGAGCATATTCCATCTGATAGGAGAGCAAGATGTCCATAGCTATAAAGAGTATCTGTATCAAACTGGAATCTGTCAGCTCTGCTACTGAAAGAAGTGGCCTGACTTACATTTGGTAGTAAATTAGGTGCTTGGATTAGCATAATTACACCAAAAGACTTAGCTGCTCAAGCCACATGGCAGTAATTCTCTTTCTGCTTTTCATTTTCCTTGTTGTCTTTTTCCTTCTCTCTCCTCTTTATTTTCTACCTTGTTAAACATGCTGCAGTTGTTAGAGAGCTACTGAGTGTCTTGACCATTGTCCCCTTCAGTGAGAGGAGCAAATCCCTCACTGATAATTACAATGTTCTTAAGCCTGCCTAGATTAAACTAACTGGTGCTTTAATAGGGCTGTTATGTAAATAGCAGCAGTGCAGTCCCAGGCAAATACTGTCTTCTCTTAACAATTCCACTGAAGTATCTTGCTTGGCAGCTGAAAACTTCTTTTGGCTCATCTGTATTACTTGAGTCTTAACATGCTCTTGCAGTACTGGTAGTGTTTACCTCCTGTTTGGCAGGTCAGGCTGGAAATCTTTATGCCCTGACAAGTGATGGGCTTTATCCATGCCTAGTGATCATTCAGTGGCAGAGCCAGCACTCCAGCCTAGAGAACTCTGGAATTCCAGTGCTGGACATGACTGTGTCCCCACAAAAGTGTATCCTGGCTCAACAATCCCTCCTGCTTTCATTGGCTTGTCTGGCTACATTGGCAAGTAGTTCAGTCCTACTTTCTCACTGTATAGTACCATTTCTTCCTTAGAGAGGATAACTCTGGATCTAACACCAAGATCCTGAAAGGAGTGGAGCATGTGCCCTAGGAGGACAGGCTGAGAGAGCTGGGTCTCTTCAGCCTGGCCAAGAGGAGACTGAGAGGAGACCTCAGCAATGCTTAGAAATATGTGAAAGGTGAGTGTGAGGAGGAGAGAGCCAGGCTCTGCTCCATGGCATCCAATGGTAGGACAAGAGGGAATGGGAGCAAGTTGGATCACAGGAGGTTTAGTATTAAGCTGAGGAGGAACTTGTTTGCAGTTCAGGTGCCAGAGCACTGGCCCAGGCTGCCCAGGAGGCTGTGGAGTCTCCTTGTCTGGAGACATTCCACCTCTCTCAGCCTAGGGCAGATGCTCCACTCCTTTAAGGCTCTTGCTGGCCCTGGGCTGGACTCTCTCCAGCAGCTCCCTATCCTTCTGGAGCTGAGGGGCCCACAACTGGACACAGCATTCCAGGGGAGGCCTCCCCAGGGCACAGGAGAGGGGAGAAGAACCTCTCTGGCTCTGGACTTGCAGTGCCAGTGCTCAATGCCAACATACAAACTACACTACTGATTGTAAACTTTTTTTGAACTTTTTGTTTGCTTATTGTAGTTTTTTGGGTTTTGGGGTTTTTTTTGTGTGTGTGTGGGGTGATGTTTTTTGTTTTGGTTGTTTCCTTCCTAAGGCTCCTCTGGTGTGCAATACCTACTTAAAGACGTGAAAATCAGATGTTGTCTTTCCTACTGGGTACACATTCATTTTTCTCCTTTTTTGCACTCCAGCACTGGCAACAGATCCATCTCAAAGTGAAAAGGACTGTTTGTTTTGCCAGCTCACCTTGCAAATGCCTTTTTTTTTCTTTTCCCCCTGGGCAAGCCACTACCAAGAAGATTTTTCACTTAGGAAATTTGATGGTGTTGAAGAGAATAGTGCTTCTGTTTCTCTTGCCTCTTTGCTCCTTCCCCTAACATGCAGCAATGCCAAAGCCTCTTTGTAACTTGGAGGGCATCTTTATTTTGCCTCAAGGACAACATGTGTTTTCCCCTGGCAGCCCAAGCAGTTCATCCTGCAAGAAATCAGACAAACCCAGAAAGAATGAGCTGGTCTAACAGGCAACCACAGTGCTTACTGAGAAATAGAAGAGTTGAGGCCATCAGAACTGTCCCAAATCACAACAGAAAATGTGAGCCTTCATTTTGGACTACTTAATTACATTAGTAACAATCTGAGGAGTTAATTACACTAGTAATCTCAAAACCATAAGCACAGAAGTGAAAGAACAAGAGTCATAGAACAGAGAAAAAACAGAAGTGAAAACAAGAGACCTGATACAGGTTTAGAGCCTCCTGACAAATGTTACTTTTAGCAAGTGAGGGAAAAAAAAGCTTCTCCAAGTGCCAGGAGAAGGATAATGCAGCAAAAAGAAAAATATTTTTTTTATAAGTGGCAGAGTTAAATGGAAATGTTTCAATCTGGCTCATTCTCTGCTTATTACTTTGGGTCATTTAATATACATAAGCACTTTATTGGCAAGCAACTCAAACATATAAATAACAGCTAATGATGGCTGCCTATGGTTTCATTAACTTCTGGTTGAACTTTGCAAGGTATTGCTATCAACACTAGATTACTACCCTGTCAGCTAGAGAATTAACTCTGCCATCTCCCTTTTGAACCACTGTGGCATTAGATGGGTATCTAACTACAACCAAAGGAATAACACAGATATATTTCTGGTTTAAAACAGAATCCTCCCTACCACTGCACAGGATTTTAGATTAAGGCAAAAAACTCTGAATGTGCACGTGTCCAAACCCCTAATTTCTATTCCAGCAGTCATTAAAGAATGCTAGATCACAGGCAAGGCTCATTACCATCAAGCCTGCACATTACCACAGGGTTTCAGGTTTCTCCTGCAGCTCCTCAGCAGAGCTGCCATTTTCTGTCTGCCTGATGGTGCAAATAAATTCTCCTCTTGGCATGGCTCAGCTGTCAGGCACCTCTGTTCTGTAATGAACCCATGAATTACATCTTGCAGCTCTGACATCTCTGGGCTTGCTCATCAAAATGTTGTTCTTCAATTGTAATTTATAACTTAATTTAAACATCCCTTTTACTGTGACCTTTGGAGATCAGAATGGCACTGCATCTGGCAGCTTCCACTGCAGCAAGGCATCCTTCTGCAATTACACTCATGATGATCTCTGCTCGGAGCTCAGCTCACTTAAGCTGCACTCATGCTCCAGCATTAAAGAATTGCACTGCATTAAGAACACTGTTACAGAATGTTACAGAATCACACAATGTCAGGGCTTGGAAGGGCCCTAGAAAGATCATCTAGTGCAACCCCCCTGCCAGAGCAGGAGCACCTAGACCAGCTCACACAGCAATGTGTCCAGGCAGCTCTGCAATGGCTCCACACAAGGAGACTCCACAGCCTCCTGGGCAGCCTGGGCCAGTGCTCTGGCACCTGAACTGCAAACAAGTTTCTCCTTGTGTTAATACTAAACCTCCTGTGATCCAACTTGCTCCCATTCCCTCTTGTCCTACCATTGGATGCCATGGAGCAGAGCCTGGCTCTCTCCTCCTCACACTCACCCTTCACATATTTCTAAGCATTGCTGAGGTCTCCTCTCAGTCTCCTCTTGGCCAGGCTGAAGAGACCCAGCTCTCTCAGCCTGTCCTCCTAGGGCACATGCTCCACTCCTTTCAGGATCTTGCTGGCCCTGGGCTGGACTCTCTCCAGCAGCTCCCTATCCTTGTGGAGCTGAGGGGCCCACAACTGGACACAGCATTCCAGGGGAGGCCTCCCCAGGGCACAGGAGAGGGGAGAAGAACCTCTCTGGCTCTACTGGCCACGCTCCTCTTCATGCATCCTAGGATGCCATTGGCCTCTTGGCCACAAGGGCACATTGCTGCCTCATGGGCATCCTCCTAGCCACCAGCACTCCTAGAGCTTTTTCCCCAGGGCTGTTCTCCAACAGATCAGTTCCCAGTCTGGACTGATCCATGGGCTTGTTCTTTCCCAGATGCAGTACCTTACACTTCCCCTTGTTAAATGTCATTAAGTTTCTCCCTGCCCATGTCTCTAGCCTGTCCAGAGTATCTGTAGCTTCCCTGTAGGTGCCATACAGAAAGCTGAAAATGAATAGAAAACCATTCTGGCTTAGCTTGCTTTCTTGTTGCCATTATATTAACTAACCTCTTGTTTCACTGCAGTAACATTCTGTATACTATTGTTAGTTTAGTTGTTGGGAAGGCAAAAAAAATATGCAGGGAACATCAGTGCTGGCTCTGAAATCACAGGGCAGGTAATGATCAGAGGTCTTGCCACAGTAGTGACCTCCTGGTTTTAGAAATACTTTGCTTTCTTTAAAAGTCTCTCAAGTGTAAATAATTGCTGAATGTCCCAATAACTTGGTGGAGGTAGAAGAATCCACTTCATCAGTTCAGGATCTGATGAGAGTAGTTCTGAGCCAATCTGTGTGAAGTGCAACTCATAACATCCTAATTTCTCCTGTAACACAGCTGATAATGTGTTCATCCCTGTCAGCAGGAGGTGTGCAGGAGGACAGTTAATTACCTTCTCCTGTTCAGTAATTGTATCTCAATCCCAGATTCAATTCATCAGTCTTGGGAAGAGTTCAAGAATTGGAATACTTGCTGAAATGTTTCCTAGTACTGGTTAAGCACAGGTCTGGCAGCATGGATGCTTCTGGAGAGTGGGATGCAGGTGGCTCAGGATAATAAATCCTGAGTGGGAAAGAAAAGCAGGAGATCATCAATGTACAGAATCATATTTGGGTTGTCCCTGTTGTAAAGGAACTGTTAGCTTGTAAAATTCTGTGATATTGATTGATAGCTTTGAAGCTTTGGTTTGCTTAGCATGTTGGTTAGAAAAACTTCCTCTTGTCTGTGGAGGGAAGTTTGCATGCAGATTGTTCTCCCTCTTGGGTACAGGAAGATAATTCAGTTGTTGTCATCTCAGCAATATTCTTCTTGGAGATCATTTTCAGAAGACACAGAGGAGGCTCCTGACTAGTCCTTCAGTAGTTCAGATCCCACTGCACTTTGGAGATAGGACAGGCTATAAATCTGCAGTGTACTAAGTGTTTCTTATCAGGAGTTAAGAGCTGCAGATTCTCCTGGCTTCATTGCTGAATGGCTTTTTTCAGTGTGCTTGTTTTTCTACCTCCCCCTGATTTAAATGTGGACTGTCTCCTTCAGAGAGCTTTTGATCATATAGATACTGAATTTATGGTGGAAAATAAGGTACACTGGAGGCTGTAACTGAAGCAGGAATGTCAACTTGGACATCCCTGGTTGCTCTTATGGACTCTTGTAGTTATCTGTAGAGGTTTTGTTTTGCTCCCTACTTTATTTTCCCAACAGCATGGTGTGATCCTTGCAATGCAATAAAAACAAAGAGAATTTTCTGGATGAGTAAACTTGACATCCCTCCTGTATATTAGTTTTTCCAGTTGGTTTTACTAATCTGAACAAAATAAGCCACAGAAAATCCAACTCCCCTTGAAAAATATTTTGTTGGAGCTTTTAAAAATGTTGCTTGGAATTTCTAATGTAAAAAAAAAAATCCTCAGTGCTTTATGGGCTCAAACATAATCTGGGAGAAGGTTAGGAAGGAAGAAGAAAATCTACTTGTTTTAATGCTGTTTTTTCTACTCAAAAGCCCCAATTACCCTTCAGGTTGTTTAAATTTCACTTCATATATGAACAGTAAAAATAATTAGGCATAGAACATCTCCTGTGGCCTCTTGTAGTGGTTTTTCTCCAACAGCAGATCAGTGCTAATTCCTCTGAATGATCTATTTGTCTTTCTTTTTCAGCTACATGAAAGTAACTATGATGCTGGCAAAGCTCTGCAGCGCCTGGTGAAGAAACCTGTGCCAAAGCTCATTGAGAAGTGCTGGACTGAGGATGAAGTGGTAGGGAGATGAATTGATTCCCTTCAGCCTTGTAGTTCATGTTCCTTTTCTTGGCCTTTTGTCTTGATTCTTTTCCTAAAGAAAGTTATCTTTATGGGAAAGAAGAGGGGCAGATAATTTGTTGTGCAATTCAGAGTGAGTGAGTGCTTGTTGGCTACACAGAACTTGGTGAGACTGGGGGAAACAGCTTTCTAAGAGGAGTATAAGAGAGGAGAGGATGCTCTAGGGTAAATGAACAGCTGCAAAACTTCTGGGCTCAATTTCACTTTCATTATAGCCATAGTCACAAATGGAAAAGGTATACAAAGGATTGTCCCTGTTATTTTTCCTGGTGGTATTGGAGGAGGCTCAAATTGCCTAGTGGGAGGTTGGATATCAGTGTTTCTCCTGACCAGTTGAAGACTCTTCTTCCCCTCAGATAAAATATTAGGCAGTGTTTGTTATGCTTACCAGAACAGATTGATGTGAACTGTAACATGTAAGAAGCTGGTACCTCTTTAGCAAGCTGCTAAGGCATGGCTGGTTCTGTGAAAATGGATCAATGTTGTGTTTCCTAGCTCAATAATTAGGCTGCAGTGTGCACTAAAATAGAAAATCAGTTAGTTATGACTAACTATTATTATGACTAATATTTATCACACAAGAGCTCCAGACTCCCTTATGTTTCACTGTTGGAAAAGCTTCTCTCTTATGTACTGTGTTGGAATAAGTGAGGGGAGAAATTCAGCTTGTCATGTGTACTTTGGTTATATAAATGAGAAGAATTGTGCTATGGTGCAAGACAAAAAGTGACAAGACAAGAAAAAGGGTTGGATGTTTTTTAAGTCTTCTATTGATTGAATGATTTTTTTTTTAAGCTAGTTAATTGGTAAAGTACTTGAAGGAGTAAATAAAAATACAATTTTTATAGTCTTGTTAAACTACTAATAAAGTTGGCACTGATGCTGTAAAATAACTAATAATAGGCAAAACTTGCAGGGGCTGTTAGCATTTTTTAATTACACAGTGGCTGGTGAGACTTTCTCTTAAGCTTTGGTTGCTCTGAAAGGTCTTTCAGGGAGTAATTCCAATGAATTATATGTGCTTGTTCTCTCCTTATGTAAACCTTTCTGCAAGAGCTAGATTAGGGCTTGGCCAGGCCATATAAAGCCATATTAAAGCAGACTTCTGCTGAACTCCAACAAAGAACCTTTGTGCTGGGGAGGCTGCCTGAAGTCACACAGTGAAAGAGGATCACATGCTAGCTCTGGCAGCAAAGCAAGGAGAAGATGAGTAAGAAGCCTAGAACTCAATCTCCTGCTAAGTTCTACAGTTATCTTGTTATAAAAGGGAGTTTTGTTTAGGGAACTGACTGTCAGAACAAATCCTTCAAGTACTCTGCTCTGACTTTAGGGAGTTTGTATTCATATTGGCTGAGCCTCATGTTTCTCTGCATATATTCTTTTCCCCACATTCATGGTTAAATTAGACACTACCAACACCTTTATTTCTATGTAGGGTTTGTTTTTCCACTGTCCTTGTGGTTTTTTGTGTCAGCTGCACTGTGTTGTGAGTGTCCTAGCTGCTGCAGCTCAGGGCTTGGTGCTGTGTAAATGACAGAGACTAAAGCCTCACGAGGAGAAAAAGCAAAGTTTATGAGAAATGAAACATTACTCTGAGTACAGAATAATGATCACTGACTCTATAAATCATTGTCAGTCTCAGCTCATTTGATCATATTTGTTCTTGTTCTGTTCCATCCAAGTTTCCAGAAAGGTTTGGCAGCCCTCCAGCCTCAGCAGAGCCAGAGATCAAACTGTGCTCTTATTTATAGTCAGCTAAGCTCCACCTGCACAACTTCATGGCCTGTTTGTCCCTGCCTTTGTAGAACATGCCAGATTAAAGCAGCTGTACTGCTTTTCTGAGCCTGTCTGAGGCTTGCAAGGGGAGGGTTCCTTATTGCAGGCTCTGGGAAAATGAGAAAAACTCCTTTTTGTGATCCATCAAGTGCTAAAGCTGCACAGGAACTCCACAGCAGAGTAGTTTTTAGAAGACACTGATGTGTTAAACCCAGTATCTGACCAAAACAATTCCATTTGGGTAAGAACCTGAGTAAATGTCTCTGTAGTATTCAGTAGTTGTTGTGCTGTAACACTGGATGAACTGCTCACATCTATTGAGCTTTTTTCTGTGAACCAAGGATAAAGCCTTTCTTGTCAATTAAAACAGCTTTGTTGCCTGTGACCAAACTGTCAGGAGCTGCTTTGCAGAGATCACAACTGATTAAAATAAAGGAGGGAAGTTATGTTATTTTTACAACTGATGATGTGGTTACAGAGGTTTAGATGCAATCAGGCAGAGGATAAAATTTGCCACTGATTAAATTCAATGGAAGGCTTTGTAAACATGAAGATGGAGGTGTGACATCTCCCTTGTACTTGTAAACTTGTGGCTGTTTTGAAACCTTTTTTGATTCCACTATGTAAATTCAGAGGCATACTGTGAAAACAAGGCTTTCACTGCCTGATACAAATGGCTAAAGGAACTTCTTCAGTGCTGCAGCTCCGTGCAGCTTGAAGAGCAGCTGTTTCCTGTTTATAAAGGCTTAGGCTACACCTGACAACATCAGTTTCCAGCACTGATTTGGCAGGGGTGTGGTAGCTGCTTTTGTAATGCTCTGTGCTCAACAGTGGCTCATAGCACAGGCAAGATGTAGTTGGGATTTGTCTTACTTTCAACACACTGAGAAGACAAAGATGCTTTCCAGTTGTGGGCTCCTCAGCTCAGAAGGCTAGGGAGCTGCTGGAGAGAGTCCAGCACAGGGCCAGCAAGATCCTGAAAGGAGTGGAGCATGTGCCCTAGGAGGACAGGCTGAGAGAGCTGGGTCTCTTCAGCCTGGACAAGAGGAGACTGAGAGGAGACCTCAGCAATGCTTAGAAATATGTGAAGGGTGAGTGTGAGGAGGAGAGAGCCAGGCTCTGCTCAATGGCATCCAATGGTAGGACAAGAGGGAATGGGAGCAAGTTGGACCACAGGAGGTTTAGTATTAACACAAGGAGGAACTTTGCAGTTCAGGTGCCAGAGCACTGGCCCAGGCTGCCCAGGAGCCTGTGGAGTCTCCTTGTCTGGAGCCATTGCAGAGCTGCCTGGACACATTGCTGTGTGAGCTGGTCTAGGTGCTCCTGCTCTGGCAGGGGGGTTGCACTAGATGATCTTTCTAGGGCCCTTCCAACCCCTAACACTCTGTGATTCTGTGATGCTTCTCAAATTCAGCAATGGATTCTCAGAGTGAAAGAGAGGTGAGCTCTAGTCTGCTTCATGGTCATCAGGTCACCTCTAAAAGTGTCTTTCTCAGTCTAGGACAGAGTACAGGCGTTTTTGGTGCAAGCAACCAGAAATCCCTCATGAGATAGGAATGGTGCTGGTCAGGTCTTCTCCAGTTGGAAATATTTCAGAATTGACTTTGCAGTTGTGTTTTGAAACCTGCAGACTTAGTTTGTTGTCTAGGGGGGAATAAGTCCAACAAATGTGTCACCAAGTGACTATATTTAACCTCTGGTGCCTGCCCTGATGATGTGCTGCTTTACTTTCCACAGATCCCAAATCTGGAGTTAGGATCATTAGCTTCTTTTAGTTCAGGTTAAATTGAACACCCCTGTTTCCTGGCATGGTTTCACTGGAAATATTTCACAAGAAAAATTGTTCTCAGAGAATTTCCACCCATCTTGGGACAATCTTGTCTGCAAAATGGCTTTGCTACTTCCAGTGATGTTCAGATCACTTGTGCTAGGTCCAGAAATGAGTTTACCCATGTCAGATAACTAACCTATGCCATGTTATCACTTACCTAGGACCCAATGTTCATCTCAAGTGTGGTTAATGTATTGAAATGGTTTTCAATTCTGGTGTGCCTAATGCATTGGAAATGTTGAAGGAAAAGGCCCAGTAGAGCCTGTTCTTCACAGAACAGTGCTGCTGCTTTCAGCTCACCTTTTTGTCTCTTCATTCAGAATGTGCTTTGGCCCCCCCCTTTTTATCAGAAGTACTAACAAAATCAATAGGGCTTGCAGAAGAGAGAAATACAAATCAGAACTCTAAGAACCTCTAGTTTATTAGGTTTTTAATTAAACATGATGAACACATTTTAACTAACACAAAGGCCTGAGGCTGAGCTGCATCTAATCGAAACAGATTAAGTCACCCATCCACACTTGGGTAGTTATTAATTCTGTTTACTTATGCATGCTAGCTCAAGGCAGAGTTCACTGCTGCTGTCTTGCAGCTTATTGCACAGGGATGCTGCTGCTGCATGCAGTTGTGCTCCTCATTAGCAATCAGAGCTTGATTAAGAAGAACACCAGCAAGGCTAATTGAACCACCTTGGAAATTCAGAATGTTGTGTTCCAAAGCTGAAGAGGAGCTGGGTGATGAAACAGCAGGCTTGCATTCATTTTTGGACACTTCCTTCTTTTTCATCATTCATTTTTGGACACTTCCTCCTTTTCCATCATTCATTTTTGGACACTTCCTCCTTTTCCTTCTCTGCTTAGTCCCATCTTTTCAGAGGTGTTAAAGTCTCAAGGATGTATTGCTAAGTGTTATTTAGGAAGAAGGTTAGGATGAAGAGGAGCTGGGTGAAACAGCAGGCTTGCATTCATTTTTGGACACTTCTTCCTTTTCCTTCTCTGCTTGGTCCCATCTTTTCAGAGGTGTTAAAGTCTCAAGTGTTCCTTAGGAAGAAGGTTAGGAGTTCTGTGTTTTCACTTGCAGAGCTGTCGTGGCACCCTGTGATGTCCTTGATAAGTAGCTTTTATCATGAAATATGCTGCCCTTTAAATATTTTACATTGCTTTTGATGTAGAGTAGTCAAGGTAAACAACCTAGATTCAACAACCTCTTAAATGGATGTGCCAGGGGTTAGTTAGTTAATCCTTGCTGCCACTAAACCTTAATTGGCCATGGATGTGGATTACAAGTTCATACATTTTAAAAGATCCACACCTGGCTTCAGCTTGAAGCTCATTTGTCAGGAGATGCAAGTGGAGATCCTTTCTGCCAAAAATGACAAGATACAGCAAACTAATTTCTAGAACATGTTTGCAAGTGTTTGTAATCCACTGGAGCTGTTGAAGAAATTACTTCTGCAAAACACACATCCCTATTTGCCTAGGAATCATCTTGAGATGGCTCTCCTCTGCCCTTTTTGGAGGAGCTGCTCAGGAAAACATCATTTTCACTGCTCCCTCCTTTGAAGCCAGGCTTTTCAGATCTGCTGGAAGACAGAGCTGCTTACTGGGGCAAAAACACCATGAATTTTATTTACTGTTTAGGTGGCAGCTATAGAAAATGGAATTCATAGCAAAATTGAAACAGAGCCTCCAGAAGAGTCAGAGAGGAAAAATATCATCAAGGGATGTTTGAAAAGGAGCCTGGCATTGCAGGGCTGCCTTTGAGTAACTGGCTGGGCTCAGAAGGCTAAGATATTGCTTAGTTCTAGGGGTTTTTTAATCCACACAAAAAAAATCCACATGACAGCTTCCTAGCAGAGTGACAGTTCCTCCAACACAAACAGTTTCTGGACTTCAAATATCCCATCACCTGATGGCATTTGCTGTTAATCAGGAACAGTTAAAAATTAACTGAGCATTGAGGTAAAAACCTCAGCAAACCCAAATTACCATGGTCTAGGAGAGCTTTTTATTTTGAGAAGAATAAAGAAGATTTTAGTGTAAGAAAGAGAATGAACAGTCTTGCCTGTAGCTTATTCTATGAATTTAAGAGTGTGAAAGAACACAGTAAAAATGAACCAGTGAAGGATTAAATTATTCTGCTTGGGGAGGGGGGGGTAAAAAAGTTGTTATTGAAAAGTTGCATAAAATTCCAGTTCCTTAGCAGTTGACAGGTTTACAGAATTATAGGGTGCAGTATAGCTAGAAAATAGAAGGTTGTAATATAGCTAGAAAAGGTGAATTTAGCTTAAACACAGGTTTCTAGACAAAAGATAACAATCTTTTTGCTTGTGATTAACTTGCATCAGTCTTTGATCCAAACCCTTGTGTAAAGGGATCAATAGTGCTCATCCAGCACTGAGTTGATTGTCAAGTCCTTTTGGAAATAAGACAGTGAATTAAAAATCAATTATACGTGCAGAAAAGTTTGTGTAGGGCAATCAATTTTGTCCTTTTCAGTTTGCAGAAAGATTCCATTGTTTAACCAGCTGTGAAAAGGAATGAATTTTAAAAGCCTCCAGCAAATGAGATAGCCCAAGTGGGGTAGGGGGAAAAATGATTTTGGCATTTCATGTTCAGCAAAGGCTGCCTTCAGGGCTAAATCTATAAATCCTGTCAGTGACCTTGGCTTCCAAATGGGTGATTTCACTGCTTTTGCTAATCTTGATCTTTCTACAGCTGCCAGAGAAGTTAGTCTTTTCTTAACAATATCATTTATTTGCTATTTGCTTTGTTTAACCACCATATGTTTCTTGCTTCATCATCTCCCTGCCTTCATGTGGAATATTTGTCTCTATTAAGCACTTACCATATTGCTGATTCCCCTCTCCCCCCCAAAAAAAATGCTACAACAAATATTTACCCTGGCCAGCTGCCCCAGCTTCAGGAGGCTATTTCTGTGTGGGGATGGAAGCTCAGCTCTCAGCTCTAAGCTGAACCCCAAGGATCAGCTCAGTCATTTCCAGAAGCTGCTGTTTGGGTTTGTTTTCCAGAAGAAGGTTGGTACTAGAGTGACAGAAGCACATACACAGAGTTCCCTGTTGCCAAGGGGAAAGAATCTGCTGCTTTGAAAGATTAATAAACACGACAGCAGTGGATTGTTGAAACTATGTTTTTCATCTCATTTTCAAGGGCATCTTAAAAATGGAGATCTCTTCCACTTCCCAGCCTTCTCCATCATCTTTCTGTGTTCATTTAAAAATGAGAACAAGGCACTGGGGGACTTGGGGAGATTGCATTCCTTCTCCCATAGGGCAAAGTGGTTATTTTATAAATGAAGAGGGCCAAAAAAGCTATCCCTTGTAGTTTCTTAGCAACAGAGCTGGAGTCAGTTTTAATGTTCCTGTAGATCTTACAGGTTCTATCTATAGAAGCCTGAGCTGTGCAGCTCAGCACTATTGCAACTGGAACAAAGACTGCTCACCCTAGCCTTGTGCTGGGGAAGAAAATAAGCCAAGGGTGTGGATATGCTGCCTGGACCTGTCTTGTCTCCTCTGCTGCTCCCCATCAGCTCACATTCTGGTCAGTGACACAGTTCCTAGCTGCAAGACTCTGACCTTTTATTCAGATTTTATCTGCTAAGAGATCTGGAAGGTGGTTTAAATAGAACAGCAGAACATCAACCATGTCCTGTTCTCCTCTAAAGGGAAACTGAGTCATGACATTGTAACAGAGATCTGGAGAGGACAGGGATCATCCACATTCTGGGAGTTCCTGGGGTAATGCTTTTGCCATTGCAAGCAGAACCAAGGGAGTGATTGTGAGTGCTCATCTCTCCTGATGATGGTAAACCATTTAAGATAATCCATATTTTTAACAGCATGAATGACCTTTCAAAGTCTGATAGTGTTAATAAGAGATCTCACAGTTTGCTTCCCATTCTGGAGGCAAATGGAATAAATGGGCTTAGATGTCTGCCTTATGCTCCTTAGGATAGCTTGGCCCAGCACCTAGGAGTGTATGAGATGATTGATGCTTTGGAAAGCAGTTTAGAATTCAGATCTAAGAAATGCTGCTTAGGTGACCTCTGAGGATCGGTTTTTGTTTGTTTGTATTGGAAATACTGTAAATAGTGTGATTTAAATGTAGGCTTATTTTCTACTGGTGAAGGAGGGGCAGCTGGCTCATTGACTTGTCTTGCTAGCAACAAGTGTGCAGATGATCCCAAGCTTGGAGCAGTGGCTAGCACCCCAGGAGCTGTGCTGCCATCCAGAGTGACCTGGACAGGCTAGAGACATGGGCAGGGAGAAACTGAATGACATTTAACAAGGGGAAGTGCAAAGGACTGCATGTGGGAAAGAACAAGCCCATGGATCAGTCCAGACTGGGAACTGATGTGTTGGAGAAGAGCCCTGGGGAAAAAGCTCTAGGAGTGCTGGTGGCTAGGAGGATGCCCATGAGGCAGCAATGTGCCCTTGTGGCCAAGAGGCCAATGGCATCCTAGGATGCATGAAGAGGAGCGTGGCCAGCAGAGCCAGAGAGGTTCTTCTCCCCTCTCCTGTGCCCTGGGGAGGCCTCCCCTGGAATGCTGTGTCCAGTTGTGGGCCCCTCAGCTCCAGAAGGATAGGGAGCTGCTGGAGAGAGTCCAGCCCAGGGCCAGCAAGATCCTGAAAGGAGTGGAGCATGTGCCCTAGGAGGACAGGCTGAGAGAGCTGGGTCTCTTCAGCCTGGACAAGAGGAGACTGAGAGGAGACCTCAGCAATGCTTAGAAATATGGGAAGGGTGAGTGTGAGGAGGAGAGAGCCAGGCTCTGCTCCATGGCATCCAATGGTAGGACAAGAGGGAATGGGAGCAAGTTGGATCACAGGAGGTTTAGTATTAACACAAGGAGAAACTTGTTTGCAGTTCAGGTGCCAGAGCACTGGCCCAGGCTGCCCAGGAGGCTGTGGAGTCTCCTTGTCTGGAGCCATTGCAGAGCTGCCTGGACACATTGCTGTGTGAGCTGGTCTAGGTGCTCCTGCTCTGGCAGGGGGGTTGCACTAGATGATCTTTCTAGGGCCCTTCCAACCCCTGACATTCTGTGATCCAGAGGTCTTGGTTTGAGCTCAAATGATTTCAATCCTCTGTCATTTCAGCAGCTTGGTTGGCTTTGTGTCTTACAGGTGTTACTAGTGTACAGGATCTTTACCTCCTTAACACCTCAAAGTGTGATTACAGTAATAAAAGATGGTGAAGTGCTTTGATATTTTTCCATGTTAGGTGTATGATAGAAATCTCCAGCTGCTTTCCAAGTAGTTTTGGCTTAGTCGAAGTTGACAGAGGTAAAAGTGTTTAGTTTTGGAATATTTATGTTGGAATGACACTTCATTAAATGCATAGAGCCCAGGAATGGATTACTTGATAAGGCAGATCACAGGGGTTTTTGTTTTGAAGGAGCTGTTTGCTGTCTAAACCATGGGAATTGGCAATTTGCTGTTCTGAACAATAGCTTTAAAAACACAGCACAACCTCACCTAAAACAAATCAAGTGCAGAGGCAGATCAGTGTTGTCTCTAACTTGGCACGGTAACATTTGATTTATTTTTTATATATATGTTTATTTTCTCCCTGCAAGCCTTTTTTTCCTGCTGGTAGCTTGGATCTCTGTCTTAGCCTTGACTTCCATTCTGTTTGAAGATGGAGGCTGTCAGCTCAGGCTAAAAGCAGCAGGGCAATCCTCAGGCTGAAGGGGAGCTGTGGAGAGTGGAGGTCAAAGAGCTTCAAGAAATATGGAAGAAAGCAAATATGTTTTCCAGTGTCAAATGGTAACTGATTTTCAATCATTATCTAGCTTCCTCAATCTCTTCCTAGCATGCCCAAGCAGTGAAAGCTGAAGGAAGGACTGGAGAAGGGAGAGGGTTTGCCACCTCCCTTGTGGAGAGAGAGTACCAAACCCTGTCAGCTCAGAAAGCTTTAGGATCATTACAGTTCTAGCTGAAATGCAGCACTCTTGCTTGAAGCTTTGGTTTTAATGGTGAAAAAAACCTATCTTTCTGAACAGGTATTTAGATTTCAAATAAAGAAATAAATCCCCCAATTTTTTGAATGTCACTAGATTCTCTGTGGTTCTGCCTGACAGCTCATCTGAGAATTACTTAGTGTGGCAGCAGCAGGTGACAAAATGCTGCTTCCAATTGGTATAGTGACATAATTCCTAGTTAAGAAACTTTGGATTGCTGTCACAAGCTCTGTGTGCTTTAGGACTTAGCTTTGCACAAGCATAAGCAGTCTGAATGCCAAAACACACCTTGTTTGCCAGTTCTGTTTGCATGATAAATTCTGTTTTCTAATCTTTCCTATCAACAGCACCATTTTTTTTTTCCATCTTTCAGATGACATAAAAATGCATTTTAATGAAGCAGATTACATAGCTTTGTCTCCTTTTGTGAATAAGCAGGGTGGCCAGATTCAATTAGGCTGAAAAATGATCATTTGTTCTATTCCAGGCTGGAACAGAGTGAGGGGGGAAAACTGTGATCCATCACTAGTTGCTCAGCTTTATGTTACTTAAATCACTTGCCATGCTGTCAGTGCCTCTGAATCCTCTCTGGGAGCCATTATTTAATTGAAGTTTGTGGTGGTGTCACTTGTTTGATAATAGGCTGCTTCTGTAGGAGAAGCAGAGTGACTAAGTATTAATCATTTTCTGCATCCATCCAAGATTCCTCATTAGTTACGAGGGTAGCAGTGCCAGTAAAGCTTATGATTATACTGCCATGAAAAGAATTTGACAGCAAATAAGGACTAGATTCCAGAGAGATACTCAGTACCTGCTAGTTAAGGTTAGAGAGGGAAGTCTGCAGCTAAGGAAGCTTCATTTCCAAGTCTGGCTACATGCTGCTTACACAGCAAATGTGAGGGGTTTCATGTCATCTGGAAGGAAACTTAGATTTGAGTGTAGAAATGCCACCTTAAAAGAATCCCAGCATGGTGAGGGTTGGAAGGGACCTCTGAGGATCATCTAGCCCAGGATCAGCCAGAGCAGGTTGCCCAGGGTCATCTCCAGGTGGGTTTGGAATCTCTGCAGAGAAGGAGACTCCACAAGCTCTCTGGGCAGCCTTGGCCAGGGCTCTGTACCCTCACAGTGACAAAGTTTTTCCTCCTGTTCAGATGGAACCTGGGTTCCAGTTTGTGGCCATTGCCCGTGGGCACCCCTGAGCAGAGCGTGGCCCTAGCCTCTTGCCCCCTGCACCCTTCAGCTCTTGCTCAGCATGGAGCAGCTCCCCTCTGGTTCTGCTCTTCTCCAGGCTCAGCAGCCCCAGGGCTCTCAGCCTTTCCTCCTGCCACAGCTGCTCCAGTGCCCTCAGCATCTTCCTAACCTCTGCAGGACTCTCTCCAGGAGTTCCTTGTCTCTTTTCAACTGGGGAGCCCAGAGCCCAGGACTCCAGGTGTAGCCTCACCATACTCTTTCCCCCTTCATAGTAGCTGAGTAACATCACTCCTAACCTTCTTAAAAGCTTACATAGCAAGTAGTTGGCAGAGCTGAACCCAGCACAGCAGTCCCTGGACTGTGTCTGCAAAGGTTCTCTTGAGCTACAATGTGGTTAGCTTTCCTCTTCCTTCCTCTTTGTTTAAGTGTTGTGTAAAAGATGTGTTGATCAGTGCCCATGAGAGCACATTTTAAAACTGCTTGCTCCTTGCTCAGTGTTGCTTTTGTGCTTTCATGTGCCTTGTGGTTTTGAATATATTGTGGTAAAGACTCAAAGTGCACATAGCTCCTGGGTTTGTGGGTTTGCTGCAGCTTTTACTCACCTCTTGCTATCTCACTTGTTCCTCTAGCCACTTGGGCATGATCCACTATGTTCCTTCTCATTGTTTTGTTCAGTTCCTCCTCCCCCCTAACAGGATTCACTCAGATTTATATAGCTTTTAGGCTACATAGGGAGATTGATCAGACAGGGGCTTATGCATTTAGAAGAGCTAATAAATAAGCATCACAGCATATTACCTTCCCCTGCACTGGAGTAACTTCAAACACTCCAGTCAGACATTCTATTTGTTGCAGATTGGAGAAGGCAGAAGAGAGCACCTCTGTTTTATTTAGGGTGCATATTTCATGCAGCTGTTAGGGAAGATATTGTCCAGTTCTACATGTCTGGGAAGGCAATTCCATTCTCTAAGCACCACTTCCCCTTATTTTCCTTCCCCCTAAATATCTACTTTTCAAGTTCCCCTTGCCAATGCTCACCTTTGTTCTAGATGTATTTGTGGCCATTGCATTTTCACATTTGGCATCACTAGGATTTCTTACATCCAGATTTGCACTCTCCTCTTCACTGCCACTGCAGACTTCTCCTGAGAGCAGCCCAGAAGCTTGCAGAGGTTGCCTTACCTCATTTTAGTAAGGGTCACAAACTGCAATGATGTATCTTGGTGCTTCAACTCAAAGCCTGGCTATTGCCACCATGAACAGCCCTGCTGTTGAATTATTTATTGGCTAAGTCACCTCCAGAAAGAGTTGCCTCTCTATATGTTTGATTTCCTTGGGGATCCCTGCCACCATTTTATCTCATTATTCTTGGATTTGTTCATTGCTTTACAGTATGGGAGCTCCTGAAGTGGTTTTGTTTATTTCTTTTTGTCATTTGCATAAAGTCCCTGTTTGGAGGCAGAAATAGTCTCCAGAATAATTGACAATAATGGCTGCAATCCCAGTGGAACAATATTTCTGCAGTAGGGAGCTTCCCTTAGAAATGCTGTGTTGGAGGCATGAAAGGCTCATCGAGCATAATTTCAAGTAGTCTGAGTGCTGCTGGTTTGTACTTAGTGTTACAAATGGACTGAAAGGAGGAAAACAAATGTCACAGCGAACAAGAACAACTCCAGGCTTGCTTAATAGTCTTAAACCTGAGTATTTTCAGAACTCTGTGTGATCTGTGCAACAAAGAAAATTTTCTAGGGAGAAAATGGGAGTGTTGTGATATTGAAGGGAAGAGCTGAAGTGGAAGCTTGTTGTGTGTTAGGCTTCATGTTAGTTATTAGCCCTGTGGTGTGGTCTTGCTGAGCTACATGTTGTGGTCTGGGGGCTGGTGTGTAGCTGTGCTCCACCTCCCATGGCATTGCCTACAATGATGGGCCAGGGCAGTATTGATGATTTAATGGAGATCTGCTTTCTGTTAGCAGGCAGAGAGTGCTCCCTGTGGTACTGTAAGTTGAGTAAAAATCCTGTTGTTAAGAAACACAAGATGAGGAGAATCAGATTCCAAAGGAGGCTAATAGAGGAGATTTTCCTCTTGGGCTTGGTTCTGCTGAGGAAAGGTGAGGAAACATAAAGAGCATCTTCAGCCCTGGGGAAGATGATGTACATTGTGATGTTGACATTAGTGAAGGAAACTTTAAGACTGCACTGGTATTGCAGCTCCTGGTACAGGTATTTGAGGTTCAGGGTATGTGAGTAAAAGGAAGGTTACTATTCCAAACTGGTGAGAACCATTCTCTTGGAGGACATTGGTTATATTCCACAAGTCCTACTTGCCTAGTTTGGTTGATGTTGCATATCTTGCTTTATATGTATATTTATCTATGCTTTTGGATTCTGCACTTCAGCTAGTTTCACCTCATCCAAGAAAACAACAGCAGTTGGAACTAGGAATTATTTTGTTATGACCAAGTCCAGGTGAGCAGGAGTTTGAGAAATGAAAAGCAAATAGTTCTTTCGTTTTATTAGCTGGAAGTTTGCAGGCTAAATGTTGAATTTCTACTACTTACCTCTATTAAAGGGAGATACTTTCAGGTGTCACATAGGAAAGGATATCCTTGAAAAGGAACATGTTGTCCAACTTTTTTCACTTTCCTTGCTCTTTAGTTTTGATGTATACCAAGGCTTTTTGTAGATCAGCATTTTAACAGCAGTTTAAAATAACAATCAGAAATGAATCTCTTTGTGTACACAAAAAAGGCAATCTGAAGTATAATCAAAAGCTGTCTGTTGTCTCTTGGCAGCAGCATATTGTTTTGCTTCTCTGGGTCACAAATGTGCCAAACCTTTATTCTCTTCAACTCTTCAAATGCATCTGTAAAAAAAATCATTGATGTGAAAACACACTCAAATCATTTTAGCTTTGTCTGCAGCACTGAGAAGCTGTTGATTACAGGAGACAACAATCTGCAGATAATGTTATATAAATAGAAAGCTCTTTTTCTGTCAGAGAAGGCAGACTCCAGTTTAGGTGTTAAGGTTTGTGTGCACAGAAAGGAATAGTCTTTGACTGTGTGAAACCTGCTTTGTGGGCATGTGCCTAAGGGATTGTTTACTGAAGATCACCAAAGAGCAAATGTCTGGGGGAGGCTTTGTGAGCACAGATCTGGATTTGAAGTCATGCCTGCATAGGGTGGACCCTTTCTCCTGTTGGTAGAAGGTCTGTTCTGGGCATATCAATATAACTGTGGGCAAGTTCACAGAATCACAGAATGTCAGGGCTTGGAAGGGCCCTAGAAAGATCATCTAGTGCAACCCCCCTGCCACAGCAGGATCACCTAGAGCAGCTCACACAGCAATGTGTCCAGGCAGCTCTGCAATGGCTCCAGACAAGGAGACTCCACAGCCTCCTGGGCAGCCTGGGCCAGTGCTCTGGCACCTGAACTGCAAACAAGTTTCTCCTCGTGTTAAACCTCCTGTGGTCCAACTTGCTCCCATTCCCTCTTGTCCTAGCATTGGATGCCACTGAGCAGAGCCTAGCTCCCTCCTCCTGACACTCGCCCTTGTTCCTTGCTGATGGAAGTAATGAAGTTGGGTAGAATAAGGAAATGCTTGCCTGTGTTCAATATAACTGCCTTTCTGCACTGCTCTTTAGGTGTATGTGGAGTCTTGAGGGATTGTGCATTTCCAGCCTTCTGCAGGTTTAGGACTTGTTGCTCTTTGGAGGATCTTCTGCAACTCCACTCTCTAAGTGCCACCAGGATGGGAGCTCTCCAGACCTGGTTTGGGAAAATGAATGCCTCCTCTTCTCACCCTCAGAGCAAACTGAGCAGCCCTCAAACACTAGTGCTCATCTCTCCCTGCCTGTTCATCTCTCTCTTAAAATGTAGGACCATGTTAGGATGGATAATAATAGGAAGAATTTTTTCCAAAGAGCTTTTACAGAGCTCAGGAAAAGTACAGTCAGGTTTTCCTTTTATCTTTGCTCTGTGCAGCAGCTTGTGCCGTGGCACTGCAGGCAGTGCTTAGCTCAGGTTTCTGTGGCGCTGCTGACTTGCTCTCCTTTCCGAGCTCCCATTTCGTTGCCTTACGCGGCCGCGCGCAGCCTCCCCGCGGCTCGCCAACAATGAGTACTTGAGCAGGAAGCGTGCGTTCCTTACCACAGCCTCTCGCTTCGGATTTTTACAGCCCCGCCGCAGAGGACAGGGACAAGGGGGAGGCTCTGACAGAGAGAGCCGAGGCTGCCGTGCAGCCCCTTGGCTCTTATTTGTCAGCGGCTCGCAGCCATCCCTCCCGCAGGTTGCTTGGCAACGCCAGGCAGAGCCAGCGCGCACGGCCAGGGCCCTTCCCGCAGCAGCTTGGGAGATGATTTATCGGCGAGGCTGCGAGCCTGGTGAACCCGAGAGGCAGGACTGGACCTTTCACAGGAGCCGATGAGAAGGGGAGAGAGAGAGAGAGAGAGACTGGCTGCCTTGGGAGCATTATCTGGGGATGTGCAGCGAAAGCACCCAAAGCCAATAACCAGAGGGCACAATTAGAGCAAAAATAAAGGCTTCTCATTTAGATGGAATTGATTTTATTCTCTCCCCTGCCCTGTTTTGTTTTCTGGTTCTCATCTAGGCTGTCAAACAGAAACTGGTACATGGAGAAAGTGAATGGCAGCTTTGCATGAACTTGTTTTAGAAAGCCAGCTCTGTTTAAATCCTGAGGGTAAAATAAAGCTGGGCCTAGCACGTAAGGTTAGCAGAACCCTGACAGCTCCAAGCCTGGGGTGAAGAAATAATGTTGGATTCTCCCCCAGCTTTGAGAGCTGTTGCGTCACCTTTGATAACATGTTCTCTGTCATACAGACTATTGCTTTGATCCCCTGACATTAAACAGAGAGGGGGAAAGAAGAGTTTTCTAGACTGGCATTTAGGTAGCAGTTCATGCTGTGGTCAAATGTAGAACCACACTCCCCCACCCCTTAAAACATCACCTTCAATAAACTAAGAGGAAGGGAGCTTTGGATAATCTTTAGGTAAGCACCCCAGTTCAGAGTCTGCTGCTACCTTGTGAGTCCTTTGTCACAGCCTAGTTGTGCTGAGGGAAGGGCAAGACGTGGAGAGCATGTTGACAGGAGCATTTCTGGGTATTGCTAAGCAGGCAAAGAGGAGAGAGAGGCTGCTGAATCCACTTTGACCTCTTGAATGGCACTATAAATACTTTATTGAAAATTCTAAATAAATGTGTTTGTAACTAGTAATCCTGCTCTGCATGCAATCTCATTTAGCCAACTGTGTATGCAAATGTGCTATTAATGTGTTTGCACCCAGTATAAATATACAAATCTAATCTGTTTATATATGTAATTTACACACAGCTGTGCTCACGCTCACTTAATACCAATATTTTCAGCAAGCCAGAGGTATCATGGGAGAGCTATTGTTCAAGACAAAAGCCAACAGTGCAGCACCATGGAAGGGGGTTCATTATCATCCCAGGATCTTTTGGCATTCCCTTGAGGGGAGTCTGCTTAATGACTTTCTGTCTGTATATGCTGTGGATACAAGGCACACAGACTGGGGCCTGTTGTGTGCCTCTCTGCATCTCTATAGTGCTTTGGTGCTGAATCCCTTACAGTTTGAGGTAGGCTTTAATTTTTCAGGATAAGACAAAGCAAGCCAATTGGGAGGGAAAAACTAATTGTGGGGCACCTTTAAGCCTTTCAGCTGATGTATTTCATGTCAGTTTGTTTATAGAGGATACTTGATCTTCCAGGCATATGGCCTAAGGAGTGCAAGGTTTTTATCACATGTAGATGACCAGCAGTGCACTCTGAAGAAATGTTTTAATAGCCAGTGAGAACATGAATGCCTCTTAATACAGATTGGTATCTAATGAACACCATCAAAATATCTTTGAGTAAGAGGACTTGGTGAAAAAGAATTTTGTGTTCAAAAATACCACAAAGGTTAGAGGACACAGTAGAGTTAGTTTGTTTAGAACAAATGACAAGAAAAATAAACAGATCAGTCTCTATTAAAAGAAAGCTCAATGTGGTTTTAGTATCTATTTTGAACTAAGGTCACAATCTCCTGCAGGAAGAAGCAAATTGAGTAAGTATATTGAGGAGGTAAGGGATGCTGAAGTAGCTGCACACACACTCCCATATGTATATGATTATTCCATTCCAGTCTTGCTCTACAAAATGATCAATATGATAGGTACCTTCTGTCTTGGACTGGAAGGCTGGAAGCATGTTTGTGGCCTCATTTAAGAAACACTTAACTGGTCAGAGTTGTGAAAGGGGCTGTTAAAAAAAGAGCTAAACAAAACAAAACAAACCCCTAACCTGTCTCAAAATTGGTTCCTTAAAAATGTGTAGTTTGTAATGAAGCAGCAAGAGCTAGCATTGCAGGGCTTGGCTGGCATGTATTGCTGGTCATGCTTCACTGCAGTGTCCACTGCACCAAGTACAGGGAAAGAGCTCTACTTGCTCTTACTCCACAACTTTCTGCAAGCTAAAGAGCTCATGAAGGAGCTTGTGTGTACAGTGTCAGTGGTCATCAGAGCACACACAGAGGTCTCCTGCAACAGAGATTTGTAGGAAGTGGTTGCAGACATCTCCAAGAGACTTTGAATAACTTCTCATACCTTTGCATGGTTGTGCCAGAGAAGAAAATAAGGGCCTGCAAATCACAGCCTGTGCTTCAGTGGAGCTTCTTCTCTCCTTCTCCAGGAGGAGGCTAAATTGCAAGTTGGTGACAGCCTCACTTCCTGCAGGAGCAGACAAAGAAGGGGCTCTGGTTAGAAATGGGACTGAGAGTCAACCTAAGAGATCTGAGATATAAGCTAAAGGCAGATAACACTGAGGGAACAGTGGGAACATAGAGATTTCTGTGAAGATCTACTACTTCTGCTTGCATGCTGGAGATCTGCAGACAGCTCTGGTACAGTGCCAAGATCCAATGTTGGAGTCACCATCCCTTTTCGGGAAGGCTTATGGTGTCTTTCTGTTATAAAAGTTTGTCAGCTAGGTGGTTTTTGCAAGCTTGCTGTTCCCTGCTGTAGCACCCAACAGCTACGGGTAAAATGGCTTGGTACTCCAGAATTAAATTGAATAAACCTATTGAGCAGAGTTACAGGAGTGACAGGAAACAATGAGATGAAGTTCAGATGAGGTTGAAGCATATTCTGTTCTCCCAGCAGCAGAGCATGCTAAAGGAACACAGCAGAGATTTTTCTTGATGGTTCCTCTTTCCCAGTGGGCTGATTTTAGGGTTTTTTTGCAAAGGTTTCAAGGGAGCTTCATTGAGTCATTGTGCTTGTTCTTCGTAGAATCCTAGAATGGGCAGGTTGGAAGGGACCCTAAAGATCATCTAATTCCAACCTCCCCACACTGAGCAGGGATGCCAATCACTAGCCCAGGTCACCCAGGGCTGCATCCAGCCTGGCCTTGAACACTGCCAGGGATGGAGCATCCACAACGTCTCTGGGCAACCTGTGCCAGTGCCTAACCACTCTCTGGGGAAAGAACTTCCTCATAATCTCCAATCTAAATTTCCCCTCCTTCAGTTTATAACCATTCCCCCTTGTCCTGTCACACTTTGACCACTTAAAAAGTCTCTCCCCTTCTGTCTTATAATCCCCCTTTAGGTACTGGAAAACTGCTGTCATAACCTAGAATATTGTTACCTTGGGGCCAATCCTTGTTCAGGACAAGTTGCTCTGAGGATGTGCCTTCCTGGGACAAGAAATTGCTGTGGAACCTCTTTCTCTTCTACCCTTTCTTGTACCCCTAGAAAAGGATCTTCTTTCCTTTTTAATTTTGTGGCTTCATCTCCTCTTTTAGCTGGCAATTTGTGCATCTTCAAACCCTGCTGTGGAAGTCAGTGACTACCCTGTTCTCTCTCTGGGGTGTCCAGTGTAGGCCCAGGAGTTGGACTTGATCATCCTTATGGGTCCCTTCCAACTCAAAGTGTTCAGACAGAACATCTGTCCCATCTCTCCACCTGCTTCTCCATCACACAGCCTTCCTGGGCTCAGTGCCAAACAAGCATTTTCCCCCAGCTCTAGGGAAGCTGCCAGTCCCAGTCTGGGCTGTTGGAGAAGGCAGGGCTGGGAGAAAGCCTGCCAGCTAAGGCTGGAGTGGATGGGGCACAGCAAGGGCTGAGTGCAGTGTCCCTTCCCTGGCCAGTGTCTTAGGGCAACTGGACTTTGGGTGGGAGCATTCAGGGAACAAGAAAGAGTTCAAGAGGCATGTTGTGTGTCTGCAGTGCTTAGGTGGATTCTGGGAACAGCTTGGCTATGTGTGACAGCTGCATTTTCTCCAACTGAAAGTACCTCTTTTTGCCCTTGATGGAATGACTTGCTGAGCAGTACTTAGTCCAGTCTCTTGCTGAACAGATAGAATTCCTTTGAGGTAAAGAGAGAGTAAAGACTAACAGCATTTTTTGCCACAGTCAGGTATAGTTTAGTGGGGACAGAAACCCTGTGAATAACACATTGTTTTTGTAAGCAATATCGGACATCTTTAGGCTAAACTGTGTCTTCTTAAGGAAACAATCAGGATAATTCTCTTTCCAGAGGACAGTAATGTTAAATTCCATTTAATGTTACCAGCAATTGCTCTTGATTTGCACTGTCTGCACAGAAGCGAAATAATAATGTTAAAACTCAGCCAAGCTTTTAATAAAATGCACTGAAATGCAGCTTGTGTGGATAGGCAATGTCTACATGCTAGGAAATTGTTTGGGGCAATCTGGAAATGTGCTGCACACATGAGCAGGAGTTGTGCAGGTAGAACCAGATCTCCTTTCCTTTTCAGAACAACTGCCATCATTTTTCTTCTTGTCAAAATTAACTAGTAAAGATGCTTTTATGTATTTAGCATTTCTTTGCTGTTAAATATTAAAACCCTGTAAATTTTCCTAACATTCTTTCTGTAAAATTTAGAAAGACATAAGAAATTTAAGGAAGATGGTGAGAACTTTCATCTGCCTAGAGAACCTTGGGCCTTTCAATGCATGTACTCTACCTATGGCTTTAATGATAACAAAAATCTTCTGTTTATATGCTCATAACTAAGGAAAAGGTTGAGAGAAGAACTTGCTGTTCTTGGACAGGATCTAAAGAGATTTTAAGAAAGATTGAAGGGGAGGAAAAAAGTCCTTATTTCCTGGATTAAGAAGGAACAGAGAAAGCTCTGTGGTTGTATGTTTGTAAATACATGGCATTACAACATGCTCTTCACTAATTAATCAGGTGGAAGGCAGGGGAAGGGACTGAAATAACACATGGATTTTCATAGAGAAAATAGATTTAATCTAAACCTGATAGCAGCATCAGTTAGGAATTCCTAGTTGTATCAGAGTCATCCTCCTGCCTTTCTGAAGCCTGTGGGGTCTCAGTCTGAAATTAAGTTGATTAACCAGCTTATTTGGTACTGGGTGTTATTCTTGCGTGCTTTTAGAAACAGCTTTGATTTAGACTTCTGCAGTAAAGAGAAAAACCAAACTGGGAACCTCAGTTAAAAGCTGGGGTGCTGGATTTCAGCATGCAGCAGCAGATTTTTTCCTGCCAAGCTGTAATCTCTTGATAATAGAAAGCCTGACGCATAACCTTAACTCCAGCTTTGCAATGGCATTATCATCGCGCTGATAAACACGTCGCCTGAGCTCTGCTAGGCACAACAGAATGGCTTTGTGTATCTTGTCATGATATTTGTTTCTGGGGATGAAATATGGGACCTGCAAGCCACACATATGCAAACATGAACATGCTTGTTCCTTGTTGTGCTGTGGTTATTTATAGCTCCCTGTTTACATTTGGTAGCAGGGCACTGCAGAATCGAACACAGTTCAGTGGGGAGGCTCCCGTTCTGAAATGGTTTTAGGAGCTCTTGTGTTGTGGCTGGTCAATAGCCATGGTAACCACTTCAGAAAAATCTAATAGCATTGTCTGTCAGCTCTGAGTGACCTAGCAAGCCAGGGGATTTCCTGATGCCACTTCACAGCAATAATTCCACACAGCATTCTGGGTTTTTTTTTTAATCATGTTAGAGTTTGTCTTCAGTGAACAGTGCAAGCAGCAATGCTGAGAGAGTTCTGTAATAAGGTTTTCAAGTTAAAACATAAACATTTCAGTTTTATCATTTAATTTTTAAAAGTACAGAACTGACGTTTTTTAAACCTTTTATGCTCTAGAGCCACTTGCATCAAAACTTTTCTTCTGCTTCCATAGGTTTAAGCCTCACTGTTCTACCAGCCCTGTGTTGTAAGACTGTTTTAATTCAGCAGCTGTTCATTTTCAGATGCCTTCTGTGAGCAGTGCAACATCTCTCCTGCACCATTAAAATGCAGACATAAAATGTGTTGCACATCATTTGTGCAGAGGAGAGAAAATGTAAGCTGTTCTGCAGTCAGGTTTATGAGACACTGGAGAGCAACAGGTCACTTCTGATTTGGTGTGCAACTATTTAGTTCTTTTTTTATTTAAAAACATTTAGAGGTCTTTATTGTGCTTGACTTGGAGAAGAGAGAGCTGGTTTTGCTGCAGGCTAAGGGGGATCTGAACATGATGCCTGAATTAATAGAAGAGTAGAAAAGGAAGGAAAATATGAAGATGTTTTCAAGCAACCTAGATCATTTTGTAAGCTGTAGAATTTGTCTCAGCTTCAGAAACTAGGGGTTTTGTGTTAAGAAGTGGCTTTCACTTGCCTTTCAATAGAGGCACACAATTATTGTATATTTGGGTGTCTTGCACTGCCTCAGTGATCTAGTGATAATCCTGTGTGGCACCAGGAAAAGTGACAACATAATGGGCCAGAATGCCAGAAGGATTTGTTTCTTTGGAAGTTTGGAACAGCTTTTCAAGCTCTCTGTAATTCTGTTACTCAGGCTATGTGCTGGACTTGCACTCCCAGTAGGGATTTTTGACACCTCATGAGTTCAAAGGAGAACAGTTTGTCATAGGCGTTTTACTACCAGGTTGAATCATAACATAAAACAAATGTAAAATAGTTTGGTTAAAAGGAATCTTAAGAAATAAATAAAATGGGCCCCTGAGAATTCAGACCTTAGCAAGTCTTTGGCAAAATGAGGAACAGGGAATCAGGGCTGTTCATTTCATGCAGTGGATCAGATTGCTCTCTCCTATTTCCCTGTGGGTTTTTTTTTCCATCCGTGGTTGGAGTGTTCCAGCTCTGGTTTCTCCTTATTCCCCTACAGCTTTTCACATTGCAGTTAATGATGCTGCAGAAGCATCATCCCTCTGATACAGTCCACGAGGCAGGAGTGTCAAAGCTGTGTCATTGGGAATCTGAGTTGCCTTTGGATTACCTGGTGTTAAATGTTTCTTGATTTAGTTGATAAGCTGTAGACAGGAATTATGTGCTCTTTGGGATGTTGACAGAGGGATGAGGGCACATTTGTTTGCTGTGTTGCTGCTTCCATCTTTCTTTACCCAGAAGCACAGGGCAGAGGTGTGTTGGACTTCCCCTCAGTGTCATGAAAAATCTTTATCATTCACATGGTGAAAAGTGAGAAGTATGTGTGTGATACTGGCCAGTTACACACTGGAGGCAGCCTTGGTATCTCCCTCTGCAGCTGTGTGACATCTGCCTGCGAATGAGAGGCTGGTACCATGCTAGAGTCAAATTGTTCTCGTTCAGGACCCCAAGCCTCCCCTGTCACTCAACTCTTAAAGCTCCTGAGTGTTCTGTTCACTGGTTTAAAAGGAGCAAATGATATACTGGAAAGGACTGTAATCTCAAAGCATATACAACTGGTGGTTAATTCTTGTCTGTGTGCCCCCAGGCATGTTCTTGGCAAACCTTAGCAGTCTTGCTGGTTTTGAGGGTCAGGGTTAGGTAAGGATAGATCCCTGTGGGAGCCTATCTGCAAAATAAGATGCATGAGGTGCCAAAGAGCCTGCTCACTCATCCAGCAGTGTGGTGGGAGTTTAGGAGAGGTGTATGGAGCACAATATTGTGGTAGTGAATTGCCCCTTCTGGGATTCCTTGCCCACTTCACAATATAGAAGCCTCTCCTCACCTGCTCACCTCCATCAAGTAGATGTTTGCAAGGTGTTGTGGTACAAAATGCATTAAACCAACTTGAGGTATCTTGGAATTTATTTAGAGTTATTCATTCTCATCCTTCTTGCCCCAGAATTTTAGGGCCCATATTCTCACCATCCCTAACCTTTTTTGCAGACAACTTGTTATTTGCTAGTGTTGATATCTGTTTGCTTATCATAGAGAGGATTGGCCTTTCCAAGAAGAGGTACTCAGTGCTTAGGCTGTTTAAGCATTGGCCCAGGCTGCCCAGGGCAATGTTGGAGTCACCATCCCTAGCGGCATTCAAACAAGGAGTAGATGTGGCACTTAATGACATGGTGGTGTTGGACTTGATGATCTTGGAGGTCTTTTCTGACCTTAATGACTTTTTGGTGGTGACGTGCTGGTCCTTAGGCTGCAGTGGATTGACCGAGGGGTGCCGCAGAGTGGAGAGGGGCAGCTATGGATGCTGTAGGGTGGAGAGGGGCGGCTGAGGGGTGCCCCAGAGCGGAGAGCGGTACGGCAGACGAGTCACTGCAACTGCAAGAGAGGGAAGCCGCCACCCCGCTGCGGAGCCCCCGGGGACCGGCGGGCGTTAATCCGGCGGCAGCTTTCGCGGGGCTTTCCCGGGCGAGGCGAGAGCCGTCCCGGGGCCCGTCGAGGGGGTGTCCGGCCGGCGATCCAGGCCGCCTTTTGCGGCGCGCCCCGCGGGTACCGCGCAGCCCAGCCCCGCCGCGATCACATGCTGGGCGGCCGTGGCCGCCGCCTCCCTCTCTCCCTCCCTCCTTCCTTGCTTNGCGGAGCGCTGCGAGCCGCGGAGGGGGAGCGGCGGCCCCAGCCCCGCTTTTCCCTTGGCTTGTTCGGGGAGGTGTTTGCTGTATTCCTCCGAAAATCGGGAAGGGGTTTGGTGGCTGGAAGGACTCGTTAACCCCTGCGGCACCTTCTCCCGAAGAGTCACTTTTCTCCCCTGGAAATCGGCGTTGCGTATTTTCCTCCGCCTGCTCCTGCCGCTGCCGCCGCTGCTTAGTTGGAAAATAGACTTGCAGCGAGACGTGCAGCGGGAACACTTCGGTCCTTTCGGGAAAGAACTGACTGTGGTACTGACTTTTTAAAGCTTCAGATGTTGCTAGTTTGACGTGGAAGGGATCGTGGTATGAATTTTTCGGTGTCTTCTTAAAGCCTCCTCCCTCCCCCCACCCGGTCTTGTTTTCAGTCGCTCTGTGGGTATGTGTTTGCTTCTATCGACAGACCGTAAGCTAAGAACATTGTCTGCTGTGCTGATTAACGAGATTTTTTTTTTCCCCTTCTGCTGACATATGTGTTTGTTATCTTTTATCACAGAAACGTTTCATTAAGGGGTTGAGGCAGTACGGCAAGAACTTCTTCAGGATCCGAAAGGAGTTGCTTCCGAATAAGGAGACTGTGAGTACATTCACACTTGATGTAATTTGCCTTTTTGCCTCTTGCTGCTTGGTTGTTTGATCTTGCAAAACTCTGAACTGAATTCTCTTCCGATAAATAAACGGGAGAGAAATCTCCAGCCAGAAAAGGAAGCTGTAATTTTTCTTGCAGTTTGTAGCTCTTAGCATCTGAAAGATGTTACATAAAATAGTGGTGGCTGCTGGCCCGAGTCGGGGAGGTTGGGTGCAGTGGAGTTATGGAGAGCAAATCTAATTTTACATTCTGACATTATGAGGGGATAATACATTTATGTCACCCACTTGGGCTCAAATGGCAGCAGGTAATTAAAGAAAGCCTAAAACAAAACAAAATCTAATTGAATCTGGAAGGCTGAGGTATGTGCCTGCTCCTGTGTGACCTGGAAGGGGGTGGGGGGGTTATTTAACTCTTGACATTCCTGCAATGTGGACAGCAAGCGTGTGGCTTCAGCTGCTGAATTGAGCTAGGGCTTATTACTCTGCTCAACTTCATAAAGCTTACATAACTGTCATGCTGTTGGAAAGCCTGGCAAGTGCTTGGAAGGAAGATGGACAGGGAGGAGTGCTTGACTTCTCTGAAGGAAAGAGGGTTTGGGAAGCCTTGGGAATCTAGTTACTTTTCCATTAGTCCTAATTGCCAAGCTTCTCTAGAAGCTTCGGTTTCTATTCTGCAGGTGTCACTTAACTGCTAGGAGGGTGATTTTGGGAAAGCAGTTTTCCTCTTTGTTCTGAATTTAGAAGGGAGATAACTCAATGAAAATTGAGTCAGACTATTTTCTAGCTATTTGTTAGTGACCTGGAAAATATTTATTGAAAGCATAGCTGGTTGTTCAGACTCCTGTGTGTGTGGAATTTGGATGTTCAGTGGGGAAGAGCATTACTATAAAAATATTTTAAACCCTATCACTTGCTGGAGGATGTTTCCAGGCTCTTCTGAGATGTTCTTCTGATGCTGTGATACCATAATCTTCTGTTGGTAAACAGTAACACTGTGTTAGTCAGATAGAGGAGGATGAAGTGCTTCCTGGAGTGACTCAGTTGGTGTTTATGTGCACTGGTTCTGTTGAGAAAGATGAAAAACTTCATTACTGATCAAGTTTAGGTAGACTTTGCTTAAATATTCTGTTGGATTTAGAGGCCTGAAGGCCCAGTGCTGGAAAGATGACTGCTGAGGAGAAATGCTGCAATAGTATGGTTCTTAGCAGCACCTCACAAATCCAGAACACATCTTCAGCAATCCTTTCCCCTAGTATCTCCTAGCAAGATGTTTAAAACAAATTGGGGTTTACTTTTAGAAATGGATGCTGCTGATGAAGTTATTGAGAGGCAAAAGTACTCTGCTGAAGTTTGAATTACAGCAACTATGAAACATATTTTTAAACATGAAATGTCTCTGTGTGGTAGAGGAAAGCAGTGTGCAGGGGAAAGGAAAACTGAACAACTGATGGCTGAGGGCAGGTGTCTGACCCTGTTTGTGCTGCTTGACTTCTGCATTTGAACTTGGATATCAGGCCTAAGGCTTTTTGGAGAAGTTTTTCAAGTTTGGGAGTGGTTTGAGGCTTCATCTAAGGTAGCAGTTTTCAAGTGTTCCAGTTTTGGTTCATTAGGTCTAAACTTTTAGTATAGGGAAGAATAAATCCTAAGTTTGATCAGCTGGGAAACTACATGTTAATGGTTTTGAGCAGGCAGTTTTAGCCTCTGGTGGTAACTGATCTACAAATAACCTTTGACCTACAACGGGTTGTTTAATCTCTTGTTTCCTATTTTTGCCCACAGGTCTCACTTCTGCTTGCTTTTCATTCCCAAGCTTTCTCTAGACAAATTTTACAGCAGTTTTGCTATAGCAAGACATGCAGAATATAGACTGCAGGAAAAACTGTTTGACTATCCAGTTTGCTTTTTCCTCCTTAAAGTGGAATAATGTAAATTACAAGGCTGTGGAATGTATTTGTCTGTGTTTTTTCATCCCCAAAATAATTTCAGACACTTTGCCTGCCATTTTTCTATTGCAGTTTGAACTAACCCTCTAGCAATTGCAGAAAACAGCAGGAAAAAGGCCTTCCTTTCCTCTTTAGCTACCATATTGCCATGAAGTGAAACTCTGAAAGTGATTATATGGAAGCAGAAGCACTCTGGCAACTCCCAAGTTCTACAAAAGCTACTTGAAAATGAGTCAAGGGCATTCTTGAAGTGACTTGCCCTAAATGCAAACAGGCTACAGGTCAATACATCCTGCAGGTTTCTAATTTACTAAGAGTTTACCTTGCTAGTAGTCACTGAGGCCTGTAGGGAGGGGAGTCAAGGGTTTTACCTCTCTGCAAAACCCACTTCAAGTTAAATCTCCTTATTATCATGCTTCTTGTATAATGCCTTTTCCCTTCTATTTATGCTGCTTTTGCTGGGGGAGAAGGCTTCCTAATATCATATAAGCCCTGAGGTTGAAACATTACAATAGTGGAAGATAAGTAATACATTAGAAACAGCAAAATATTGCAGAGACTAGGCCTGCTTCATATGCAGTGAAGCTGAGGCTGCTGTAGAGCAGTCAGAATACAGAGGAGAGCCTGACATTGTGTTTCTTTTAGAGTATAGGAAGGTGTACATTGGCCATGGTGAGATGAGAATTAGGCCATCCTGTACTGAGTGCTCCTAAGCCTGTTAAGAAATGTCCTATTTGAGCTGTGCTTTGCCTTTTTTCCTTCCAGAGTTAATGTACAATATCTTTTAGGAAAATGCTCTATTTGTCAGTGTGTGTTTTAACTACTTGAACATAGTGTTTTCAACACTTTTTGTACTTCTAAATGAATAACCAGAAAGAAGAAAATCTTGGTGAAAGAAAACATTTCATGCCTATCAAAGCTGCCTAGATCTTCACTTTGCCAATTCATTTCAAAGTTAATGTCCAGGAGGGTTTCCCAGTGGGCAGGAGTATAAATAGCTGCAGCATTTGCTTCAAGCTTTTATAAGCAGAAAACACAGGAACTAAAATCAGCTTTTAGGTGAGCATGCCCTCTGCTGAAGTGGGAATGCTGAAATGGATGAAGGGAAGCCACTTGATTTAAGGCTGGAGCAGGAAGTGTTAACCTTCTGATACTCTGCAGAAGAAGTCTCTCAGTGTAGATGAGCTTAAATAAAACTTATGAAAGGTTTTCTTTGGACTCTGCCTTAATATATCTTCTCTGTTCCCACACAGCTTTCTTCCTTTCCCCTTACTCCTTAGTGGTTTTGTCTTAGTTAGAGCTGTAGTTGAACAGCACAGTGGGTGAAAGATCTTGCTCTCAGATGCTTCATGTTTAGCAGCAATTTGGTTTTTCTCCATGGGAAGCTGAGGAATACATTTTGGAGGCACCTATGTGACATGAGCAGTTTTTGTTAGTAACTGTTGTCTCAGCAAGGTAACAGCTGGCAGTAAGTTTCCTTAAATACCTGATTTGGCTTTAAATGTGCTAGATATTTATTTTTCCCCCCACACTGTTTTGGGATTATTTGCTGCAACTTTGTGTGATACTAGGGGATTTTCCAAGTATTTAAAATTCTCCTCTGAATTCTTTAGGTGATTACACTGAGCTACTTGAATTTGAGAGCTTTAGAAGTACCAGAGTTGTGATAGGCCTGAGATAAATGTACTTCAGTGCCTACAAGGTCAGGGATTGACTTACTGTGTTCTTGTAAATAGCTCAGCTCTGTGTTGGTGACATGCAAAAGGTAAATAGAAACATGGAATGAACGTGAGCTTGTGCAGAGCAATAATGTCCAGTCAGAGCAGGAGGAGGACACCAAGTAATAGTGTCAGCATGCTCACATTTAGAGCTGGGTCCTGTTCCACTCAGCATACCTTAAGCTTGTTGCTCAGAAACCCTACTGTGAGCTTAAGTTTGGATGCAGTTTCAGTTTGCCTGAACTATTTAAGGCCATGGTCCCACAAGAAACAGATTTGTTTTCTCCTGGCTGGAGTTCCTGCTCTAGGTCAGATGTGCTATCTGGCCAGTGGAGCTCAAACATCTTAGGCCAGTTGGTTAGCCACTAGAAATAGAGAGGATGGCTGTGATTGTCCAGCCTGACAGAGGTTTAAGAATAATAATACCCTGTTGTATTTTGGATAGCCACAGCAGATGCTGCAGTTGAATTGGGGTTATGGGAACACTGTGTATCACAGTATCCCAATATGTCAGGGGTTGGAAGGGCCCTAGAAAGATCATCTAGTGCAACCCCCCTGCCAGAGCAGGAGCACCTAGACCAGCTCACACAGCAATGTGTCCAGGCAGCTCTGCAATGGCTCCAGACAAGGAGACTCCACAGGCTCTCCTGGGCAGTCTGGGCCAGTGCTCTGGCACCCTCACTGCAAACAAGTTCCTCCTCAGCTTAATACTAAACCTCCTGTGATCCAACTTGCTCCCATTCCCTCTTATCCTACCATTGGATGCCATGGAGCAGAGCCTGGCTCTCTCCTCCTCACACTCACCCTTCCCATATTTCTAAGCATTGCTGAGGTCTCCTCTCAGTCTCGTCCAGGCTGAAGAGACCCAGCTCTCTCAGCCTGTCCTCCTAGGGCACATGCTCCACTCCTTTCAGCATCTTGCTGGCCCTGGGCTGGACTCTCTCCAGCAGCTCCCTCTCCTTCTGGAGCTGAGGGGCCCACAACTGGACACAGCATTCCAGGTGGGCCAAAGTACTTTGGACCTCTTCAACCTGTTCTTAAAAGGGAGGATGACACCTCTCTGAATGTGTTGAGGTTCTCCAGTGACTCCTGCTGCCTTCTTCAGGGGAGGTTTATGGTCCACTGATGGTGACCATGGTCTGTCTGCTTGTCTGCTGGATTTTTTTTGGCAGGCTGAAGGTCCTTAGTGAGCCTTGTAGAACTGCTTGCTTGGGGAGAAGTCTAAAAAGAGGACAGGGAGTCTTTGTGGAGGCAGGCAGGCTTTGGATGAATTTAGTTCTGAATTTGCCTGTTGAGCACCTTGGGGTGTGTGAGTTTTGGTTTGGCCACTGAGCAAGAAATGACAGAGTGCAATCAAAAGGTCTCACCTCTGGGTGGATGCTTCTGCATTTAGCTTTAAACCCAGTGTCAAAAGAAGGAGTAAATACCAGCTGTTTTCCACGGATCAGCATACCTGCCACGTGCTGTGTTTATGCACCTAAGAACTAAATATCCATCACTTTCATAAAGAAGAAAAATAGTCTCTCTTCTGCTAGTAAAATCTTCCTCTCAGAATTAAATGCTGTTGGGACTCACCTCAGAGACTAAATAAGCTGTGCTCTGCTCCTGTTAGGAGACAAAACGAGTGCAGTGTGAGCTTTCAGCACAAACTTCTGTTGAATTTTAGATTGGGGTTTAGATAAACAATTTAATTCTTGCCTCATTAATGCTTAATCTTGTGTTACATAAGATACAATATTGGCTTCCTGAGTAGCTAGCTCTTAAATACAGTGCAAATGTGGAGTAGCTGAAAGGTCGCTGCAGTTAGCCTCTGTGCAGGCTGGCCAAGTGTTTGCCTTCTCTGTTCCTGTCAACAAACAGCCCTAGTGATGATGTTTGTGCTAAACTCTCCTGAGCCTGTGAAAGCTAAAGATTCTCCCTCCACATAATGGTTCCAATAGCAGTTTGCCTTTGATCCAAAAAGCAGGATAATTAGGTGCCTATATTTTGGTCCGTTAGCAGAAAGTGACTTGTTAGCCTACATTGCCTTTTTAATATCTGCATTTAGGGATGTGAATTATTTGTATCACTAGCTGAGTTAGTGTCTGTGGCATGGGCATTACTCCTTTCCCAAAGGAAATATGCTATATTTGATGGTATGTTCCCCTAATGATAGGATATTAATACATTGCATAGGCAAGGCATATTATTGCCTGACTTTTCTTTGCTGCAGGAGCCTTCAGAAAGGGACAAGCTCTGTAAGCCTTTTCTGTTTGAAAGCTGAACCTTTTTTCCTTAATAACTTGTTCTAGCCTAGATGCAGGCAGAGCTGAAATTTTCCATTAGAGTTTGAAGCGACTGCCAACATAAACAGCCACTGCTTCTTTTCATTTAATCTCTGCTCACTGCTGCTCAAGCTTCCAGAGCATGGATATTACAGGCAGAGGGTTTTGTTCTTGTTAAAACAGCCACTGTAGGCTTTACATTTTAAAAATGATAGCCTAAGACTTTTTTCTTTAGTCATAGCAGATACCCTACTGGGCTTCAGTCCCTCTTGACAAATGCTCAGAGGCATCACTTAGTTGCTTTTCCTCTGTAAGTGAAACCATTGATTCATTTGCATAACAAACTCTTCTGCAGGGAACATGTTGTCTCTTTTTTCTTTTCTTTCTTTTTTTTTTTTGAGTGTAGCTAATCTTAGCTGATTGAGGGAGAGCAGTAAATGAATATGTTTGGCCTTCAGGTGAAGCAGAGTACTGAGGGGAGGCATCCAGGAATTCAGCTCAGCCTTCTCCCCAGGAGCAGAGTGAGGAAGCCAATGAATGTAATGAAATGCTGAGCTTAGATGGAGACATTCCTAAATTTAAGTGGCACTGAGCAGAAAGCTGTTGACAAAGACCAGATCACCTGTAAGGGATGTTCAGTGTATGCATTTTCTGTCCTAAGAGTTTAACTGTTAAACCTATTTGCAGATATCATCATTGTAGTGCCTAAAACCAGAAGGTTTAGAAAGGTCTTAGAGATGTAAAGGTTTAACTCTAGTATATACCTTGTTGTCTTCATCTCCAAAACTGATTTCAGATCTTAGAGGTGAGTAGAGCTGTTAACTCTGTATTTCACTAGACAAGCCTGGGCCACAGATCCAGGCTCATGATTTCAATACCATGAGTATTCCTTTGGGTTCAGTTTCCTGAGTTTCTTCTTTTGACTTACCATCTCCTGAAGGTATATATTGTTTAGCTCTCAAATCCTTGCTCTGGGAACTGCCTTTTTACCCTGACTGTTCACTTTCAGGGCCACTATGTGTGGTCATCTGCTTAATGACTATGCTTACATCTTCCAAAGACCAAAATATACCCTCTCTCAGATAGCTGTGTGTCAGCTAAAGCTGGGAAAACCAAAGAGGGAAAGTACCTCATGTGCTTTCTGTTTTAAATCTCTTAAGAGAACAAGAGAATTCATTTTCAACTGTATAGTTCTAAATGTAATTTCATATGTCAGCAGCTCAACAATTAGGCTGCTTATTTTGGGGTTTCTTAGTTAAGAAACCTTCCTAGGTGAAGAGCATAAAACCAGAAGGTGTATTCACTGTGCCAGTTGGACTCCAGGATTGTGTTTGACCTGGGTAATAAATCAACTCTGCACTCTGCTGGAGTTTTGTTATCATTATTTTACATTACAAGATTGAACCTCATTGTTTTTTCTCTGAAGGTTTAGAGGTAGGTAGGGCTAAAATATTGTTGCAAGCAGAAGAGGGCCATTAGGCAATTGCATTGAGTTCTGTCACAGAGCCAAAAAGGACAATTTCTGCTTTGTAGTGAAAGGGATGGAAGTGAGGATCTGAGCCAGGATTATTTAGGAAATTGATAGAGTGTTGTCTGAGTCTTCCTCAACAACTGAGTGAACACAATGCTTCTGTGACTCTGCTACACTGTGTTTTCCTTCCCTTCTCCTTGTAATTCCCTATCCTAAGGCATTTTGTTTACTTTCTTACTGTGAATTCTGGGTTTTGCCTCTGTGCTGAAGAGTGTATGTGACTGGTTCAAGTGGTTTTGTTCATCAGCAGCTGGATACTTCTTCCTCTGTATTTTTCTTTCCCCATGAGAAAAAAAGATTAGCTCTTTTCTTCAGTAGAGGTTGTCAGATTGTATCAAATGCTCAGACATCAATCCTAAGATGCCATGACTCTCAGGTGCACCAAATAGCTATCTCTTTGAGAATGTATGCAGTTTATTTTCAGGATTGAGTGTCCTACCCTGCCAGGATTCTTTTGCAGGGATGCTTGCTGTGCACCAAACCCTTCATGGTGTTTGTTTCAGTTAGCAGCTGAAGAGCTGCTTTAGCTACATTGTAGCTAACATAACTGAGCATGTTATCTAGGTGTTGTTCCAAGTGGTGCCATTTCATGTGTGTATTTACAGGGTGTGTGAGATGGAGATATTACCATTTCTTTGAATTTCATGTGCAAGAAGTAGCTAAATGCAAACAGCTTTGACCTGTGCAGAGAGTCATGCTACAGGAGGCTCAGGCTGATCAGGAGAGCTTGGTAGTGCAAAGCAGTTTTCAGTTCCTTGACACACACACTCCTAAAATTGTTGTGCAGGTTGTGTGGGGTTCAGAAGAGCAAGCCAGAAGATTGTACACCAGGAAAAAAAACCCCAAAAGCTCTGCTGGCAGAGAGGAAACTCTACTTTTAATGTGTCTTGCCTGCCACCCTGAGCATGAAATGAACTTTCTTCTTCCACAACAGATTACTGGCCTTACTCATTGCTTCCTGCCCCAGATGGCACCCTAAGAACACTATCTGCAGTATTCTTTTGGCTTAGAATCAGCCCCTAAATACATTATTCAGTCCTAAATATCCTGTGCTGTGCTGCTGTAACTGTACTGTGAGAACAGGACAGTAACTTCAGCAGACAGATGCACTGGTTTTGTCATTTTTATTTCAAAGCAGCTGTAAAGAAGCAACCTGTTTTGTTGTTGATGATGTTTTGCTGCTGTGTTTTGGGTTGTTTTTTTTCCTTGCCCAGGAATTACACAGCTAGTGGAATAAACTGAGAGCAGGGAGTTAGGAACAGTGGCTTTTGTTTAAAGGGCTGTGCCATAGGGGAAGCTAAGGCAGCTCTGATGGTTGGGAATTCCCTAATGGCTCTGCTCATCTAGGATATAGAAAACTAGCAAGGAGAAGCATTTCTTCTTAGCTACCAAACTCCTGTACAGCAAAAGAAATCTGACATTAAAAAGGTGCTGGTGAGTATTTTATTGCCAAGGTGAAATAGATTGCTCTTGTTGGATGGAAGAGTTGAGTTGATTCCTCTCCTTCCCTTCCCCCAAACATACTTTCTGTGCTCCCTTTTCCTTTCCTGCCAGTGCCCCTGACACAAACTGAATTATTTTGTACAATGCCTCTAGATTCTAACCTTTAAAGAGAGTACATTCCAGGTTATAAAACAACTCTTTCCTCATGCAATCTGAGAAGTCCTCCCTGTTGTTTAATTCTGAGCCTGCTTTGTGCCTGGTGCCTCATGTTGTGTAAAGCACTAGGGCATCCCACAGGAACTCTTGATTTATTTTGCTAACTCTGCCCTTCTCTGTGGTTCAGAAACCTCTAATGATCTGTGAAGCTCCAAGATGTTGGAGTTGAACAGTAGTAGTTTGAAGAACCTCCTGTGCTAGATGAAAGCTTTAACGCTTTCCACATGCTGGGCTTTTGGCTTCATGAAAAGTTGACCTCCTACAAATCCTGTTTGTAAAGCTGGGCATCCTGGGCCAGAGCTTGTTAATGCTGTTGTGAAGTGGGGAAGAGGGGAGGAATGTCATGAAAACTCTGGGCTCTTAGCCAGCAAGGAAGATGTGATCCAGTGAACATGTTTCTGTTGCCCTCTGTTACAGTTCAAGTTTGATTAGCTTTGTTTCTGGTTAGCTTAATTACAGTTCTTTTATATTTCAGGGGGGGTGGATTTTTTGTTTGTTTTTAATGATTAAGCTCAAGTCTCATTATATGAATTGCAGTGAGAAGGAACTGGAGAAATAAATCATGCTACCTCCTCAACAAACAAACAAAACACCCCCCCCCCCCCCCCCCCCCCCAAGAAACTCCATTAAACTGTAAACCCAATCCTTTCCCTCTATTACTTTCCATCTGTTACTTTCCCTTCAGGTCTTTAGGTAGAGTTTGAAGAAGTCAATTCAGACAAATGTGCAATGCTAACTGCATTACTTGGATTTATCTTTTCCATTTAGCAGCACACGATAAGGGAAAGAGGGATTTTTGCCTTCTAAATGCTTGCTGATTCCTAAGTGCCCAACAGACACATTTGTTGCCTGTCTGTGTGGTGTCATGTCAGCCTCCTGACCTCCTCAGAGACTGGAGAAGGTTGTAGCTTGGTTTTGTTTTTTGCCCAGGCAGTGATCTTCACGGTTGGTTGTTCTTCACCAGAGCTTGGCTGACTTCTCTGCTGCAGTTTTGATGTCACACAGACTTTACCTTCTGTGTAGGTTTCCTTGCATTGTACTGGAGTAATCCAGTTGTAGTGTGTAATGGCTTGGATACTGGAAGAAGCTAATTCACAGATGTGAGTGGGTTTGGTTTTAGCCCCTGGATTTGTTCAGCAGGATTTCATACCTTGCAGATTCAGATGTGATTTAAAAATATGTCCTAAACCTTGCACTCTCTGGGTGCTTATAAAGCATATGGAAAAAATGCATTTTCCCTGAATTCCCACTGTTAAATCACATCCAGTAAGTAGAATATCTCTGTGGGTTGTATCACTGGGCTTGTGACCTTGCTGTGATGAAGTGAGATGGACAAAGGCTTTCCACCTTCAGTGCTGTGTTAGAAAGGTGTTGCTAGAACAATTGCAGCTCATGTCCTTATTCTTTGGTGTGATAGATTTTGTTGTTGTTGTGATTGTTGCCTGGCTTTAGAAGAACATTCTTTTGTTGTGAGCATAAGCACTTCTAAAAAGAATTAGTCTGCTCACTGTGGACATAAAGTTCTTTTCCCTGTCTTTCCCTTATTTATATTCTTTTAAAGTGAGTAATGTTTTTGTTTCAGAGAAATCAGTGTTTCTCCAACTTGTAAGCCCTTCAAAAATGATTCAAATGAGTTTCAGCTAAAGGATGAAAAGGAGGAAGCTGAAGTCTTGTTAGGTTGGAACAACCAGGGAGTTGTAACCCATAGTTCTCCAAGATCTGTTTGGAAATAATGCATATACTTCCAGAAAGTTTTATTTCCTAGGTGTCTGTCTACTGCAGACAGACAAAGGGAGGTTGTGAGCTGCTCTTTGGGATTGTGAGGGATGACTCCACTTGCCCCGTTCTCATCCTCTGAGTATTTTTCCATGGAGCATATTGTGTTGCTGAAGACAAAGCAGTGGGATTCAGTGAAAGCTACCTAAGCATCCTCCCACCTCATCTGATCACTCTTTCCTAGTCCTTCCCCATGTTCACACCATCTGGAGTCATGACTCTTAAAAAATCAGACTGGCATTTAGAAGTTGTGACTGTGGAAGTTTTCCTTGCTTCAGCAATTAAATAACATGTAACAAGTGTATGTGACTCAGCACTGAATAGCTAGTTTGTCTTTGCCAAACCAGTGTTAAATTTGGGGGGGGGTGTTGTTGAATTACTGAAGTTTTGCTTTGACCTTTTCAAGTGAACTTAATGTAGAAAAGGGATGGGAAAATTTTAAACCTGAGTTTCACATTATGTTTGATTTGCTTTAGTTGTCATTTAGGAGCTGGAACTGTGGCTGGAATCCTGCAGGCTGTGGATAAACAGCCTTTCTGGTGCACTGCTCAGTCCTGGCTTGTTGTTCCATAAAGGTCATGTCAAGATGAGGGAGAAAAACCCAAAAGAGAACAACAACAAACCTTGACTAGCAGAGACTTCTTATCTTAGGAATAAATTCTTTGGGCTACTGATTTTTCAGCTAGTCTTGCTTCAGTTCCCTCTCGAGGAATGTGTCATCTCTCCTTCAGTGCTGAAAAGAACCCATTGTGTAACTTACTTCCCAAATACCCTGGTAATCAGCCTCCAGCTTTTGTAACTTCATTGTAGTTGTAATACTCTGTTGGCCAAAGGCAAGCTAATAACAAGAGGTCATTCCTTTAATTGGGTTAATGTGTGTAAGTGGAAGGCTTTGCAGATTGAGTAGTGCAGGGACAAAACACTGCTCATGGAAACCCAATGGATAGACATTGATGGATCCACTTTGCTCTGACACTTAATTACACCTGGCTGTTCCTCAGTGCCTCTTCCCAGGTAGAAGGACAGGGCTGGGGGAGGGAGCTGGTCTGTTGGGTACCTGAGCAGTTTCCAGCTGCTTTTATTCCTTTTCTCCCCTACTTCCCAAGGTCACCTTGCTCTGCAATACGTAGTGGGGATTTCCTTTTTCTCTCATTAGAAGTGGTTTTGAAAGGGCAGCAGGAAGGGAAGTTAGATGCTGCCAAATCTTTGTTGCCTCTGCATTATTTTGCCTTCCCTCTGTAATAATGACATTGATGTGGCTGCTTGCAAGCTGCTGGGCTCCTGGCAGCTCTGCTCTCCTCCTCCCTAGGGAATCTCCTGGCCATGGGATACATCCCTCTGGAGAGGCAAACACTGAAAAAAGAAGTTGCAGGTACTTGCATCTCTTTGGAACAGGAACAATGAATTAAATCCTTTGAATCATAGAATGAATCATATAATGAATCCTAGAATGGGCAGGTTGGAAGGGATCCTAAAGATCATCTAGTTCCAACCTCCCCACACTGAGCAGNTTTGCTAGGTTAAAAGCCCTTTTGTAGCTTTGAAGCATTTCAGAGGGATTCTGTGAAGCCTTCAGAATGCTGGGAGCTCTGCATGCCTTGGTGCTGTTTGCTTGCAGGCTGTACACCTGCTTTGGGTCCTCGTGGCTGGCTGGCCTTATGTTGTTGCCTAGTGAGTAACCAAACCACAGGAAAAAAACCAGCTAGTGAACCACAGAAAAAGCTTTGTTGGTGTCTATGACAATTAGAATGGTTTCAATTAGGAGACCACTTTGCAGTAGCATATGTGTGATGGATGAGGGAAACATGAGTAATAGAAAACCTGTCTTGCTGCTTTGTCTCTCAAGTCTTTCCTGAAGGAGGGAAGAGGAGCTTGTGCTGTTTGGGTTAGCAACAGCTTGCTTTGGAGGAGGGAAGTGCATGTTCAGAAGGCCTGGGTGGTTTTACATAGGAAAAATAACCAAGGGAAATATAAAAGCACTGTAACAACTTGCTGCTTGAATTCAGAGTTGTGTGATGGTCACTTTTTTCTGCTTTGAATACATCTTGGACAATTTGAGTTTTCCAGGGTTCTCTGGGATTTTAGGCCTAGTTGAGCTCTCCCTGTTGCCCTGCTGGGATTGACTGTAAAGAATCTGTATTACTTGTGGGTTGGTTAGGATTTGTTGTTGGGGTTTTTGTTTTCAATTGCCAGAGCACTGAATATTGATCAGGATCTCTTCAAACACAGAAACCAAAGGACAGAGGTCAGTGCTGTAATGCTTGCATCTTGTCCCACATATTTAATCTATTTTCAAACTTCAGATATTCTTAGGAATCTCTATATCTGTACACTACAAAACTGTTCTTTTTTTTCTGAAGTTAGTACCTCCAGCTAAGACCCAGAAGGAAATGGGTGTTTTCCTGCATTGTTGGATGTAATTCTTTGGTCTGTTGAACAACTATTTTGCTTCATAGTAAACTAAAATATGCACACACCAATAACTAGAGCACCTGGAGAATATCCTCATGCAGGAAACAACCTGGTTTGTTATCCCTTCCACAGTTCAAGTGTTGTTAGCTGGTTTTTTCCTCTTGGGTAAGAACCACAAGACAATTGAGTAGGAAGGTGGTAGGTTTGATGGTTATACAGCTTTTCCATGCCATGGAAGTGACATCTTGTGCTCTGCTGACCTCTTACCTTCTTGACTGTGACTCATGGTTAATTATTTTTTTCCTGTTGACTGTCTTTTGACCTCTTCCTGTAGGGAGAATTATCATGGCTTTGGAAATTTACACAGGGATTTTTAACTTTTAATCTTAGCTGCTCTTGATGAACTTGTATTTGACTTTATTCCAGGGAGTGCAGCACGTGTGGCAGACACAGTGACTCCTTCCTGACCAACAGAATCTCCCCAAAACTTGCATGTGATGTAGTCTCACTCTCAGCTTGTCCACATAGGAAAATTGACTACATGTTTGTGCAGAAGCAGTGTGATTTTGCTGGGAAAATCCATCCCATTTCCAGGGTGGCATGGCTGTCCTTTGATAGGATCCGTGATCCTGTTGGTTTGCTCCTGGCATTCCTTGGGAGCCAGAAGCTATTCAAGGTGATTGGAAGGAACAAGAATGATAGGAGAATGTAGCAAACAAAAAAACCAACAAACAAACCAAACTCCAAGAGTCCAAACAGACACAAAATCTTCATCATCATGCAGTAAAACTACAAGCTTGCATTGAGGCAGAGTTTCCAAACACAAAGGCTCTGACAGCAGCACTGTTCCTGAAGGTTAGTTTTCCAACATGCACTTATTGTCAGCCTTTGGGAGATTATACATTAAAGCACTATGGACAGCCTGGCTCCTTTTATCTTGGAAAGGGCTGCTTTTAATACTGCAAGTATGGAGCCAATTATTTTAGGGTTAGATGGCAGTTGGTTTTGGTTTGGGTTTTTTTTTTCCCCTCTGGCATGTTGCACAAGAGTCATGCCATGTCTCTTCCATCCTTTTCCTTTAAGCAATTCCACCTTGTTTCAGATACTTGTGGTATTGCTACTGAAGAGAAAAACATTGTTAAGAAACAAAGTATTGCCTGGTGAAAGGAGCAGTGGGCTAAAAGCTTGGCATTCTGAGAAAAAAAACAAGCCTTTTATGGGGAGGGGGAGAGGATTGATTAATGATGTGCATGGACAGATCTAGGCAGACTGACAGCATCTTGAAACAAGTCCTTTGAACACAGAGCAGAGTGGTAATGTGCTTAAGCAGTAGAGCCAACCACAGGAGGAATGTTTAGTGTAGAGCTGTGTTCTCTTTTTGTGAAATGATTCTGTATTGAATAAACAAGTGAGATCTACCTAGCTGTCTTGGCTTGACATGGAAAAATTCCTCTTTTTTTATTTACAGCTTGATGGTGCTTTTATTTTCTTTCACATTGTGTCTGCTTCAAAATGTAGCAAACCTTGTACAATTGCTGACTTTCATACCATGCCAGTGGGAAATGGTTGTGTGGGTCCCTGTGAAAGAGGCATCCTGGAGAAGGGCTGTTAATGCTAGATGATATTCATAACAGCAGCATTGTTCTGTGCCACTTGTGCTAGGCAGAAAGCTGCTTTGTGAGCAGTTGGATCTTTAACAGCAAACATCCCTCCAGGGTTTCTAATTTTCCAGACAAGATGACTGAGGTGATAGAAACACTTTAACCATCGCCTGGCAGCAGAGTGATGTGAGCATAATTCATTGCTACCTCCTCATCCTTTTCCAGTGGGCTGCTTATCTGGTGCTTTTCATAAAATACTTTGTTTCAGGTGGTCTTTAAAGCTACTAAAAAGGAGAAGGACTAGGAGGGGTTTATTAGGCAAAGAGATGCTTAGCTAAGAGCAGAGAGATGCTCGTCTGCTCTGAGGACAGGCTGAGGGAGCTGGGATTGTTCAGCCTGGAGAAGAGAAGGCTTCAGGGGAACTACTAGTGACCTTCCAGGACCTAAAGGGAACTTGCAAGAAGGCTGCAGAGGGCCTGTTTGCAAAGGCCTGGAGGGAAAGGACAAGGGGCAATGGTTTGAAATTGGAGAAGAGTAGATTTAGACTGGATATTAGAAAGAAGTTCCTCCCCACGAGGGTGGTGGAACACTGGCCCAGGTTGCCCAGGGAGGTGGTTGAGTTGCCATCCCTGGAGGCATTGCAGGTGAGGCTTGCCAGGGCTCTGGGCAAGCTGCTCTAGTTGGGGATGTCCCTGGCCACTGCAGGGGGGTTGGACTAGATGAGCTCCAGAGCTCCCTTCCAACCCAAACCAGTCTAGGATTCTATGGGTGGGACTGTGCAGTACCTGTTTGGTATCTCAGTTATTTCAAGGTTTGTAGTGTTTCTGCAGAGGGAAGGATGGCCAAAGAGAGGGAGAGGGAAGGGAACTGAGAGGAACAGGAGCTCTTAAAATGACCTGCTTTTGATGTTTAACTTAATAAGGAGCTTTAGACAGTCACTTAACAGGATTAATGGGTTATTTGTCTGTTTGAATGTGGATATTGTATGCTTGCTTTGGTGAGGATAGACTTGTCTGAAGAGTGTGGAATTTGCAGAGTGTTTCTTTGCTTCTGTTCCCTCATCTCCTGAGAGCTAGAATTACTTCCAATATGAGACACAAGCCACTCAAAACATCCCCTCTGCTTATAATGGCTGTGGCTAGATCCAGCCTGGTGAAGTGATTTTGAGCTGAGAAAGTAGTGTTTTGTGATCTCTCTTCCATGTGTCCCAGGGTTTCTTTTCCAGAGCTGTGTAATGTTTCAAGTCCCTATTACTGCAAGATGTCTGCCTGAGTTGGGTCAGCTGGTTGGGTGATTGAACCTGCTGGTAATCTGAAATGAGCTTGCATCTTGAGTCCATTGCTCTAAATTCCCTAAGGCTGCAGGCTGTGGGCTTGGTGATGGGTAGAAGAGGATGCTGCCAATGCAAAACTGGACACAGAGGTAGGGAAGAGTTAAGCAGAACAGAAAGGCTTGTGAGATAATAACCTTGCTGTGGAATAACCTGAAGTGATGAATTGTTTGAAACAGCAGATGCCTTTAAGAGCTGAGATGGCTGTCACTGCTGTGGTTTGCTCCTAATTGATGGAGAACTGCACATAAAGCTGAGAGCCTGCCTAGGATATTGAATATTTCATATGGAAAACACAAGGATTCTGCATTTAGGCTACAGAGATATGGTGAGACACTGGAAGAGGTTGCTCAGAGAAGTTGTGGCTGCCCCATCATTGTAGGCATTCCAAGGGCTTTGAGCAGCCTGATCTAGTGGAAGATGTCCTTGCCAGTGCCAAGGGACAAGAGTCACTTAACCCAGGTGCTTTCACTCCTCTTGAATGCCAGAGCACTCAGACCAGAAGATTTGCCTGCATCAAGCAGAGGTGTGCTTCTCTTTCCCTGAATTCAGCTGCCTGTCTACATTGCCCAGAAAATCAATTTTCTAATAGCAGGCCACTGACATGTTGCTGTGATCTTGTGTTTTTGAGGAGCTGACAGGAACAGCATATTACAACATGACACTCAAATAAGCAGGATCCTGTCTTTTCAGCTTTGTTCACCCATCACCTAGACCCTGCCAGGAAGAAGTGCAGAGGTCTTTGTGTCTCCTGTGCTGGGAATTTCTGCCCTTTCTGATTCTAGAGAGATTGAGGGGAGAAAGAAAAAGCCTTAAGGAAGGCCCAGAAAACAAAGCAGGAGGATTTGACACACCATGAATTTAGTCTTGTAAAGGGAAAACTGACTTTTATCTCCTTGTTCTTCAGTGAACTTTCTTTTCTGGCTTGACTAGGCTCTCTCCAAGTTCTGTGGAGTAATCTCTCAGCCTATTTGTTAGAGGTGCTATGGAGATAAAACCATTTAAGATTTAGAGAGATCACTCCAAAGCTTTGGATGTAGGAGAAGCTTTGTAGGGTCTGGGGTGGATAAGGAAAGGGAAAGATAAGAGCTGGATGATTCCCAGAATGATTTGTCACAGGATGTCAGCATGGCTTTAGTGCAGGATGGCTGTGATGGGGCAGAGCACAGAGAAAGCCTTCACAACACTTACAAGTGTTCAGTGTCTGCAGGAAACCTTAACTTGTGCCTTACATGTGCTTGTTTGCTGAACTTGGCCCTGAGCCCAAGCACTGTTAAACACTGATCTTGGCTCCAAGGAGAAATGAGGATGTGTCCCCACCAAACAGACTTTGGCTATCCCAGTTTTCAACCTTACACATGGCAGTAGAATCAACACACAGAGCATCCATCTCCAGCTTGTTTCAGTGCTGAGCTGTGGCATTTAGTCTCTGCATCTTTCTGGAGATTTTATTTATAGCATAGTATTTTGCTGTTGTAAACCAAATTCAAATGTAATGGAACTTAATAATAGATAAAAGCTGATGTTGCTGTGTCTGGAGCCCCAGGTTGGTTAGTGGGAGGAGAAATCTGTTCTTAGATTCTTTCAGGAGGATGAATTCTTTCACTTGGTGCTTACCAACTTCTACTTAATGGAGTTTCCCATGCAAGAAATCACTTGTTTTTACTTCACTCTGATTTATGCTCTCATAAGACTACAGATTTCATAGATGATCACTGCAAATGAAAGTGTTGTTGCACACAAAATTAAGGCTGAAAGTCCTAGCTGACAATATAACCTCACTCTGTGTGCTTAAAGGTAAAACCAGTACAGTTGCAGTTCTGTTTGCTCCTACCTCCTTGACTATTTTTTATGCCTAGTGGTGTGTTTAATTTTCATCTACAATACTTGCTCAGATTCACAACAGAAATGCTAACCTCTGTCTTGAAGCAGAGCCTCTTGTGTGGCCCCACTGTAGTTAAAAGATACATATATTGAAGGCTGATTTGTTTTACAAACCTGCAGTCACCCTTAGGAGGGAGTTAAAGAAGGCAGGGGATAAAATGTAAGGGAATTTTGTGCCTCCAGCTTATCAGTTACTAATGGAGTAACCTTTTAAGAGGCACACAAGTATAAATGTAGGCTCCATGTTCTCTCCAAGGAGGCCAGCAAGTATTGGTATAACCTCTTTTTATCATGTTGTTTTGAAGTTCTCAATTATAAGTGGTTCTTTTTTAGTTTCTGACACCTTGGTGGTTGTGTTGAGTGTAAGGCACTAATTAAAATGATCACTCACTCTGCCTGGTGGTAGACATCAGCATGCTGTGCCTGCTAGACGTGGTAGTAGGGAATAAATGGTGGAGTATTCCATGTGTTTGGAATACCTGATCAGTCAGCCAGGTATTTCCAAGGCATATAGCCATAGTCTAACTGTAATAGGAAAGAATTTCTGAGCTCTGAGTGATGCAACTGGAGTGAGACTCATCAGTGTTTATAAACTAGCAATGAGGAATGTGTTCTGGAGGGCTGGGTGGTAGGTAAGAGTGAAGGCCACGCTGTGTCTGGTGGGGCAGAAGCTGTCAAGCATTGTTCAGAGGAGTTGGTTATATGGTTTTGTATGTCTAATAAAGCAGCATGAGGAAGCAGTCAACCTTCACAAGAAGTAAATACAACGTTTTATTCCTCTTTATCAGAAACTCTCACAGAATCACAGAATGTTAGGGGTTGGAAGGGCCCTAGAAAGATCATCTAGTGCAACCCCCCTGCCAGAGCAGGAGCACCTAGACCAGCTCACACAGCAATGTGTCCAGGCAGCTCTGCAATGGCTCCAGACAAGGAGACTCCACAGGCTCCTGGGCAGCCTGGGCCAGTGCTCTGGCACCTGCACTGCAAACAAGTTCTTCCTCATGTTAATACTAAACCTCCTGTGGTCCAACTTGCTCCCATTCCCTCTTGTCCTACCATTGGATGCCATGGAGCAGAGCCTGGCTCTCTCCTCCTCACACTCACCCTTCCCATATTTCTAAGCATTGCTGAGGTCTCCTCTCAGTCTCCTCTTGTCCAGGCTGAAGAGACCCAGCTCTCTCAGCCTGGCCTCCTAGGGCACATGCTCCACTCCTTTCAGGATCTTGCTGGCCCTGTGCTGGACTCTTTCCAGCAACTCCCTATCCTTGTGGAGCTGAGGGGCCCACAACTGGACACAGCATTCCAGGGGAGGCCTCCCCAGGGCACAGGAGAGGGGAGAAGAACCTCTCTGGCTCTGCTGGCCACGCTCCTCTTAATGCATCCTAGGATGCCATTGGCCCTCAACTTGTAGAAGAACTCAGGAAGGCAGGTAGAGACAATACAAGCCTGTTGAAGAGGGAAATAAACCTGACTTTGAGCTTTTCTTGGGTAGTAAAGTGAAATGTGGAGAGAAGTGTTTCAGGGAAGCAGAAAGTGAGCTCTAGAAGAAGTTTGTCAGCCTGTTGAAAGGAAGATGCTAGGTAAGTGGCAGGCTGGCTGTGTGGTAGGTCAGTGCCCTTGTGGGACAGCTTGCCTGGGGTCTCTGCTTTTTATTTTTTCCCTCTTGGCATCAAAATGCATGGCCAGAAGAGGCCTAGTGGGGATTGCTGCATCTAAAGTTCTGTTGTCACAGGCAACAAATCACATCCCTTTCATGAACAGATCAAACTTCCTATTAAAGTTCATAAGGTCTGTAGCCATTTGTTCTCTTGCCAATACTGCCCTTTTGCTTTAATGGCTCTCCTGTCTCCCTGGTGGATAACTGCATGTGGAGCTACAGCTCAGTGTAACAGATCTTGTGCAGAGCCAGAGAGCTGAAGATGCCTTTTCCAATGCTGCAGCTGCTTCATAGAATCATAGAATCCTAGACTGGTTTGGGTTGGAAGGGAGCTCTGGAGCTCATCTAGTCCAACCCCCCTGCAGTGGGCAGGGACATCCCCAACTAGAGCAGCTTGCCCAGAGCCCTGGCAAGCCTCACCTGCAATGCCTCCAGGGATGGCAACTCAACCACCTCCCTGGGCAACCTGGGCCAGTGTTCCACCACCCTTGTGGTGAGGAACTTCTTCATGTCATCCAGTGGGTCAGGATCTGAAATTTGCTCAACTTGGGAGAAATAGCTGTTAGGAGGTTTGGTGCCAATCAGAGCTCTGGAGTGTTACTCCTCTTGCTGAGATCTCTGCCTCTGAATTGCAGTTGGGTTTTGGATTGATGAAAAATACTATTCCCTTAATATCCTTGTCCCATCCTGGTTCTTTTCTCTCCTGCTTACATGGTGGTTCTGTCAGAGATTAGCCTCCCTGCAGTGCACAGGACAAAAAGGTAAAAATGAGCCCAGTGTTTCATTGCAGTTGACAGAGTAAACTGCAATCAGTGACATTTAAGCTTGACACCCATGGCAGCCACATGAGCTGTGCCTGACAGCCCTGCCATGGATGTGGCCATGTGCAGGGAGGACAGCATTCCTGGCAGCAGCCTGCCTGCATCCCTGAACTCATTGCAGTGGGATTTGCCAGATCTCAGGAGTCAGAGCCCTAAGTCATGCTCCAAACTACTGGTGCCTTTCTTTTCTTATCCCTAATTGTGAAATGGGGATCAAATTCACTTGCCAGGGGAGCAGCTGGGATTAATGCTTGCTGGAGATAGCAGGGCAGAACAGAACTGTAAAGAATTAACATGCTCTTCCACTTTTGAGCTCACTGTAGAGGTATTCTAGTAAGCTACAATGAACTGGTCTTTCTAAGGCTGCTTTACAACTCTTAGCATTGTCTTCTAGTTCAATTTTGCTTGCTGAGGATTTTTTCCTGACAGAAGGAATTTGAGGCTGGAGGGAAGCTCCAATAACTGAGGGCTAAGCAGCTTACGTGGCAGTTCTTTTGTGGCTTGGGAGGGTGGGGGGTGGCTTGATGTCCTGCTTCTATATTCCTCTCTTCATATCTTACTCTGATAAACAGGAAAACACTGGAGCACCCTTCAACCCTCCACACTTAATCTAGAAAATCTACTGCTTTAGAGAAATGTTCTAGGAGAGCAGTAAAAGGAAAACAGCTGTTGAGGCATCAGATCTGAGGGAAAGTAAGTCTGTTTAAAATCAAAGCTTAATGACAGGGAGATCTGCCCAAGAGGGTTTTGTTTGCAAGTTTGTTGTTTTGTCCATGGCTCAGAGCAGGAACACATCTTCCTTTAAAGCTCTGTTTGTGCAGGGTGTGAATGAAGTTCTCAGTGAGAAGCCTGGTGGTTTGTGTGAGTTTGATTCTTTCCAGGTATAAAATGGATGGCTTTCTTCCTCCATCTGGTTTGGTCAGATATTGGACATCTTGTGATAGAGATTTTTAAGAAGAGGTCCAATTCTAGCTGTCTTCAGCATGGACTGTCAGGGGGGTTAGTGCTTTTCAGCATGAAATAACCAGTTGTGAGGATTTTAAGAACAGTTGCAATACAAAAGGGATGGAAAATGCTTCTTGTTTCCAGGTGATTGCATCTTCACTTCCCTCACTAGCAGTGAGAGGATTACTTCAGGAGCTTGGTTGCCTCAGTGTAATTTTCAGTATTTTCTGAACGCTGTTGTTTTTAACATGACTTTCTATGCTAAACTATTAAAACTCAACAGCTCCCCTGTAGGTCATGATCTGCAAAGGGAGGAAGCTGTCTGTCAGGGAAGATAATGCAGGCATTTGACAAGGCAGGCTTTGTGTGATTCATCACAGATGTGTTTGGAAAAGCTAAAACATCTGTTACATGGAAATGTGGAATGCAGGTCAGTGCAGACACAGCAGCAGCCTGAAATGGTGCTGCCACTGGGAAAGTTGCAGTGCTGGGGATGTCTCAGAGCTCAGTGAACTCCATTCTTACTTCTGTATTTAAATAAAAGCAGTTACAGCAAGTGATAGTAGAGGAACAAGTGGCTAATTGCTTACTTTCAGATCTTCTTGCCCTGTTAAAACAGGAAAATCTGCTCAAACTTTCAGAACTCCCATTTGCTTATTTATTTGAGTGGGTTTGTTTCCTTGTTCTTGTGATATGTTATCTTCTCTGTGACCACAGCTGCTCAGGAAGGAAATGGGGCTAGGACTGCAGAGCACAATGCAAGCTATCAGTGTTCTTAATCTAGAGGCAAAAACCCACTTGCCAATAAAAAAGGGAGGGGGGGAAAAAAACCTCTGTGACATTATGGGAGTGAACCCCTACTGAGAATGACATCAGATGGCAAGAATCAGATTAGTTTGGAAACCTGGTCATATGATATATTCTGAGTTAACTCAGGGAAGGTGTGAGACAGTTTCACACAAGGACCCAAACAGAAGCCCCAGCTATAATTTAATGGGAAGACATCCTCGGTCCCTAAAATGTCAAAGGATTTACCCATTTGGCTATTACAGAGAAGCTGCGGGGACTTGGGGATTGGAATGTTTTTTCCAAGAGCATCCAGGGTGCCCCAGCAGTGTTGAATAGAATCCTAGAATGGTTTGGGCTGGAAGGGAGCTCTGGAGCTCATCTAGTCCANATTGCTTTTAAACTGGAGCTTGCAAGACAGCCAGAAGCTTGTATGGTAAATAGTAAGGCCTCCTGTCTTCTCAGGTAGGTTGAGCCAGGAACTTGCATTGCAAGATGTGAGCACTTAACCATTTGAGAGATGATCTTTTTAGCTCAGTGGAATGTCATCCATCTTCTCCCTGTGGACACTTGCAGCTGAACAGAAGGGGAATTTGCTGAGCTGTGTAATGGTTGTCACTTTCAGTTAATGAGGAGTGTTGGATGTGTGGGGGTTGTTTTATTGCCCCTCCCCAATATTCTAGTGAGAGAAAAGCCTTCTGATGAGCTCTAAGTCAATATTTTCCTTCATGCCTTCAGTTCTGTGTCAGTGTCACCCCAGTGAGCCTGAGGCATCCAGTGTGGCAGGAACACAATATTGATTCTCAGTGACAATTAACTGCAAGTGGTTTGTTCTAAATACCAACTTGCATTACTGCTGTGAAGCAGACAACTAACAGAACAGATAAAGCTAACAGTTAGAACATGGGAGATGTGTTTTGTCAGTATAGTTTGATTCTATTGGTAAACATTTTATCATCATCATCATCACCATGGCTAGGCTTTGTGAGCAAAGATCCAGGGTAAACATTTTATAATGCAGTAATAAAATAGTGGTAAAACTTTGTCAGTAATGGCAAACCTAGTTTGTTGTGGAGAATCAGAAAACAAACTAGCATATGTGTGCCTTCTTGAAATGCAGGAGGATTAAGTTCCCTGCTGAATAGTGGAATTACATCTTTAATACTTTGTTTAATGGGGGAGGAAATGCTGCTGTCCTCCTGTTTGGAATGGCACTTCCTGCACACACCTGCACATACACAAATTGGGCTTTCCTCCCAATTAATTCAAGCTGACATTGAAACCACAACAGGAAATAGTCGAGCTGGGGATGAAATTACCAAAGCCTGTCAATATTTTTTGATTGGTTTGAAGAGCTGATTGGACTTGATTTAATTCTCAGCCTTTCTCTAAAAATCCATAAAGCAGAGGAACTGCTGTGGCTGAAGGAAGCTTGTTCATTTTCTGGCAGCCATTACATGTTGCCACTACGAAAACATTCTGGTGTTTGTTTTTTTTTTCTTTAACACTCCTTTCCCAAGCTCAAAAATGGATTTCCCCTAGCCACTGTCATTCAATTATCACCTCAGGAAATGCAGAGCTATAACTGATGATCCCTTTAAACCATCCTGTGGTATTCCACTCCTTCCAGCTTTCATTTTTCCTCCTTGCTCTGGTCATTAAATGTAACACTGCTGATGTATATTTGATGGGGTGACCCTGGTGGCTGAGCCTTTGAAGATGTGCAGAGATAATAAGATTGTGCATGTAATGACAGGCAGATAAAGAGAGAAATGTTTACAGGCTGCAGTGTGGTAGCTCTAACTGCTTTATGGCTTGCTTCTCTCTCTCCTATACACACCCACGTGAACCACCACTGATACCTTGGCTTTAAATAGGGAAAATGGGATCTATTGTAGGCATTGAGAAAGATGTGGTGGTGGTGGTGTAGCCAGTAGCAGTGAAATGGGGTTTTTTTAGTCCCACACCTGAGCTCTAGCAAGATGCAACTGAGAAACTTGAGTGGGTACAAAAAGCAAGGTGCAGTTAAAGAGATTAATGGCTTGGCACCTTCATTGAGGAAATCTCCTACCTTGTATTGTGCTGTGACATTCCCAGTGCCATCAGCACTGATGGAAAAGTGTGTGTGAAGGGGGAAAGACTTGAGCTACTGCAGACTATTGAGAGCTTTTTAGAATACCTTGCATTTAATTTATCTGGGTATTTATCCCATTCTCCTTTTTATCCTGGTGGGTGAACTCCCAATATTGAGAACTTCTAGTTACCAAGAGGCTGGCAGGGAAAGATACTGCACAGAACAGCTGTGAACCCCAGGACTTTGATGTGGGTTGTGGAGTGGAATGAAAGAATTGCTGGCTCAAGAAAATAGGAACTGCTCCCTTCCTTGCAAAAAAGCATTTCATCTCTGCTCTTCAGAGCTACACCATGCTCAATTCACCTGCCCATCTGTGTTTGGTGAGGGCTAGTGCTTTGGGCACCAAGATGTAAAGGGAAAAAGGTTGACTATCTGTATTTGCTAGGGAATACAAATGGATGTTGAGCAGTGGGTTGGAAGGAACCTGCAATCTGTGTCAGCCTGAACCTCAGTAGGAAGAGAGATGGCCTGGCTTCACAGGGGCTAAATGACATTCTCTAGGCAGTGTCTACAATGAAGGAGAAAACATCCCATCAGTGCTGAAGAGCTGGGCTAGGGACCTAGGGGTGCTGAGTGACAGCTGAACAGGAGCCAGCAGTGTGCCCAGGGGGACAAGAAGGCCAAGGGCATCCTGGCCTGGAGCAGGAACANTTACCAGCTGTAATTGTTCTATGATTCTATGCTGGAATGGGAGACTCCTGTGTGCTGTGGGTTGGGCAGCTGTGCCTGAGCACAGGCTGCTGGAGCTGTGCTGGGAAGACAAGAGGTGCAGGATAAGCTGAGGAGAGAAGGGGGAAGAAGGTGATAGATGTTGGAGTTCAGAGTGGTGAAGCAAATCAGGATTTCTAACCTCAGAAGCTTGCTAAGTTGCAAAAGAGGAGCTTAGCAGAAAAGAAATCCATGACAAATGTGTGTGAGACAAACAGGTTCTTAACTCTCTGACTATTTTGATAACCTCTTAATTGGGAAGTGCCCAAGATCCCCATGGGTGTGCCTGGTGCCACTGGCAGTGGTTACACAGTCCTGGAGCACTATAAGTGACACTATTAACAATAGGCTCTAATAATTAATAATGGATGCAGCCAACAGTCTGTGAGTTCCTGTGGGGATTAGGAACTCTGTTGATTAACAAAGAAGAGTCTCTGGAGGAAGAAGCTTTAATTACCAAAGCTTTCTTTGCATTCTGCCATGACATACAGCTGGAGAGGGGATCAGCAGCCTGGAACTTAAACCAATGTGCTAGGGTGCTGGCTGTTTGTGCTATACATTTGTTTATGCAGAACTGTTAAAGCTGGTAAATAAATGTCTAAAAATGGGGAGGGGGCAGAAGAATTGTTCACAGAGAACAGAGAGCAAGGAGAAGTTCCATAATACCCTAATTATTTTCTTTCCTAGCAGTATATGCAACCTTAATTACAAACACTGGAAAGGAGCTCCATGAAAATTGTGAGTTAGATGTGGCCCAGAGACATGTTATTGGGTTGGTTTTTTTCAGGTTATGGACAATAGCATTTAGATTTCTCTGTGGTTTGCCAAAATCCTGCAGTCATGTGGTAGGAATGAAACAAGACTATCCAATATCTAAGCAAAAGTATCATTTGTAGGAGATAGAAACTCTCTCTCCCCTCTGATCTGTGGAGGACTAAGCAGAGGGGCAATGCTAATTTAGCAAGAACAGGTAGAAACCATAAAGCTGTGTCTGACTGCAGAATTTTTCCACAACAAAATAAAATCCAGAAAATACAGATGGAGCCTCAGCAGGGTTCCCAGGAAAATTCTGTGGCTGTTCCTGTGTTGGGGGTAAATTGACAGCATAAAAATCCAAGGAGTTAGCCAGGGTTTTTTACATCCCATTCTTACTCTTTGGATTCCCACTTGGTCAACTTGTTCTGCCAGGAGGTTCAAATAAAAAATGCAACCAGCTAGCTTACCTTGCTGTTTGCAGAGCAAGGAAACAGAGTATTAGGACAGTCAATCTTCTCTGAAAATTGGCCAGGGAGACAAGGCTGCATTGCCATCCAAGAGATAATAATGGCTAGAGGAACTGTTAGGTAAAATGTCTATACTTGTAAAATATGCTAGAGAGCTGAGAGACCTGCAGGATATTCCATAGAGAGCATCCCATGATATTTATTGTGGGTTTTGTAGTGTTAGTTAAAATATTGCTTGCTTTTTAAAAGCCTCTCTTAAAAAAGAATATGTCAGTAATGTTTCAGATGATGCAGTATTCCTGTGCACCCAGGGTGGACATTCATCAGCACTATGGAACAGGCTGCTGAGACTTATTGCTTAATTAGAGCATATGCAAACCTGTTTGTCAGAGCTGGCAGACACATGTAGACCAAGCTCAGAAGTGTAGAAATGCCTTGGTTCAGCTCTTCTGAGCTGCACACAGCTGCTATTCTTCCCCTTCCCTGCTGCATTTGTTCAGTACTTTAATTTTATTCAGACCCAGACAAGGGTTCTGAATTTTCTCTCTTTGGATGTAGAATCATTTTGGTTGGAAAAGACCTTCAAGATTATCAAGGTCAACTATTAACCCAACCTTGCCAGCTCACCACTAAGCCATGTCCCTCAGCACCACATCTCCATGGCTTTTCAGCCCCTCCAGGGATGGGGACTCCAGCACTGCCCTGAGCAGCCTGGGCCAGGCCTGGACAACAACATTTTTCCTTATGTCCAACCTAAATCTCCCCTGGTGCAGCTTGAGACCATTTTCTCTTGTCCTATCACTTGCTCCTTGGGAGGAGAGACCAACCTCCACCTGGCTCCATCCTCCTTTCAGGTAGGCTAGATGATCTCCAGAGGTCCCTTCCAACCCTTACCAGTCTGGGATTCTGGGATGTGTAGTCCATTTTCTTGATGTGTCTCTCTGCATGAAGGCATTTGAGTGCCTGTGGTACCCAGAGGATGTAGTGATGGAGGGAGGTGCTGGAGCTAGTGCTTTTACCACAGGATTGTAGTAATAAGAGAGCATTAGCTAAATTGACTTGACTTAATACAATCTTGATGCATTCCAGAAAGATTGTGAATTATTATGGCCACATCTGGACAGTCTGTTCCCCTCTGCTCTGTCATGACAGTTCAGAGCCATTGAAAAGAGTTGTCATTTACCTTTTCTGTTTAATTACTGTAAAGCTATTCCCCTCCTTCATGATTTTTTCTGGTTTGTTTTTTTTTTCCCCTGGCAGAGCTAGGCTCTGGGGAAATTAAACAGCAATTATTATGTTTGCTCACTGTGTTATACCGTAACAGATACTTGAAGGTAAGTTGATGTGTTTGTGTGATTGGCTTCCACAGGAGCAGCATCTGCTGCAGCAGAGCTGTCAGAGCCTCTCAAATCCAGAAATGCATCCCCAGTGTTAATCCTTTGTTTACCTAAGGCAAGACTAAACACAAACATGGGGCACAGCTTGTACTGTGCATTTTACATTTGAAAACTAGTGATAAGAAGTGAGAAACCAGGACATGCAGCACTTGCTGATGCTCAGGCTGCTCTGTTAAGGCTACAGGACAGTTCCTAAGACTTGCCCTGGTGTTGTGCAATGTGGCTTGGAGAGCTTGATTGAGCTGCCAGAAGAGAGAGGTGAGAGCAGTGAGTGACAGTGGTGGAGAGGAAAGAGAATGGTGCCAGCTGCCAAGGAAGTCTTGTCCTAATCCATGTGCAGGAGTTAGGGAGGATGTGAGCTGCTGAGCACTCCCCAGGAGTCTTACATCAGCTCAGCCCCCAAAGCTAAATTGCAGAGGTCTGACTGCTGCACACTCCCATGGGAGTGGATCTGAATGATTTGTTTCTCTTTCAAAATAATCCCTAGAACAGAGCAAAAAGGAGGTGGACCATGACTTTTTCTGTGTGCCTACAACATGGGGTAAAATGGCCTTGGCAGAAGAAGGCAAGAGATTTGAGCTGTGAGCTCAAGGAAGGGTGGCATTAAAAGCCTCACAATGCTTTATATGTATCTGACAAATTGCTTGGGACAGTTAATCAGATGTTAACATGGAAAAATGGAGCTGTGTGTTTGCAGAAGAGAGAGGTGGTGATGAGGCTGTTACAACAGATTGGGAGAGCAATGACTTGCCTTCTCACAGTGAAGGAAGAAGCTGCTTCTTGGTGTGGAGAAGAGGGTGATGGAAGCAGTGGGGTGATGCTTCTTGCAAAAATGAGGCAGTCTGCTAACTCCAGTTGGTCTCTGCACTTCAGGCCACTAAGCTGGATTAAGATCCAGTACCTAAAGGGAATTTACAAGAAGGCTGCAGAGGGCCTGTTTGCAAAGGGCTGCAGTGAAAGGACAAGGGGCAATGGTTTTAAATTGGAGAAGAGTAGATTTAAACTGGATATTAGAAAGAAGTTCCTCCCCACAAGGGTGGTGGAACACTGGCACAGGTTGCCCAGGGAGGTGGTTGAGTTGCCATCCCTGGAGGCATTGCAGGTGAGGCTTGCCAGGGCTCTGAGCAACCTGATCTTGTTGGGGGGTTGGACTAAATGACCTCCAGAGGTCCCTTCCAACCCAAACCATTCTAGGATTCTAAGAGGGATGAACAAGGTCACTATTTCAAGCAGCAGGTTCAGCCCTTCCTGAACTTGGCTTGCAAGCCTTGAGTTTCTCTTCCACCCTCAGCCAGAGACCTCTTCACAGGGAGCAGTTGTCTCCACAGTCTCACTCCTTCCTTTAATTTCTCTCTGAGGTTTGGAAATAAGGTCCCTTCCAACCCCTGACATACTGTGATAAGGGGGATGTCACTAAGCTGAATGAGTATAATGATGCAATGAAAGATGGGTTTGTCTTCTTTATCTTGTGTGATTTTAGCACCTATGTTGGTAGCAACACTCCCGGATCTTCATTCGCGAAGCCAAACCATGATGATGGTAGCAATACCCAGTTTGTGACACAGAACACTTCAGAGGAGACAAACATACAATCCATTTGCAGGTGGTTATGTTAGGCCTGTTCCCCTGGGGGTAGACCTGCTCCCCACAAATCCAACTGAGAGCAGCTGCTCTCCTCCCTCCCCCTGTGAGCAAGCAGCAGACTGCCTGAGTTCATCATGCTGCTGGCAATTAGAGTACAGAGATGTAGGATGTGTTGACTGCCAGACCTTGTGGTGAGGTGAGGTGAGATCACCGGGAACAAAATGATCGTTACAGGGCCATTCATGTCGGCAGCGTTTATGCTTTTCTGTTTGCTTGCAAGCAAAAACAGCAGCTAATTTGCAAGGCTGCCTTTTGTCAAAGGGCCTTTTGATCAATGCTTGCCTCTGTTAATGTTTCAGTAGGCTATTGATTCCTGCAGCAGCTTTTGTTCCCTGAATTTATGTGCCACGGGTTTCAGTAGCACACCCTCTGCATGTTTGATTCGAGTTGGCCTGCCCTTGCAGTGAAGCTGGAAGCTGGTTTTACTCCCTGTTTGGAGAACCAAAGCTTTCCTGATTTATTCCTTTGTGTTGAAGCCTCTGCCACCCGTGCAGTCACCAGGATGCTGTTTCTAATCCTTCCAGGCTCACTCAACTCCAGCATTTAATCCCTTAGGTACATGATATATAATATTAGATAGCCAGGCAGCTAGGAAGATCTGGCATGGAATTCATCCAGTGTAGTACATATCCAACTTGTGTGGCTGGATAGAACATTCTCTGTAGCCTTCCTCTCTGACTTTTACTTCTCTGTCAGAAAGCTGAGTCATGGACTTAGTCATGTAGCTGTGCAGTCTGGTGATGAATTTGAAGTACAGGATATTCTCTAGTCTTCAATATATCCAGATTTCATAGATGGGGTAAAGCTAGTTGTTGAAGGGGGATGGGGTAAAACTAGCTGTTGAAGGGGTAAAATTATCTGTTGAACAAACTATTTCATCTCTAACTGCAGTTTCAGGAGACTCTCCAGAAAAAAGCATCATGGTCATGAAGTTGGTGGGTTTTATAACTCTACACCATTTCTTTTCCTAGTTTGGTTTATGATGTAGTGCATGTAGAAGTTGTTAAGCTACCCGTGGGACCTGATGGGTTTGTGATGTGTAAATAGAGCTCAGATAGGTTCCTGTTTCCTGTTTGGTGATGGGAGGAAAAGAGCTTGGTTTGCACTCTGCTGTGGCCAAGTGTTAGAGGACACATGACATACAGACATGGCATTTCATAGAATCNAGAACTGGACACAGTACTGACTTGCTTCTTGGTGCTGGCACCTCAGACTTGATAGAAAAGAATTTAGAGCTAAAAAGTGGCTGGTTTCATTTGCCAAGTGGCTTTCTACCTCTGAAAAGCATTGCATAAGCTTTTCTGCAGAGCTTTGTCTGCCTCCTGGCACAGGTCATATCCTCAGTGTGACAAACACTCGTGGCAGATGGACTTTGAGCCCACTTAATGGACTCCAAGTAAAATGGCATTCTAAAGCAAACACATCCAGCAGAACAGGGTGCTGGGTGTCAGAACTCTGTGTTCTTCCCAGAGCTGACAGAGCTTGAACATTCATTGCCAGCCTGTGTACCCATTTAGTTTTAGATTCTCTTCAGGAAAGAGGGGATGGGTTTTATATTTTAGGGTTTTTGTTTTGGTTTTTTTAGTAGAGCTTGTGTCTTTCAGAATTAGCACTGGTAGATAGTGATTAATTTTGCCCACTTTTCCCTCAGTACACTTTGGTGTGAATGATGTTCAGGTGTGTGGTGATCAGTAGCATCAAACCCAGTGCAGGTTAAAAATATGTCTGTTTTATGAGCAAAAATCCATGCTGTGGTTGTGTTCTTTTCCTGCTGTTTCTTATTTGAAATTGATAAAATTCTTCTAGTGTCTTGCATGTTAGCAGCTAAGGTCTAGAGCAACATCCTGCTCTTGTCTTTCCAGTGGTATAGGTGGTAGTTGTGGCTGTAACTGCTTGTTTGAGGCCCTTGGGAGAGTTTGGATTCAGGGTGTGTCTGGATTTAGAGTTAGCTTGAGTCATCTGTCCTGAGTATAAGCTGCAGGATTTCCCCACAGAGGGAGCAGGCTGAGGTTATGTTATTTGATCACACAAAATGCAGTTCAAAGAAGCCCTTTTTGTGGCCAATTCAGGTATGTTTGTTCTGATGTTGGTTTTTCAAGAGGCTGGTTAGAACCTCTCCATTTCTCTCTTGCGACTTGAAAGAAACAACACCTTTTACCTTGGAGGCAGACAAGTTGCCAGGAAATGATGAGGTTTCAAAGAAAGAGAAAAGAGATTAAAACCACATGCTGTTCTTCAGTTGGGTATGACATCCTCTGCTTTGAGTGGCAGCTGCTCCAGTTTGGGAGTGTGAGCCAGATTCATTATGCTGTGAAATTATCACTCCTTTCTCTAGGTGTGCTCTTTTAACAGCTTAATTAATTTAGATGTGGGCATATGTAGTCAAATTAAAATACAATTTACTGCAGTAGAGTTGAGTTACAGTTATGGATTTCTTGTTGAACATGGTTTTAGTCTAACTTTCAGCTTTTTTATAAACAGAAGTATTTAAAAATACCTGTATGCAGAATGTTGGGGGTTGCTTTTTTTTTGTCTGTTTGAATTGATCCTTCTTCTCTCTGTAAACACCAGAGAATTGTTAGCAGTGATCAGTTATCTGTCCTGACAGCTGTCTGGGAGGTGCTCTCTCTCCCAGCTGTGGTGCTCCTGAGCTGGGCAGAGGTGTCAGGAGAGTGCTGCCAGCAAGGCAATGGCATCCTCTCCCAAACTGCTGAGTGCACACTGCTCATCCTCTCCCATTTTCTTGTGGAGGAGGAGAGAAGAGAAAGTGTTTATTTACTTCTGTTTCTCCCCTGTAAAAGCAAACACACACAAAAAAAAGGGTTGCTTTTTTTTCTGTCTTACATAAAGAATTCTTTTGTCTGGCTGAAATCCATCATGAAAGCTTCCTCCAGAACTATAAAAGGGAGGGGGGGGGAAAAGCTGACGAGTCAGGTTTGCATGCCCCTCTAACATCCTCCTTCTGTATTTGCAGGGAGAACTAATCACCTTCTATTACTATTGGAAGAAAACCCCTGAAGCAGCAAGTTCTCGAGCCCACCGTAGGCATCGGAGACAGGCTGTGTTTCGGAGAATTAAAACTCGAACTGCTTCCACTCCAGTCAACACTCCCTCCAGGCCCCCCTCCAGTGAATTCTGTAAGTGGAAGCTGAAAAGCAATGCATTTCTCTTTGTTTAGATGCAGGGAGCAACAGTAATGTAATGGTGCTGTACCTTGGAGTGACTGAAGCAAGGAAATGGAGTTCAGGCAGTTGCCCTCTCCTGTTCCTATACCATTATGCTGGAATGTGGTAGGCGTCTTTGATCACCGAGTGCTTTGTGCAGCTCCTAAAGAGAAGAGCTTCCTGTAAGGATGGAAAAATGTTGCCCTGGTACTCAATTTCCCTCCTTTTTTTCTTGGATATTTGTTGTGTTTTCTCCAGGTTTATTACAGTAATGGGAATTAGAAAATGCAAAGAGCAGGAAGTCCTGTTCACCCTTACTTGCTGACCCATGGCTTCTGCTTGATCTTGGGCTGTGTGCTGCAGCTAGCACTGTTGCATCTCAAGGCATCTTGGAAGAGCTTTGGCCCTGACTGAAGCAGGAGTGTCTAAACAATGAGTCATTACCCAAAGCAGTGTTGCAAAGGGTTGTGATTAGTAACACCCACAGAGCTAGGTAAACTTTCACCCTTATGTGAAAAGCTTATGTTAGTCTCTGAGCTTGTAGTCCCTGGGGGCTAAACCCAGCATATTTCACTTGTCTTCTAAAGAAAAGGGACAATGTGCAAGGCAGAAACTGGCAAAGGGAGGTAGAGGATGTGGTGAGCAGGCAGGACAGAGAATTCTGGAGAGGTAGTAAGAAAGGGCTTTTAGCTTCTCCTTGCTGAAACTGATAGGATTTACTGCCCATTTCTGTGTGCACCAGAAGTGAGGATCCTGACTTTCCAACTTGATCCAAAATAACTCAGCACTTAAGAATGTGTGTGGCTGGAAGGACCAATCCACATGGATCTGACTGCAGGATGAGAAAAACAATCAATTCAGTAAAAGAAAACAAGTTTTAGCCTGATGTCAGTTTTGCAGTCAAGGCTTAAACACCTGAAAGAATTACTACAGAAGTTATGGTAGTGCTAAGCAGCTGCTGTTAATAGAGGGGGGGCCCTGTGTTAATTTGAGGGGTAATGAATTGATCACAAACACTAATGGCAAGTACTGTAGAATCCCTTCCTTTTTATAACCTGCATGTGTCACAAAATACTCTCTTGGAACCTTTAGAAAAACAGTATTCTTGCATCAAGGACTTCTCTTGTAATTAAAGATGTGAATAAAAGAAGCCACAGGGCTTTCTGCTTGTGTCAAATTACAGGCCTGGTTTGTTGTGAATTTATAGGGGTGGTTCTAGAAAAAAGCTCTCAATAAGAAAGGATTTACTCCTGAGTTGTTTTAGAAGATGAGGTAAGATACAGTTTTTGAGATATCTGCTTTCAGTGGTGATTTTTTAGCTCACAGGCTTGTAATCAGCTCATTTGCTTGCCACAAAGAAATGTGAGCCCTTCCTTACTCTCCTCTTCAGAATGTGACACTCCTGAAATGGAAGTTTGCCACAGGTTAAAACTCATAAGGAGCCTTGCAGTTAGGAATGGAAAGCTGGTAGTATCCTTGTAGTACCTCTCACCCAGAAGGATCACTGCTTGTATGGAAGCAGTGTTTCTTCCACCCACAAAACACACCTAGCTCTTGGGTTAAGCATAGGCACTGTAACAGAGCATAGCAGCAGTTCTTGTCTGGCTTAGAAGATGAAGTCTGGAAACAAAATAAAAGCCAGAAAGGTCACCACAGGGATCTGTCCATGGAATCTAGTAAAGTAGGATTTAGTTATAGAATATTCTAGAGTTAAACCTCCTTTCTGCTGAAAATTGTGCTATCGGAACACAATCTCTCTAAGCGTGAACAGTGTTTGAATGACAACTCAATTGGACAAGTGCTGTGTACTGAGGGGAACTGTATCACTTGGCACATTCCTGGAATCTTCTGTCTGTAGAAAATCTGAAAGTAATGGCCATCCAGGGCAAGGTGGTGGTAGCAAGTCACAAAATCCATGTGAGAACTGTTATGAATGGTTCTTTTAGCCAAGTAGGAGAAAATAGAAAAATCCTACTGAGTTGTTCTTATCCATTTTCCTCTTCCCTTGTTCTTTCTTTCTTCAGTGGACTTGAGCTCAGCCAGTGAAGATGACTTTGACAGCGAGGACAGTGAGCAGGAACTGAAGGGCTACGCCTGTCGCCACTGCTTCACCACCAGTATGCACCTCATTCATTGCTCTCTTCCTCTCCTTTCTGCTGCTGCAGGTTCATGCAAGCAGGAGCACTTCTTGTGCTCTCCAGCTGGTAAAAAAACAAGTGGGGCTGAATCAGCTAAAATATGCAGCATTCCTGGCAGAGTTAACCACGCTTTGCCACCGCAAATGAACATGCCAGTGACAAAAGAGAATCCTGAGAGGTAGACATTTATACAGGAGAAAATCTACATCATCCATAATCATTGTAATCAGTTTGTGATGTAGCAAATCAGTATTGGACTGTGACTGTCACACACAAAACTTCTTTATGCTGCACCAAATCTCTTCTGCAGCAGCCCCATTCCTGTCAGTATTCCTGAAGGTTGTCTGAGATTTGGGTATATGCATGGCAGGAAAGTTTGAGTCCCAAAATAGGGAAGGAAATGAGTAGTACATAGCTCACTTCACTTCAAGAAACCACAGCTTTGGAGAATAACACCTGCCTGTTAGCTTCCAGGGAGAGCAGATAAGGCTTCTTGCTTTGTTTGCAAAGCTAGAGTTGCTTAAGTAAACAAATAGTATGTAAATTGAATATTGAAGATGTACACTGGAACAGGACAGAGTTTCCAGAGATTTCTCCAACTTCCTGGCCCATAGCAAAGCAGCTGCTTTTCTAGATGGTGTGTTCTTGTTGAATAATGCAGTGTGTGTGTGTGTTGAGCATCTGGTACCTTGTGTATTTCTAAGCTGTTGCTTTTCCTGCCCCAAGCCTCCAAGGACTGGCACCACGGTGGGCGAGAGAACATCTTGCTGTGCACAGATTGCCGCATCCACTTCAAGAAGTACGGAGAGCTGCCCCCCATCGAGAAGCCTGTGGACCCCCCACCCTTTATGTTCAAGCCTGTCAAAGAGGAAGATGATGGACTCAGTGGAAAGCATAGCATGAGGACAAGGAGGAGTCGAGGCTCGGTAGGTTTGACACTCTCACACTGCAGCTTCCGCTCTGCTCTGGACTGCTTGAGTGCCAACAGAGAGACTCCTTGGGTTTTTAGTGGAACATAAAGGTTCTCTCCTACCTCATNTTATCAGAAACGTTCAGCAAGCAAGCAGCAGCAGCTTTGGAACATCTTTCTACTGTTGTTCTTTCTAGCAGGCACAAAACTGTAAACAGGTATAAAGGTTTTGAAACAACATTTATCTTAACAAAACTTCAACTAGAAAAAGTTGCTCCCCACGAGGGTGGTGGAACACTGGCCCAGGTTGCCCAGGGAGGTGGTTGAGTTGCCATCCCTGGAGGCATTGCAGGTGAGGCTTGCCAGGGCTCTGGGCAAGCTGCTCTAGTTGGGGATGTCCCTGCCCACTGCAGGGGGGTTGGACTAGATGACCTCCAGAGGTCCTTTCCAACCCAAACCATTCTAGTATTCTATGAACTAGCAATATTTTTAACCCCTTTTCAAACAGTACAGCAATCTGGTTCAGTTCCTTGTAAAACTACAAGTTGTAGACTCAATAAAATAATCAGCACTTAATGTTTATGAGTAGACAAGTTAAAGGAGACGGATCCTTAATGTAAGTCCAGATGAGCTTTCAAGGCAAAACTATCACCATGTTAAATGCTCTTTGATTTTTCATTTTGCAAGCTCTTAGCAGGAGTTACTCATCCATTCCCCCCGCTGAGGTAAGACAGATAAAAAGTGCAGAGGTTGGACAAATGGTGCCCTTGGCACACTTTGCTTTCTGTTCAACAGATGTCTACACTACGCAGTGGTCGTAAGAAGCAGCCAGCCAGCCCTGATGGTAGAGCCTCCCCGATCAACGAAGACATCCGCTCCAGTGGCCGCAACTCCCCCAGTGCTGCCAGCACCTCCAGTAATGACAGCAAAGCAGAGTCAGTGAAGAAGTCTACCAAGGTAAAATATACCCCTTTTTTCCCCTCCTGTGTGAGGATTGGGGCATCTGAAACCTCTTAGAATCATAGAATAGTAGAACAGTTGCAGCTGGAAGAGACCTTGAAGATCATGAGTGGAGCCTTTGTCCTAGCCCTAGCAACCTGCTAAATGATGCCTCCCAATGCAACATCCACCTGGCTCTTCAACCCCTCCAGGGATGGGCACTCAAGCACCTCCCTGGGCAGCCTGGTCCAATGGCTCACAACCCTTGCAGCAAACAAATTCCTCCTAATATCTAACCTGAACCTCCCCTGGTGCAATTTCCATCCATTTCCCCTTGTCTTCAGTCAGTTAAGTGAGATGCCAATTGTAGGAGATGAGAGAATCTCTCGGTGACCTAGAAATTCTTTCTTGTGTGGATAAGCAGAAAATGTTAATGGTGCTTCTGAGTGATGCTTTCTTCCTGTCCATAAGGATGTGGAGTGATCAAAACCATTGAAGTATCCCCACATAACCTTCCTGTTCTCATGAGAAATTAATCCTTCAGTTTTGGATGCAGATGCAAGCATTAGGCTCATGGAAGTAATAGAGATCAGAAAAGCTAGATTTGAGACAAGCAGACAGTTGGGGGGATTTTGTTTTTTAAGCAGTACTTAATCTTTGTTTACAGAGGAATGTGAATATGTAGTCATTGAGACTACTTCTGTCACTGTTTTTCTGTGTGGATATTTGATTTTTCAGAGTTGCTGACAGTTTAGTGTGTTTAAATGAGTAAGTGCCATTCCAAGAGAGTCCTGAAAAACAAAGCCAGATGAAGCAGGAAGGCTTGTCATTAAGCAGTGTAAATGAAAAAGTAGCAAGTTAAAAATAAATATTTAAGAAAAAACCCAAACCCAGAAGCCAAAACTGGATTATGGAGCAAGTTTTCACATGATAAAACTGACAAGTTAGCAAAACTTGATGGTAGGTTAGGTAATTATGTGATGTGTAAAGCTGTCCCATGCCCTGAAAGGAGGTTGTAATCTTGTAATAGCTACTCACTGGTAGCCCTTTATTTGAGGAGATACAAAAATATCCCTCTCAAAATATCAGGGAGTAAAAAGACTTTTCATGTAGTAGAAAGAGGCTTATCCTGTGCCTGTCTACTGCAGAAATTTTTGCTCCATCCTCTGTCAACAACTGGTGTTGACCTATGCTAGAAGAGTTTACTGGCCCAGTTGATCCAGTATGAATTCCTTGTAGGTTCCAGGCTGCACAGCTGAAGACAACAGCTTGGTTTGAACTATTCCTTCACCATATCTGCATGATGAGGAATGCTTTCCTCAATATTCCTTAGTCCTCCTGGCTTGTGTCAGAGATGTGTGCAGGGTTTCTGTCTGCACTGTTTGGGGTCCTGTTTTAAAGCTGGGGCCTTGTGTAGGTGCAGGACTTGTGGCAGCTGCTTCTGGAAGGTGGCAGAATACAGCAGCAGCTCCAGAACAGATTCCCCTGCAACCAGTGACTGGACAGAAGGACAGACATGTTTTGGGTTGTTGTTAAATACCAACTTTCTCAACTTTGGATCAGGTTTCCTGCTCCTTAGGAACACTTCTCATTCATTTGTATTCCATGTGGTAGCACTGGCATACACTCAATTGACTTTAGCATGTACATCCCTGGTAACTGCTGTGTTCTGCTTCATTTGTGGCAGAAGATAAAAGAAGAGGTATCCTCTCCTCTCAAGAACTCCAAGAGGCAGCGGGAAAAGACAGCTTCTGACACAGAGGAACCTGACAGGTCCAATGCCAAAAAATCCAAAACTCAAGTGAGTCCCACAGAAGAAGAGTATTTTCTTTTAGGAGAATGGTTGGAGAGTGGGAGGGCTGCAAACCCAGTAACAAACCAAAAACATGAAATCAGTTTAAGCCACAGCAAATTGTACCTTAATCTGTGGTTGGAAAGCAACCAATATGATGATGTGTTCCTTCTGTTGAAAAACAGTGGAATGATACAGGCTAAGTCCAGAAATCTACTGGTTTGTTTTAATATCAGTATTGACTGTATAGGACTATACTTGGATCCTTTTCCACCCCCTTCTCTCCATTTTTTTTGAATTCACATTTATTTTTCCCTGTTCTGTGGCAAGTTAGAAGACCACCAGTGGACTTCTCTTAATTAAGTGGTGTCCCAGCTCAATTTACAGCCTATCAGGATGTCTTTTCAGCTCTGTGTTACCTGACCAGGTGCACTCTGTGCACAGGATTTGGGAACTGTGGCACTGAGCTTGCTGTAATCACAAAATGGTTGAGGTTGGAAGGGACCTGGAGGTCATCTAGTCTATTCCCTTTGCTCAAGCAGAGCTACCTCAAGCCAACTGCCAGGGATCACGTCCAGATTTCCTTCGAATTTCTCAGAGATCTAGAGTCCACAGGCTCTCTGGGCAGCCTGTTCCCCTGTTTGGTCACTGTCCCAGTGATCAAGTGTTTCATTATATTCAGGCAGAACTCTCTGTTATATTTAAGTTTGTGCCTCTTGCCTCTGGACACGACTAGAAGAGCCTGGCTCTGTTGCTTTTGCACCCTCCCTTTGGACATGTTGCCTGTGCTAAGCCCTGTGAAGTTCCCAGGGTGGTCCTTGCACTTGTGTTTGCACAGCATGTGTAATTGATTGCCTCCTGTGGCATGCTGCTGATGTACTCTGTGCCCAGTGGTTATTCTTCCCTTTTCCCTGCAGGAGATCAGCAGGCCAAACTCTCCCTCGGAGGGCGAGGGCGAAGGCGAGAGCTCTGACAGCCGCAGTGTCAACGATGAAGGGAGCAGCGATCCCAAGGACATTGACCAGGATAACCGGAGCACGTCACCCAGCATCCCTAGCCCTCAGGACAATGAGAGCGACTCAGATTCCTCTGCTCAACAGCAAGTGCTGCAGGCACAGCCCCAAGTGCTGCAGGCACAGAGTGCTTCTGGCCAGGCTCCTCCTCCCACTCCACCAATCTCAGCCCAGTTGCCAGCGTCGCTGCCAGCAGTGTCCAGTGCTGCTTCAGCTCCAGCACAGGTCTCGCCATCAGCATCCCAGCCCTCCAGCCAGCCCCAGGCCCCTGCCCCCCCACCACCTCATTCTCACATACAGCAGGCCCCTGCCTTGCACCCACAGAGACTCCCATCACCTCACCCTCCTCTGCAGCCGCTGAGTGTGTCGCAGAGCCAGCCCACCTCTGCCTCCTCACAGCCTCACTCACAGCCTCCTCTCCATAGTCAGGCCCAGCCTGCCCCCCACAACCTGCAGAGCCAGTCCCTTCTGCCCCATCCGGTACCTTCCCAGCCATTTTCCCTCCCCACTCAGTCATCTCAGTCTCAGGTTCCCCTTCAGACACAAGCACCCTCTCATTCTCACTCTGCTCTCCAGGTTCAGGTAACGCAGCCTGTCCTACCAACTGCAACCTCACTGCAGCAGGCTCAGCCTCCACGGGAGCAGCCTTTGCCACCTGCACCCATGGCCATGCCTCATATCAAACCTCCCCCTACAACCCCAATCCCTCAGCTACCCACTGCTCCATCCCACAAGCATCCTCCTCATCTCTCTGGCCCTTCTCCATTCTCAATGAACTCCAACTTGCCTCCACCACCTGCTTTAAAACCTCTGAGCTCCCTCTCAACTCATCATCCTCCATCTGCACACCCTCCTCCTCTGCAGCTGATGCCTCAAAGCCAGCCACTGCAGTCCTCACAAGCCCAGCCTCCCGTACTGACGCAGAGTCAGAGCCTTCCCCCACCTGCTAATCACCCTCCATCTGCACTCCATCAGGTATCCTCCCAGCCCCCCTTTCCTCAGCATCCCTTTGTCCCAGGAGGGCCACCTTCCATCACCCCTCCTTCTTGTCCCTCCACTTCCACACCGCCCACCGTGCCTGGCATCCCACTTCAGACTTCCATCTCCACATCGTCAGCCTCTAGTGGAAGCGTGCCCGTGGTGACAGCCTGCACGCTCCCACCTATTCAAATCAAAGAAGAAGTCCCAGATGAAGCTGAGGAACCAGAGAGCCCTCCCCCTCCACCCAGAAGTCCATCACCAGAACCTACTGTGGTGGATACACCAAGTCATGCTAGTCAGTCAGCCAGGTATGAACTTTGTGAGCCACGCTGCCTTCATGTGCTCTGGTTTTCTGTGGAGCAGGGCACTCCCAAAAGCTGAGGAAGGAGCTCGTGTGGGAGCTGAGTGTATTTGACATACGCATCTTGTCAGCCTCTCTTTCTAGCATGTTTTTCCTTTGTGTAAAGGTGCTGTTAGAGCCAGCATATTCAAAGAGGGCATTCCAGTTTGTTGTTGTGAGATGGGGTTTATACTCTGCTTGTCTGTGGATCAATATGGTACAGTTAATTTTCTCTTGGCTCTAAGGGAAGCTGGTAGTGCAACTGTACAAATGTAATCCTTTTTTTGGGAGGGGGATATGACATACAGCCCTTAAATCCCAGACTGTTGCATCTTTCCCAGGGCTAAGCTCTTTCTCCTCTGTTGCTTTCAGGTTCTATAAGCACCTGGACCGTGGCTACAATTCATGCTCAAGAGCAGACTTATACTTCATGCCTCTGGCAGGATCAAAACTAGCCAAGAAGAGAGAAGAGGCCATTGAAAAGGCTAAAAGGGAAGCAGAGCAGAAAGCCAGAGAAGAGAGGGAAAGAGAGAAAGAAAAAGAAAAGGAGAGAGAGAGGGAGCGGGAGCGTGAAAGAGAAGCCGAAAGAGCTGCGGTAGGTGTATGTGTGGCTAAGAGCTGCTTAAGGGAGTTGGCATGGTAGGATCTGACCTGGATGGTGACTGTGGAATGCAAATCCCCACGAGCATGTTAATGCATGTGCAGTCAGGTATTTGTGAGTATGGGAGCCTTGTGTACAAGCTGAAAACCAACCAGCTTAGGAGCACCTCCTGCCCTGCCTGAGACTTTCCTCTCCTTAAAGGAAATGGAGAGTTTCTCCTCTTGGTCTTTCTCTGCTGTGTAGGAAGCCAAAGCAGCTGGGGATAACTAGGCCGAGTATTGACATTTACTTGCAGTAGAAAAGTGCTCTGTGTAGATACACTGAGTGCCTTTGTATGCCTTACGCTGCTGTTCAGGCACAAGAGTGCTGTCTGTTGGAAAAAAGGGGATCTGAAGAGGTTTTAAATATGAAGTAAACTTAATTTAAAGCACATAAAAATGTAAGTATTGGTATAAAGAACCAGTACAACTAATGCATTTTTCTGTGGCCTGTCAGAAAGGAATGATTACTTCTGGGCCCACAAAATTGGGAGGTTGGTAATACATTGCTGATGCTGAAAAAGAAGGTGCTAAAGTCTTCCTTTTCCAGGTGCATTTCAGAGGTCTGAATCAGAGCTCTGTACTTCTGTAGGATTATCAAAGTTAGGATATAACATCTGTCCATTAAAGGATGTGTCATGATTAGGGACTTTGCTTTATTTTGGGGATAGAGATCCTTGGGCAATTGCCTGGGTAAACTGTGCTTTTATTGCCCTCCCCAGAGATGCTGTGCTGCTCTTGTACAGCAGGGCAGAGCAGGATGCAAAGTCCTGATGTGAAAGGAATGGAATTTCTTGTGTAGCAGCACATTGTGGAGATGAATTTCCTTGGGTTTAGTAAGTTTTAAGATAGAAATGAGTTTGGAGAGGAGAGGAAGAGCACACTGCTAACAAGACTGGTAGTCTGTAGTGACATTGCCATAGGGTTTAGTTGGGGATGTCCCTGCCCACTGCCAGGGGGTTGGACTAGATGAGCTCCAGAGGTCCTTTCCAACCCAAACCATTCTGTGATTCTATGTACCAGCCAGCTGTGGTTGAGGCCCCATCCCTAGAGGCATTCCAGGTGAGGCTTGCCAGGGCTCTGGGCAAGCTGCTCTAGTTGGGGATGTCCCTGCCCAGTGCAGGGGGGTTGGACTAGATGAGCTCCAGAGCTCCCTTCCAACCCAAACCATTCTAGGATTCTATAGCTGTGACATGTGCCACCTAGTTGCTGCTCTACTAACTGCAAAGCAGTTAGTGTAGATTTGAGGCTGCCACTACAAAGTAGTTATCTTCTGGCCTATAGGACAGACAGAAACCAGTTCTTCCCCAGCTCACACTGGAGCAGCAGGCTGAACTTCCCTCCTTGTACAGCCTGAAGCACAAGACGGGAGGTGTGTGTTTGCTGTGGTTTGAAGCCAGATGTGTCAAACTAAGATTCTCTTCCCCATTCTGTGCAGCAGAAGGTATCCAGCTCCTCCCATGAAGGGCGCCTTGGAGAGTCTCAGCTCAGCGGGCCAGCACACATGAGACCTTCCTTTGAGCCTCCGCCGACCACCATTGCCGCCGTGCCGCCTTACATTGGCCCAGACACGCCTGCGCTACGAACGCTGAGCGAGTACGCCCGCCCGCACGTCATGTCACCCACCAACCGCAACCACCCCTTCTTTGTGCCCCTCAACCCCACTGACCCACTCCTGGCCTACCACATGCCTGGCCTCTACAACGTGGATCCCACCATTCGGGAACGAGAGCTGCGAGAGCGGGAAATCCGGGAGCGGGAAATCCGGGAGCGGGAGTTGAGAGAAAGGATGAAACCTGGCTTTGAGGTGAAGCCTCCAGAGCTTGACGCATTGCACCCAGCGACTAACCCCATGGAGCATTTTGCCAGGCACGGTGCACTGACTATTCCCCCAACGGCAGGACCTCATCCCTTTGCTTCCTTCCATCCGGGTTTGAACCCTCTGGAAAGAGAGAGACTCGCCCTGGCAGGCCCCCAGCTAAGGCCTGAAATGAGCTACCCTGACAGACTGGCAGCGGAGCGGATCCACGCCGAGCGGATGGCATCGCTCACCAACGATCCCTTGGCTCGCCTGCAGATGTTCAACGTCACGCCTCACCATCACCAACACTCACACATACACTCGCATCTACACCTCCATCAGCAGGATCCCTTGCATCAAGGTGAGCCCAGGGGCAGTGGGCTTCACATGTCTTCTAGGGAAGCTCTCTCCTGCCCAAAGAAGGCAGAGTGAACCTGCAATTCAGGCAGCAAAATCCCTGTGGTTGTGCCTATGATGTGACTTCTGTAGCATAGAAGGTTGTGGTAACTCAAGTGCAGTTGGGTTTTTGGAAGGGTAGACCAATAAACAGGGATATGTTGGTGACAGTGCAGTGATCGTCTAGAGAAGCTCTCTCCTGCCCAAAGAAGGCAGAGTGAACCTGCAATTCAGGCAGCAAAATCCCTGTGGTTGTGCCTATGATGTGACTCCTGTAGCGTAGAAGGTTATGATAACTCAAATGGAGTTGGGTTTTTGGGAGGGTAAACCAATAAGCAGGGATATGTTGGTGACAGTGCAGTGATCTTCATTGAGACTGCACACTGGCACTCTGAAAAGGTTTGCTGGTTTGGTTTTTGTAAGTGTTTTTAAGAAGTGTTGGAGTCCTGTCCAGCACCACTGTAGAGTAGTGTCTGGTCTGCAGGTGAAAAGTCCATTGAGGGAAGAGAATTCACTAGGAGAGATGTCATGAAACTGGTAATACTGCTAATGCTAGGGGCTGTTGTTACTAGTTATTGCTGGAAAGGAACTGCTGTTTCCATATAGGAGCTGGGGAAAAAAAAAAGAGGAGAGAAAGACTCCATCTCTTTAGCCATTTACATGCCAGCCATCTGGCTGGAGTGGAGCTGAAATGTTCTGTCACAGTTCTCATAAGAACCATTGAACCTTAAGCATATTTTTAGCTACAGTATATTATTATGTGTGTGAGGTCTTCCACCCCCCCCAAATATTTTAATGCTCTCAAAAAGGAATTGATGCCTTGCTCATTTCTGTGTGGTTGCTCCAGTCTGAAGTCTGGAAGGTGAGGCAGCAAGCAGGATTTTGTCTGATTTTCTGGTGGCAGGCTGCAGGGAGCATAGCAAGCAAGGCACCAGGTGCAGTAGCTGCTAAGTTAGGCGGGGGGGGGGAAAAAGTCCTAGCACTTAAAGTGCAGCTTCTGGTGCAGCTGGCTGCAAATGTAGCATATTGTGCCTTGGAGCAATATGCATTAAATGTAGCTGGGGATGTCTGCTTTTGGAGTTTGGAAGGAATATGAGTGCTGTTACAGCTGCCAGGCTGTATAGTCAGGAAATCTGCAGGGTCTTGTGAGATTAAGGGACAGGGGATTACAGGTAGGAGATGATAGCACTGAATATCAGCATTCTTCAAGCTGTCAGCTGTGGATTTTAGTTGAGGCTGACTGCACAAATTATAAACCAGTTGAGTTTGGGGCAGGTTTGTATACCACATTGACAGCAGAAGAGATTTGGCAGAGATCCTTGTATACAGGATTCTGTTGTCAGGTAAGTCACTTCCCACCTCTGCAGGTAAGTCAAGATACTCCCCAGTTATTTGTTCGAGGCAAAAATAGGGCTAGTACATTCTCACCCTCAGTCTAGTGAGAGATTGGTGCAGACAAAGCTAGGCCAGTTCATTACCAATCTCTCTTACCTGTATTTGATAAGTAATTTGGCTTTAATCTTGGATGCCAGGTTAAAATAAACAGTTAGAGGCTCTTTGGTGTCTCCACTTAGTTCTTACTCCAGAGTAGCTCCATGGGTAAGTGAGGCACTAAAGTGTATAACCTCTGTCTGCTTAGAGTGAGGATGAACAGAGTGTAAAAATCCCACACATTCCTGGGAATTACATGCCAGTTAATGCTGATCCAGCTGAAGTCTACCAGGCCGTTTCCTCTCCCAGCCATGAGCAGTGCTTCCCAAAGCAATTGATCTTTTCTTTCCTTCTTTTAAAGGTTCAGCAGGACCTGTTCATCCCCTGGTGGATCCTTTAGCAGCTGGACCTCATTTGGCACGTTTTCCCTACCCACCTGGGACCATCCCCAACCCATTGCTAGGACAGCCACCTCATGAGCATGAAATGCTCCGACATCCAGTCTTTGGTGAGAGCATTTTAAGGGTCTTTCCAAAGGTCACCTCTTGATCTGAGCTGTCATCTTATCTTCTGGATCTTACTAGCATTTTGGGGGAGGGGACTTGGTGATGTTGAACTGTCAATTAGGTTGGTTTTGTTTCATAAAATAAATAAATCAAAGCTTGATGAGACAACTCTGCAGACCTCAGAGCAAACAAGTGTCTAAAAATGGGAAACTCTCCCTTAGGTACTCCTTATCCACGAGATCTGCCTGGTGCCATTCCACCTCCTATGTCAGCAGCCCACCAGCTGCAGGCCATGCATGCCCAGTCAGCAGAGCTGCAAAGACTGGCAATGGAGCAGCAGTGGTTGCATGGTCATCCTCACATGCATGGTGGTCATCTACCAAGTCAGGAAGACTATTACAGGTGAGAGGGACAATGAAGGCTTTGGGGAGGTGTGGAGGTGCTACAGCTTCCTTCATCTCTCTCCACATTCTCTCTTTATTCTGAGTTTCTGCCTTTATGTGTGCTGAGCTCCTGTCCTGATGCAGTTATGGAAGATGATGAGGCTGTACTAAGACCTGATTTGGACATAGGTGATAGGGCAGATTGGAAGCTAGGTCCAAATTCTTGGCACAGGATGTAAACTAATTGAGTCTTCCATTGCAGAATTACCTCTGATGGTTTTTTTTTAGTGTGATACTTACCTTAATTCATAGAATCANTTGCTGCTTCCACATCTCTTCCTTGAGAACACTGGAGTAGGATGGGTGAAGCTTTTTTGAATGAGGAGAGGAATTCAATAAATCTAAAGCCATGACTAAGGGCAGCAGGAAGTTGAAATGTGTGAAAAATACAGATCCTGCCTTGCCAGCTGAGAATGCCTAGATGAATCATGTGAGTTTCCACCCCAGAATGCTCTATGGTGGTGGTAGTAGAGTGGTTCTAATCTTATGTGACACTGTCTTAGTTCCTGTTTGACAGTGACTTGGGCACTGTCAGCTAAGAAGCAAAAGCCACCAAGCAGCACCTACCAAGGGTCATTGTGCATGCCTGTGGGGGTAGGAAGCAGCACATCAAACACCTGCCTTGCACTGCTTTCCTCTGATGTTTCAGTCCTTGTTTCTGCTCTCCAAAATTGCCTGCTGGCCTTGTGCCATGGGGACAGGCAGCCTGCCTGCAGCTGAGTGTCACATCTGCAGCTAAAGCTTGATGAGCTGCCTGCAGTGCTTCAGCTGCCAGAGGTCATCCCTGCCTCCCACCACAGGCAGGCTGAGCACTGCTGCTCCAACAGCTCTCATCTGGGGGCTTTAATGCTCACAAGCAACCTCTGTTCCTTTCAGGGCAACTGGGTGAGGTTAGCAGGAAGGGAAAGGATCTGTGCAGTGTCCTTTTGTTACCATGAGTTTTCTTTCTCTTGCAGTCGACTGAAGAAAGAAGGCGACAAACAGTTGTAATAAATTATTTATTTGTAATGCTGGCTATGGAAACCCCAGTCCTTGGGAAGGAGTGGAACATTTTTACATACAATAAAAGCTACAAAAAGGAAAAAAAAAAAAAAAGAAAGAATATCTTATAAAGATTTCTTTATCTATTCAAAACCAGAAACAACCACCCAACAAGTAGAGACTGATCAGCAGAAGTGTTCATTCGTAGAGAAGATTTCTCAAGACTGGTGTGGGTCTCCCTGCATGACAACCTCTTCAGAAGCCTATTGGAAATCCAGAACTGTGTGGAATATTCAGAGAACTTCCTGCAATCTTGGTTTTTTTCCTTTTATTTTTTTTTTCTTACTAGTTTGTTTTGAGTAGGTGCTAGAATCAGGTTCCCAACACGAGTCACTGTGCGTGAAGAGACACTCAATGCATCTAGAACTATTTTAAGGAAAAACAAGGATTGCAAGTAGGTGACATAACAAGCTCTGAATCCAAGTGCTATAATAATAATAATAATAAAAAAATCTACTTTTATTTTAATACATTGTAGGAAATCTTCATAATTTTAAAGAGAGCTCAGTTCTTGCAGCATGGCTTTTTAAGTCTGTAAATAACTTTTTTTGGGTAGAGGGGAGAAACAAAACAAAACAAAACTCCAGAAACATTTTATCTTGATTTTCAGTAACATCATCACAAATTGTGAATTCCTACCTGGTATTGACAGAATACAGAGTTGATTTTTTAATAAAAAAATATATATATAGCTATCCCTTTAATTAAAGGGAATGATGAGTATCAATAATTTCAAATGGGTAAAAGCTTGAGATTTGGTTTGATATCAACAATAAGCATTAAAGGGAGTTGCAGGGATAATGTTGCAAATGACTGTTTCTGTTCTTGGTTTTTTTGGTTGTTTTGGTTGTTTGGGGTTTTTTTTGTTGGTGTTACATCTCTCTGTTCTGCAGATGATTTCTGTTGAGTTGGGTTTCTCAGCAGCACAGATGTCCCTTGGAACTAGCTTACCTTTTGGATGTCTATCTCCAGGGTTCATTTCCAGTGTGGCCATAATACACTTCTTTCCTATTACCTTTGGAAACTTAATCTAACTGCATTGGTTTTAGATTTTAGGCAAAAGCTCAAAGAAGTAATCTGTTCTAAAAATCTCTTTTTAAACCTGTTCCATGGCTCAGACTAGTACAGCCAGAATTTTGTATGCATGTGCATATTTTTGGAGGATGTGCTCTTTCTGGCCTCATATGTTTGATATGTTCTTAAGAAAAATGGGTTACAAAACTCGGTGTTCTTAAAGTTGTTTTGCAAAAAAAAAACAACAATCTGTATTTCTCTTGGACTGTTTTAGTTTTGGTTTTGTAAGCAAAAAACTTTTTTAACTGCCACCAGTGTTCTGTATCTCAGGAACTTAACAGCTTTGGGATTAACCAGACCATACGGAGAGGAACATTGACTGACTCCCAACACAAATCCATGCAGAATAACTCCTGTTGGCTAGTTCTCATGTGGATGGTGAGAGGAGAGGAATACACAGAAGACCAGTGAGCATTATTTTGGAGATAGTTCTGCTTACTGTCTTAGCAGAAGCATTTCTTTTCCCCCCATTTGTTTTGCCATAGGTTTTCTTTGCCAGCAACCAATGGATATCTGAATCTGCTGGCAGTTTGTTTCTGTTGGGGCATAACTTCTCCCCCATTCTCTCTCTCCCAGCTCATGAGTGCTCTCTCTCTGCTGTTGTAGACTGTTCAGTGTGCTGGTTGTGTCATAGGACTGTACAGAGCCATGTTTGATAAACTTGTAGTTAATCATATGCTCTGATGGAAGGCATGGCCTGCACAGTGCTTTATCCACCTCAGCAATCTCAAACCACTGCCAGTTAGCAACATCAGTTTACCAGTTAAAAATAAGCTTCAGGATATTCTAGGTCCACCTAAGGTGAGAGTGTAGAGGGCAGAGAGAGGACTACTCCAGCTGCTGTTGATCTTCCTTTTTTTTCCTTTCCTCCATTGCAGATTTCTCAGTGCTAATGAGCTGCAGTAGCGTTTCCTTGGTTCCATCTGCTGTGTTTGAACTCTGGGAAGGTGTTAGGAAGAGCAGCTAGTGTTTCTGAGATTTGGAAAACATGAGGTCAAGCTAGAATCAAAGATGATAAAGTCTTCTGCAGTCACTGTGTGCAGTGATCAGGTAAAATGGCTTTCCTCTGGGTAACAGTTTTTACTTTGCTAGTGAGATCAGTCTACTCAGCAGAGAGTGCCTCAGTTTCCTTTAAAGGTCTAATTGGGCACATTTCACTTCAGCTTGCCCTCTGTTTTTGCCATGTGGCATTTGGAGGAGTTCAGCCACTTCAGTCATTTCTTCTGATCCTTCTATTTTGCTGTTATTTTTAGCTTTAGTTTGTCTTTAAGAGGAAGAAAAACCAACACAACAAAAAGCAAGAAGCTGATTGCCTCCCATGGTCCTTTCTCTGCTTTTTTTTTTTTCCAGCTGATGTTTGTGTTCTGTTTAAAATCTATTCATTGATATCTCTCCCCCCCTCCACACACAGAAAAGCATTCTGCTAATGTTGGGGAGTTTTCATTCCCATTCAGCAAACAAGCACTGAAATTCTTCCATGTTAGACGAATGATTAACTACAACTTTACACACAGTGGCTTTGGAAGCCAGCTTAGTGTTCAATGCCCTGTTCCAACAACCCAGACCTTCTGGTTTATTTTTTTTTTTCTTTGAAGAACTCACTCTTGGTTTTCCTCTTGTTTTTTTTTGGAAGTTTCTTTTCTCATTTTGCTTTAGTGTTTTGGCAAGGTCTCTCTTGTTCTATGTCGTCATGGTTGAGCTTGTTTCACCACACCGTTCGAGCAGAGTGTACATTCTGACTGCTACATTTATATATATCTTGAAGCTTAATGTATATATGAGTAGTTTGCCATGGGATAACACAGTGTAAACAGAGTAGAAACCCAGAAATCGTGACTTCTGTGTTCTCTCCATTTGAGTATTTTGTAATTTTTTTGAACTATTTGTGGACATAAATAAAACCAAGCTACACTACAGCAGCCAGGTTTTGCCTGCAAGCCACATGTGTCTGTTGATTGTTGTTAGTGGGAGAAGTGTTATTTTCTTCTGGGATAATAGGGGATGCCAAGCATGGCCATCTTGCATGTTTCAAAGCTGTCTTGTCTTTCTTGCCTTCGTTTTTTTCCTTCTTTGAGGTCACTTCATTTTTAATATACAGTATTCAAACCACCAACAGCATGGATCTGAAGTATCTGCAGAGGCTACAAGAGGGCTGGGGAAGGACTTTTTAGGATGTCAGGCAATGATAGGACTAGGGGGAGTGGAGACAAGCTTGAGGGGAGATTTAGGTTGGATGTTAGGAGGAAGTTGTTCCCTATGAGGGTGTTGAGACACTGGCCCAGGTTGCCCAGAGAGGTGCTGGCAGCCCCAGCCCTGGCAGTTTTGGGGCTGGGAGCAAGCTGCTCTAGTGGCAGGTGTCCCTGCCCATGGCAGGGGAGTTGGGGCTAGATGAGCTTTAAGGTCCCTTTCCTGACAATTCTATGATTCTGTGTCCAATTCCAGAGTATATTCTGCCTTCCTGAGGCACCTTTATGCTGTAGGGCTGCACTGCATCACTTTGGCATGTTTTTCCCGAAGTTAAGCAGTCAAATTGCTAAGATGGAATGTGTAAAGGATGTTTTGGTTGTTGTGACTTGGAGGGGCTTTCTNTTGCTGCAGCCCAGGATGTGATATCATAGCCATTGACCTGCCTGGGCACAAACAAGTAGGTCAAATGAAGTGTGTGCATAAGCTGTCATTGGGTCAGCCAAAGAAGACTAGAAAGACAAGAACTAAACCAGAGAGGACGATTTCCCCAAGTTTCAGAGCAGGAAAGACTGTGTGCCATCATCTCCTTTTTAATTTGCCTGTGAACCAAAAGTGTTGAGAAGACACACAAGGGAGAATGAAGCCTGATGACTCACGAAATGCAAGCCTGAAATTAGCTGTAGTACATTATATATATCTCTCCCAGTAGCCAAGTTTTCAATACATCGTATTTTCTCAGAGATACATTAGAGTTGTCTTGCACACAGCTGATACAGAGCTGGCAAGAGATGCATTCCAAAGGGACGGTAATTGCAAAGAGGAGATGCACAATAACTCATTGTTCACTGCCTGCTGAAAAGCTAAAATTGGCTTTCAAATTGCATTGTTCCATGTTTGTGTACATCTGTAGTGGCTCCCTGTCTTCCATCCATCAGGGATTCTAATGTATTTGTGTGAGCTGTTTGGGTGTTCTATATTTGCAGTTTGTGGTAATTGGCATCTCCAAAATGTAGGGAAATATGATGCCACGAGGAGGTGGTGAGTATCTTTACTGTTTGGGCACAAGAGACATGGGAAGGCTGCATTCTTGATCTGGTTCTGCTGTGATATTTTGGAAGTAGTGAGGTATTTTGACTGGAGTTGAAGCTGATTAGAGCTCTGAGTGGAGTGAGGAAGGAGTGCCCTGTTGTTTGAGCATGCTTGAAGCAGACAGAGAAGTATTCATGACAAATTGCATGGGAGTTTGGAGCTGCATATTTGAAGAGGCTGCTCTATTTATACCCTGTGGCATTTTATACGGGGAAGGTCAGTTCTTGTTTACTGGAAATAGCTTCTGAAAGTGTTTTTTCTGAGGCTTGCTTGAACACGTGCTATGGTATTTATTTTTGACATTTCCTTGGGGTTTTTAATTCCTCGTGTTTAACATAGAACTTGAATGGTTTTAGGCTGCCCTCCCTTTCTTGCTACAGGTTCTGAGTTTCCAGACTTAAAATGATGAGTCCTGTGGGGACAAGGCTGAAGAGGATTTTTATTACTGCATAAATGGAACAATATAGTTCCTATTGCAATAGTGCTCTTGTTTTAATGAAGCCTGGAAAGCCATCTATCATGGGGCTTTATGTGCCCATTACCAGACATCATTCTGATGTCATTTCAGCTATAAAAAGCAACATAGGCAGTAAGGTTTAAGTCCTTCCAAGGCCATGGATAGCTGTGAGGGCGTTACAGCAGCCTGCAGGGAAGGGCCTTTGCACTTCTGGGACAGGGAAAAGGGTGACAGGAGGGTGGTGAGAGGGAGTTCCTCATGCTAGGCAGCATGGTGGCATGCAGGAAAGAGCCTTTGCACTTCTGTGACAGGGAAAAGGGTGACAGGAGGGTGGTGAGAGGGAGGTCCTCATGCTAGGCAGCATGGCTGCCTGCAGGTGAGCGCCTGTGCCCTGCTGGGACAGGGAAGGAGTGACTGCAAGCTGCTGGGAGGAAGTCCTTCAGACTGAGCAGCCTGCAGGGCAGAGCCTTACCCCTCCAGTGACAGGAAACAGGGTGACAAGAAGGTACTGTGAGGGAATCTCTCAGGCCAGAGAGCTTGGCAGCCTGCAGGGCAGAGCCTGTGCCCTGCTGTGGCAGGAAGAGGGTGACAGGAAGCTGGGGAGAGGCAGTGCCTCAGGCAACATGGCTGCCTGCAGGTAAGAGCCTGAGGGAAGGAGGGACTGGAAGCTGCTGTGAGGGACTCCCCCAGGCTGGGCAACATGGCATTGTGTAGAGAAGGGCCCTTTTCTACCTGTGTTAAGGGAAAGGGCCTTTTTCCACCTGTATTAAGGTAAAGGGTGAGAGAAAAGTGCTGTGAGGGAGTCCCTCAGGCCAGACAACATGGTGGCCTGCAGGGCAGAGCCTTTCCTCTACAGTGAGAGGGTAAAGGGTGACAGAAAAGTGTTGTGATGGAGTTCTTCAGCTTGGGCAGCATGGCATTGTGTAGGGAAGAGCTTTTCTCCTCCTGTGATAAGGAAAGGGGTGAGAGGAAAGTGCTGTGAGGGAGTCCCTCAGGCCAGACAACATGGCGGCATGTAGGGCAGGGCCTTTCCCCTACAGTGAGAGGGTAAAGGGTGACAGAAAAGTGCTGTGAGGGTTCTCTCAGGCTGGGCAACATGGCATTGTGTAGGGAAGAGCTTTTCTCCTCCTGTGATAAGGAAAGGGGTGAGAGGAAAGTGCTGTGAGGGAGTCCCTCAGGCCAGACAACATAGCGGCCTGTAGGGCAGGGCCTTTCCCCTACAGTGAGAGGGTAAAGGGTGACAGAAAAGTGTTGTGATGGAGTTCTTCAGCTTGGGCAGCATGGCATTGTGTAGGGAAGAGCTTTTCTCCTCCTGTGATAAGGAAAGGGGTGAGAGGAAAGTGCTGTGAGGGAGTTTCTCAGGCCAGACAACATGGCGGCCTGCAGAACAGGGCCTTTCCCCTGCAGTGCGAGGGTAAAGGGTGACAGAAAAGTGCTGTGAGGGCTCCCTCAGGCTGGGCAACATGGCATTGTGTAGAAAAGGGCCTTTTTCCACCTGTATTAAGGCAAAGGGGTGAGAGGAAAGTGCTGTGAGGGAGTTTCTCAGGCCAGACAACATGGCGGCCTGCAGAACAGGGCCTTTCCCCTGCAGTGAGAGGGTAAAGGGTGACAGAAAAGTGCTGTGAGGGTGTCCCTCAGGCCAGACAACATGGTGGCCTACAGGGCAGAGCCTTTCCCCTACAGTGAGAGGGTAAAGGGTGACAGAAAAGTGCTGTGAGGGAGTCCCTCAGGCCAGACAACATGGCGGCCTGCAGAACAGGGCAGAGCCTTTGCCCTGCTGTGGCAGGGAAAGGGGTGGGAGGGTGTCAGGGGACATGGCCTTTTCTCTGAGGACAGCCATGCCTGTCTGCCTCTGGAGGGAAGCCCAGACCCTGGGGTAAAGTATCTCCTGGCCCCTCCTGGCAGTGAGCCTTGATCCCAAAGGGAGCCAGCTTCCACTGTGCCCCTCCTGGTTGTATCCCTTGGTCCCCAAAGGAGCTGGGTTCCTCTGTGCACCTCTTGGCAAGTATCCTTTGCTCCCTGAGACAGCTTTTGCAATCTGGGAGCTTGTTCTGTTTGCTCAGTTGCATCCATCTTGCTGTGACAGGTGTTCTTCCATGTGTCCCAGTCTGCTGCTCCTGTGCTGACAGCCCAGATGTTTTCCTCCCTTGCTCTCCTGTGTGACAGGTAAGCTTGAGAAAACCTTACTAGTGTTTCTATGGGGTCTTCTTCCAGAGGAGTTTCTCATCCAAAATTTATCAGAAAGGCTCAGTGTCTGATGAGGTAAGAGGTTTTTGGGTGCCCTGGATACACAAGGCATCTTTTGCAAAGTACTGTTCTGCTTGTTTCCTTCTACTTTTAATGCAAGGTAAATTCTGATTCTGTGTTTCTATAATTAAGGCAGGATTTTTGGTTGTGGTGTTGACTTTGCCAAAACAAACAGGAGCAAAAGATAAAGCAAACCACAAATCCCAAGTGGGCAATTGAGCCAGGTTAAATTCCTGTCTAGAATGGTAACCTGGCTCCTGCAAATAAATACATAAGATTATACTTCCCTGCTCTGTTCCTTATCCCTATCCTGTTTCCCTAAAGGAAAAAAGGAAGTAAATGAATCTGCCAAAAACTTACTTATCTGCAAAAACTCTCAGGCATTTTGCAGAACAGCATTTTAAGAATGGTCTCATGGAGCACCTGACAGATGTGCCAGTGAATAGTGATGCAGCACAGGTTTCTAACCCAACATAAACATGTTTTCCTTGGGTCTCACACATGAGAGAAATGAGTTGTCCCAACAAACACTGTTCAGATCCACTTTCTGGTTGGATGAGGAGTGGGTGGGGAGGGTTAGGCTAATCTTGCATTGCTCTGCAGAAGAGGGGAAAAAGGCACTGTGAAGAATAATGCTTGGGAGTGGAGAACACTTGGCAGGTGGAAGTCATGTCCAGGACAGGATTTGGCAATTTCTTTGCTTGCACATCTGTCAGATTTTGGAAGTCCAAGTGTGTAAATTTCAGGGCACTAAATCAAGCCCACCTTTAATGGAAGCATAATTACACTGATAATTAGTATTAATAAAGTAGTGTGCTTTCCCTTACACCTGAGCACACTTTGAGAACTATACTGCTGAGTTTCCAGGAAAGATTGAAGCAATCAGTTATGTTACCCATTCTTTTTACTCTGGATGACTTTGGATCTTCCCAGTTTCTGTCTCCTGTTACAATTTCATTTCATTATCTGTTAGCTCTTTAAATATTTGTCCAATGTCCTTACCTGTGGCAATGTCACCCAAAAGGAGCATGCTCTGCAGAGTTGTTGCTTAGCTTATGAATACTCCTGTCTCTCACTATAGCTGCAAGGCTGAGTTTCCTGCACCAGGGAACATGTGTACAGGAGAGAAATTATGGAATAATTGATGCACTGGCCTTGGAAAAGAGCAGTGTGTGATGTCAATGGAGTTGTATTTCACTTTGCCTGGGGTCTTGGTTTTGCTGGAACAGACTATTAGTCAAATCTGTAAAATGGAAATTTCTCTGCCATTGCAGCTTGTTGGAATGAGCTTTAATTCCAGAGTCTAGGCAATAGCATGGAATACAGGATTCTTGGCCTGGTAACATGGTTAAATGTAGGCTTTCAAAATACTCAGGCACAGCTTTGGGGAGGGGGGTTCCTCTCTCCGAGTGTTGTAGTGTTATCAAATTGTCACTGTTTTATCTTTCTTTTTACTTCTCTCTAGTCTGTTCCTTCACAAATTGATGCTTTTTGTATAGTAGCAAAGAAACCAGATAGCAATAGCAGCATTTCAAGAAGCACAAGAGGATGCTCAGGAGTAAAGGAACACACTACCCAGTTTCCTTAAGAAGCTCCAGTCAGCCTCAGCACTTAATAATCCTGAGGGGTTTGTCCCTGAGGGCTTGCCTGTAACAATTTCTTGGAAGTAGGAGGAGACAATTAACAGGGAATTACTTGACAGTCTAAGTGTCCACTTTGAAATACATTCCTTCTTTGGGAGCCTTTGTTTTGCTTTTCATATGGAAGGTTACCCTCAGCCCTAAATCTTCTAGTGGACAAAATTGTCACAAAACAACAGGCCAATTGTTCACTAACGTTTCTGTGCTGGTTGAGGGGACATGGGTGCCAAGGGTAGAGAAAATCCTTGTCAGATGTGTGCTCACAAGGGAAAAACAACCATTAAAACAGGTGCCTTTGCAAAGCACTTCCACTCTGTCAGTACTGAAGCAAGGGACCATGCATTTCATTTGTCAGATGTCTGGAAGACTTAAGAGTGTAATGAAGTGAGTGAAGGCTGGGGGTGAAGCCTACGTGGTGTAAATTTGTGGTGGTGCTGCAGCATTTCACAGCAGCTTTGCATCTAATCCCTTGTCAGTGGCTAAGGGAAGTGGTGACAGAAGCCTCTCTAGCTGTTCAGTAAACACAAACAGGGCATTTTAGCAGAGTTTCTATGGAAAAAGCAGTTTCCAGACATAAGCTCCTTGCTGTTTCTCTCTGATACTACTCTCCTCTCACTTGTTGACATTGCTATCCGACAGATGATGTGATTCCAGACTTGCAGTGGGACTGTAGAAATATTTTTCCTTCTTTGTTATTTAAAGTAAAGCTCCTTGACTTTACTAATTTCAATGGAGACAATGCCTGTGGCCAGAAACTGCTGGGGAGGTGCTGTGACAGAAATGCCTTCATCTAAATGTAAATGTTGCTGCCCTGCCTCAGGCTATCTTTAAGAGGCTTTTTCTGTGGGAAGCAACTACAAAGTAATGGTCACAATCAATTTATTCATGTCAATAAAAGGTCTTTTAGATGCTTATTTGAAATGTATTGTTCTGGGCTGATAGGCCCACATTTGTTTTTTAAGCAGGTATGTCAGATGGAATGAGAAATAGGGAGCCTTAAAGGAGAAGGAAAAGAAATAGTGTAAAGCTTGTGCAGTTGGGTTCTTGAGTGCAAAGGGTGGAAAGAACTAAGGTGTTTTAATAATGGGACACAAGGCAATGTAGAAGTGGGACAGAACTCCCCTAGTGCTTCTCCTAACTGTGTCATCCCTGGAAGATGAAAGCTTTGTTTGCACAGTGTGAGCCATGCTGCATAGTCAGGTGTCTGCTCTCAGGGACTGGGACACTACAGGTGATGAGCTGAAGCCTTTACTGCAGCATTTGGGAAGTGAAGACCTTGGCTTGCACTTCTTCCATTGTTGCTTGTTCAGTCGAAGTGGTTGTTTTTTCTTACTGCCTGAGGAATATTAACTTTCAGGTGTCTTGGCTCTGTGCTCAGAGTGTCAAGGTATGTGGCAGCTTCCTTTTCTATCACCAGCCTGGCATACTGCCCTGCAGTGTTCCTGCAAGCTGCCATGCCCTGTGTATTTCTGCATGTGCCAAACTGAGTTCTGAGTCATGGAGAGCAGACACTTTGAGATGATGGGGGCCTGGGCCCCCAGGGCTCTTGTCTGAGCGATTTTTATTTACAAGATAGCAAAAAAGAAAACATGAACAGTTGGCTCATGTCCCTGGCATGTGTTCCTGTGCCCAGCTGGACTTGGCAAAGCCACCTTTACAATGCTTCCTGGCTACCAGAGTGATGGCCCTGGGGCAAGGAAACTCCCTTTTCCCTCTTGGGTGGGATGGAACACAAAGGACAGTGGCATGGAAGGAGACATCTGAAGGAAGACCAAGGGATGTGAGGGTAGTAGGCTTCAACTAAGCTGTGATGGTTTCCTGCAGCAGTTGATTTCTGTCAGTGGTTCTCCCATGCCTTTTCCTGTCCAGATAAGTGTGAGGCAGCTCCTTCCCTCCTTCCAAGAGCTACCTGCTCTGGGCACTGTCTGGGCTCCCCAGGGACTGCCGGTTGTCACCAGGACCCTCTGTCCCTCTGCCAAGGCTGCCCTGGGAGGCCCTGGATGCCATTGCAGCGTCTGCCACCGGATGGCAGCAGATGCTCGGATAAAAGGAATTCAACCCTCCTCCGGGAGCATCTGTTTCCTGGAAAACTTGAGGAACTCAGTCATTACCGAAGGCATGGTCAGAAAGCACGACTCCCACAAACATGGAAGCATGGGCTTCCTCATAACAGGGGAGAAAGAGACCTGTGAGATCTGGGACAGCCTGATCCCAGGCAGCACTGCAAGTCTGTGGCTTTTCTTGGGTTTCATTTGTTTTGCAAAAACCAAGTTTCTGTTGCCCAGACTTCCCAGCTGCTTCCTCTTCCTTCACCCTCAGGAATCTGCACTGTGCACCTTTTGGCTTTATCTGCCACTGCAGAGTGGTCACAATTCTCTTCTGCTTTGCTTGTTCCACATTAGGGGCCTGGAGACACAGATCCTTTAAGTGAGTTGCTTTCTGTGTCTATGTCCACGTTTATATCCTGGGGGGAATGCAGTCTGGGAATTCTTGTCTAGACTCCTGACTGGCTGAGAGAGCTGCATGGCTTCCTGGTGCCTTGGTTTCCCTCCCTGCTAGTAATGCTTTTGATGCCTTTGTATGGGAACAGGGATATAGGGATATAAACACAAGGCAGCTGCTGCCCTGAGAATATTTGTTTCTTTTAGATGGCCTCAGCTCCAGGCTCGCTCTTGAACTTGAAAAATACACAAGCAATGCAATAATACTTAATATAACAACCTCAGCTAACAACAGCCCTCTTCTTCCACACCATTCAGCAGCTAGGTGATGGCACAAAGGTTTTTTCCTAGACTTTTTGGCTTTCTGGGTTTGACTGTCACAGTCTCTTGAGAGCTAGCATTTGTCTGCAGGGCATGCCAGCATGCCTGTCAGTTACTGCTGGGGCTAGATGTCATTTATCAAGCAGATGTTCTGCAATGATCAATGGCTACTGTCACACAGCATTGGTCTAGTAAGGACTGGTCTCTCTTATATTGATACAGGATGTCCTACATAAAATGCTGCTGACCTTATTGATCAGTCCTGTTTTCTGCAAATGTATCAAGAGAGGACTTCTCACTGTGAGACATCTCAAAATGTCTTAGAAGGAGTTCTGCTTTCTGGGAGTTTCCTTTGCAGTAATCCTGTTACAGCATGGGTGCACAGCTCCTGGTGTCAGAGGGACACTGTGCATGGACTGTGCTTCAAGCTGCAGGTGTGGAGCCAGACCCCCTTATTGCTCAGCCTGATTTTTGTGGCTGCCCAGTCCCTGACAGCCTGCAGGGTTAAGAAGTGGTAGAGGAGGTCAGAAGAACCGGGTAGAAAATGCAAGTGAAACAGGAACAGAAGCTCAGGGCAATGAAGCATGGTGCTAGAAGTCCCTGAGAGAGGCAGAGGGAACTGACAGCAGGGGCCTGGCTCCTACCTCCTTCAGTGGTCTGAGTTTATATATAAATGTGTAGCTCGTGTGTGTGTGTGAATATATATATCTATATACTGAATATGTGTGTGTGTAGCACTGCTTGGGCATGCAAATCTGCCAGCAAAATGGCCATAAAGGCTGATCTGGGTGTGGATTCCAAGCACTGAAATGCCTTTTCTCTTTGTCCCAGGTTGTTCTTGTCCTGCCTCTCAGCTTATAAGGACAAAGATCTGTGCTTATCAGGTTGTCTGATGTTGGATTTTCCAAGGAGAGCAGGCTCTATTCCCTAGGTGTGGGAGGATTTTTGCAGCCTTCTTGGCACCTTTGCTGAAGAGCAGGGCACTGACCCTTTGCAAAGTGTCATAAAGGGAAGAGGAAGTTCTTTGAGTTGGATCCCTTTTTAATTTCTGTCTAGAGGTTGTTCAGTGTGCTGTGTCTCCAGCCCTAGCTCTTTGCAGGGAGTGTGTATCATGACCTTTCCCCACACATCTATTTTGCTGGGGAGCTCAAGGATTTGAGAGAACTCTGCTAGTGCAACATGCTATCCCAAGTGCTGTTTACTGATGACGTGCCCAATGAAAGCCAAGGAAACCTTGCTTTTTCTGGACTGATACATAGAGTTGACCAAACTTATCTTCTTCTGCAATGGATGAGAAATGGCTGCTGTTAATTCTGTTTAATGACTGAATTCTCTAGGTGAAATACAGCTCTATTCATTCACTTGTCTAAGATCTGCTGCACTGTAAATACCTTTTTCAGTACGAAAGTTCCCTCTGCCATTTCTGATGTCCCTGGGGCAATACCAATATTGATTTCTTATATACAGAGAACAGGATTTACTGCTTATTCTCTAAAGACATTTCCTTGCACTGCAGTACCATCTTGCACTGCAGTACTTCCCAATAGCCAGGAAGAAATGCCCTTTCATTTAGCTTTTACTGCAAGGCCCCTAACCTCTGTCTAGCTCCTGACAAGTCCCCCTCACATTCTACAGTCACAGCTTCACCTCATCTTTTCCACTTTTGTCCTGAAGATGCAAAAAAAAAATAAAAAAACCCCAGTAACAACCATGGATTTACCCTGAAAAGGAAATTCTAAGTCTGCTTCTTTTAGCTGGGAAAACTTGACAGTATCAGAGGCAGAGAGATGACTTTGAGATGAACAGAGTTCAACCCTGAGCCAGTAAGCAGCTTGTTGAAATGGCAGAGAGAGAGAGTTCCCCTTAGGTGTCTTCTTTTGTATTGGTTTTGCCAGATCAATATATAGGCTTGGTCAATCTTTCTGTTATCTTCTGCTTTCAGTGAAATGCAATATTAATTCTTCTTGCTGCTACCTGGCCTTGTGGGTAAAATATAGCTATTCAAGTGCTATGGTCCTTGTACAATCTATATGGACACTGAACACTACCTGTGAAATGGAGAGCACATCAATGTTCTGTCTGGATCCATGTGCATGCAAGCCCTGGAGAGACACCCAGTCTAATCAGCAGTGATTGGGGAAGAAGCTCACTTGTTAGGATCAGGATGCAATAAATAAAATATTAGGGAGAGGAGCTGGGTGAGCCAGCAGATCTAAACAGGGCTGTGCAAAAGCTTTTGGAGAAAGAAACGCTGTGGGGAGCCCACAGTAGAAGGAAAGAGTGTCAGAAATGCAGAGAGTATTGTGTTTGCTGCCTGCCCCTGTGGAATGCCTGGTATTATGCATTCTTGGGCTTCTGGGAAATCAATCTCATGCACATGACTGTGCTTCTCTTTTCCCAATAGCCAGGAATGATTTTGGCACATGCTAGGGAAAAGACGTGAGAAGCTTCTCTAAGTGCCTTGTGTTTCAGCATTTGTTCCATTCATTAAATTAGCCCTTTAAAGAGGCTAGTATAGGTTGTTAATGGTTCAATGCACAGCTTGTTGTTACGAGGTTTGTCTTCCATTGCTGGCTCATTCTTTCGCAGTGCTTCAGCTTCCTCTTCTCTAGGCTTATGAAGCTTGCATTAAGGATTGTAACATGCTCTGAAATCTTGAGTGGAAATGGGGATTAACCTTGCCTTCCTTCTAACACTGCACAGTCTTTAGCCCAAGGATTGCTGTGTGGGTGCTAAGAGGGCCTGGGTTGGTTAGAGCACCTTCTTGATAGGTGCTCAAGTAAGACATGTTAGTGTTGTGTGTTGCTTTGGAAATGTTTTAACCAATTGTTAAGCAAGTGCTACCCTTCTTCATTTTCACAAGATTCAACCTTGTATGAAGGTATAGAGAAATGTGTATGTGTGCATAGACAAATATTGGTATCTATGGTCACAACTATACATACACAGAAGAGAGATCAAAAACTGGCTGAAAGAGTAGGAGTTAGATGAGGGAGGGAGGGAGGATCTGGTTGTGCAGTGCAGAGGTGAGAGGAGCTTTTCCAGGCCTGCTAGAGGAAATGGATAAGACAGACCATCAACTCTAGAGCCCTGCAAGGCAGTGAGCACTGGCACATCTAAGCTCTGCTCGTGGCATGACGGAAATGGGACAGAAGTTGAGGATTACCACTAGCTGAGCACAGGATAATGAGGGCACAGACAACCACGGCTGGGCTCATTAGCCATTCTGCTGCCCAATTAGGCTAGGAGCTAATTGCTCATTAACGAGCCCATACCTGCTGAGGCAGCTGGGCTTCCCTAGAATTCACTGCTGGAGCTACAGCAGAGACTGGGGAGAACAGAGCAACATTTGAAACCAAGGAAATGGAAAAGCTCGTCTGCTGCTGGGGAAGGGTTTGCTGCCTCTGCCGCCACTCCCTGGGGACAGCAGTTTGATTCCTGGCACTGCTGCTGCCTGAAAGGCATGTCAATTAGCCTGAGCTCCCACTGAAGGCTTCCTCTTCCTGGCATCCTACAGCCCTGACTGCTAATGACGTGGAAAAGGAGTGGCTGAGGCAAAGGTGCTGGGGAGTTTTAAGGTGGAGGGTTGTTCTGATCTGTATTTCTCTCCTGAATATCCTCTGGAGAGCAGCCAAGTTTCTGACTGAAAGAGGAGGAAGTGTAGTGACTTGAAACACAACAATCATAGACAAGGGTCAGCAATAGGATGTTGGAGAAAGCAAATTGCAGTACTCTAGTTAAAATCCATCTCTGCAGGATATAGGCCATAGCAGCAGCCCCAGCAACATCATCTGTAAAATGAAAGCTGGAAGCAATAAAGTGCTTAACATGACACATATCAGCTGTCTCTTGACACAGACTTATTTTATTTAGCAGTGAAAGTACAGAGACTACACTGAGAATGAAGTTCTGTGTCTGTCCAAAGGTTATCTTCAACACGGGTAAATATGACAGTCCACTGCACACACTCTAGGCAGAGACACATGAGATGAGGATTTCCTCCCTAGCACTGGAGAAAGAACTTTCATTAACACTGAGGAGTTTTCTCTGTATGCTTTGACACCCTGTGATGGGTTTAGTTATGACTTTGTTACTATTTTTTTTCCTTACTCTTTTTCCCCACTGTTTTCTGTAGTGTTGGTTTGATGATTTAGGCTCTTTTGGTTGTTTACACTAAAATAGTATAGGGAATGGTTCAGTGTGGGCCTGGGTTTAGGTGGTTGGCACAAAAATGGGTTGCTCCTGTGTCTTTTGGAGAAGGCCCATAGGCTTCTTCTGTGAAGAGGTGGCTGCACGAGGAGGGAATGGGGAGGGAAGGAATGCATTTCTCATTATGTGCTGCAGCCTCTCTCCTCTGGCAGCCTGAGAAGAGACATTTTCTCTCCTTCCCCACACCCTTTACCCCCTGCAGCTTGCGGATTATTTTTGGCTGAGGTGGAAAGCGCAACCCTAGCATATTTCCCATAGGGGAGTGACCCAAGCAGGAGGGGAGTGAAGCCTCAGCAGTTCCTTTTGTGCTCTTTCAATTAATAGCTACACTTTTGCATGTCTATAGCTCCATCTCTCTTGAGTATAGCAGAGAGCTTTGCAAGCTGTTAGGTCCTCTCAGCCCACCATGGTCACCCTCACCTCTGCTTAGCAGAAGGGGTGAAACTGGCACAGACAGCAGGTCACACAGGGAGGCTGGGACTTGCCATCCACTTTGCTTATACTTGTTTTCCACAGGCTCTTTCCATGCTGTTGAAGGCCCTTATTCCCTGCTCTGACTGCTGTGCTGTGGTTCCCTCCTGGCTGCATGGTGCTGTCAGTAATGCCTGCAGGGCCTTGCTGCAGCTTCTGAATTGGGAGGTTCCTCTGGGTTATGCCTTCAGTGGTCTCTTAAAATACTTTCTGAAAAGCTGCCTCTGCCAGGCATAGGGGTTTAGCTTTTGAGGAATAGTGGCATGTGTTTGGGAATCAGTGTGACCACAGAGCATCCACAGAAGTTGAATTTAGAAAGCTGAGTAGAGAAGAAAGTTGTGCAGATGTGGGGTTAAGGACACCCCAAAAAGCCTGTAAGTGATGTCTGCTCCCACTTACAGAAACCAGTGCCCTGTGTGCAGGGTTAAAGCAGAGTCAGGTTTCCCAGATCCTTCCCTCTCCACTCCCCACACTGGCACAAGTGAAGCTCCCCCTGCTCTGGAGCAGCCTGCCTTGTTTTCTCAGCTAATAGAAAGCACATGAGGAGCACAGTCAGGCCCAGTGACAGCTGTTGGGAATGATTCATTTGGGACACAAACAGGAATCAAATGCTGGCTGATCCCTGGGCAGAGCCTGTCCACTGCTCCAGGCCTTTCCAGGGGGTGACTACAAACTCCAAAGCCCCCCCTCCAGCCCCAGCAGTGACTCACTTCCTCCAGCCTTGGCAGAAGCTCTGTGTAGGAGGGCCAACTTGGATGCTTTGGGACATTAAACCTCCCAGATCTCTCCTTTCCTTTCCCCTGCCCATGCTGAATCTGGCTTGTTCTACTCTGAGGGCAGAGCCCATCTATGTGTGATCTGTGGGGCCATCGGGGAAGATGCACAAAGGTCTTCAGCCAGAAGTAAATAGCTTGTTGTAACACATTCAAGCCAGCAGCAATGCAAACTGCACTGGAAAAATGAGAATATATGTACTGGGTAGGAAGTCACTGTGTGTGTGCAGCTAAAGAAGTCAGGGGGGACAGGTGGGAGATGGCTACTGCTACCAGTTTCTGGGGTAATTTACTGTTTATTCACATGCCTTGCTGACCCCCTTACCACAGTCCTTGGATGGTAAAGGCTGTCTGTGAGATGGCCTGAGCTGGGTTTTACTTTTTCTTCCTGCTTGTCTAACAGATTTAGTGTTTGTTTCAAAGTCTGATGTGCTTTGAAGCAGCAAAGTCTAGAATGGCAAGGCTGGAGCATCTCAGGGCACTGAGAGTCCTGGCTTTCTATGAAGGGCAACTTGATTTTTCCAATCCTGACAAGCTAGATCCCAAATTGCCAGGGTTTGGTTTGCATTTGGTGTAAGCTGTCTGTACCTTGCACGTGCAGATCTGCTTGCTGGTCTGTGACAGCCTGCAGTCTGTGGCTCCTGCCATTCCCTGTCCCTGTGTGCCAGCAGGCTGATAATTACTGGAGCAGAAGAGACAGGCAGAGGTGCCACCACTCTGGCAACAGCAGGCAGAGCAAGCCAGAAAGGAGCTTAGGAGCAGAGAGGGCATGTTCCTCCTTGACCTTCCTGAAGGCTTTGCAATAAATATTTGGAAAGACCCCTTAGAGCCAGGTGCTGTCCCTTTTTAGAGCAGAAAGGATCTGTTTTAGGAAGCCTGGCTGTGTGTGTATGCAGAAAACTGGGGGAGGATAGTGACACCTGCTCCCCCCTTGGGCCACTGCTCCAGTCTCCCATGGCTGCACTCCAGAGCCATGTGTCACCCAGAGGAATCTGAGCTGTGGGGGATGAGGCCTGGCTGGCGCCAGGGTGGCCTCACAGCAGGGACAGGCCCTGAAATCAGACCCTCTGCCCCCTTGCTGCAGCAGACTGGCCTAGCTGCATCCCAGGCAGAACTGCTAGGATGCTCAGGGTGCAGGTCTTTTCCCTGCTCCCTGCCCCCTGTAGCTGCCACCCATCCTCCTCCCCTTCTTCCATCATTGCCCTGGAATCGAGCCTGGCAGGTGGGATGTTGTCAGCAGGGCTGGTGCAATATGGCACAGCTGAAAAGCGCTCGCATCCTCCCTCCTTCCTTCAAACCCTCACATTCCTGCTGTGGCCTCCGGGCTGCCTGGATACCACACTCAGCTGTCACGGGATAATAGCTGTCGAGTCCTAATTACAAATCTGCCCAGCTTGATCAGAGGGTGGCTGGGCAGTTCCATCTGGATTGTCTCTCTGGGGCTGCAGTGGGAGCACTGAAAGGGGAGGAAGCACAAATGTCATGGTACTCGGAAGCATCCAGGCCTCCAGCCTGAGACAAAAATAATCAGCCAGCTCCAGGGGGCACAGAGCTGCCGGGAGGGAGGTTTGCTGAAGCAGAGGCTCTGCAGCAGAACATAATGAGATGTGCATGCTTCACCCAGCCTAGCACAACCCTCCTCACACTGAATTGGAAAGGGCAGATGGACTTGATCCCAAAACATCTCCAGGGGTCCATCCATCAATCCCTCTTGAGCTCACCCCTGGGCTTCTTACAGTGAGGGGGGAAAGCTGAAGAGGTTTCATTAGCTGCAGCATCTCCAGTGGAGACTCTGCAAGACCTGCAGAATCTCCATGACAAAGCACCGACTGTGCACAAAGGCACCTGCAGTGAGGCTTCCTTTGCTGCCTCTCTCCAGCCAGCTGACTCCTCAGGGAATGGGAAGCTCCCAGAACATGTGCTCTTTGCTCTCCTTGGTGGCTGGAGCTGTCTGGATTATAATGGTGCTGCTCAGAAAGGAAGGCACATGAAAGAAGGTGCCTCTCAAGTGCATTATTGTTAAATGCTGAGGCTCATTTTAGAGTTCTCCATCCCTGAGAGAAAAGACCTCTTGTCCTAGATGATTTTGGAGTGACAAAGGATCAAACCTCCAGGTATTTCACCCAGATAAGGAGATCAATGTGGGCAGGGGAAGAAGGCAACTAAGAATAGAGTAGGGAGAGAGGGCTGGGACTTGTCGAGCAAGGGGCAAAGAGAGGAGGAATAGTTTTGTGTGCTGGTCCATGCCCTGTTGAAGTGGGCCATTACTCCCCACAGGCTCCTATTTAATTGCTGTGTACCCTGGGGACAGTAGTAGGAGGGATGCTTCAGCCCTTAGCCATATCATGCTGTTTTCTTCATAGGAAGAGGCATGGTTCATTGAAAACCTGTGCAAGACTAATACATCCAACTCTCACAAGGCATCAAAGGGTCTGGAGCAGAAAATGAATGTGTGGCAGGGACTGATCAGTCCTCTGAGGGCTAATGCAGAATGGCAGCTCCCCTGCTTGGCTTCCCACTTGTGTGCTGCCTCTCTGCCCACAGGCTCCCCTCGCCCCAGCTCCCTGCCAGGCTCTTCTTCCCAGGAGTGAGCTGAGGCCAGCAGTGTGGCAGTGGCTGCTGTCGCCGCTTCTGCTCCTCTTCCGCCGAGTTTAACCCAAGGTCAAGCAACATCATGGCATTTGCAGCCTCCTGACTTCTGGAGAGATTTAATTTTCAAAGCGTTCCCAACGTCCCCTGGGATAGACCTTGGCTAAGGTCCAAGGCCTGCCACTGCCAAAAGGAACTGTACAAGGCCAGACTGATAGTAATGGCTTGCTTGCTCTATTGCAGCAAAGAAAGAGAGAAAAGAAAAGCAGTGGGGAAGAAGGGGAGGGGACCCAAGGCCCTTTTGGCCTCAAGCAGGCTTGGTGATGCCTGCAGCAAAGCATAGCCTACAGCTGATGTGCTAATAAAGCACACAAGGATGGGATGCATGTGTGCGGAGTCCTGTCCCCTCACAAACAGCTGCTAAAATGTGTGCTGCCCAGCACAGAGAGGTTTGTGTATGTGTGTGTCTAGGAGGAAAGAGTTTCCAGGGATTTCTCTCTTGGAAAACACAGAAGGAGCTGCTTTTGGTACTGAGGGAAGCAAGAGGCTTACCTGTGTGGCTATGGTCAGATAACCTGTAGAGAAGCATTGGAGAAGCTTTTATTCCCAGTCAGCTAATAGGCTTTGCCAGAGACCTCAGTCCTGACCCATAACATCATCTGCTGTTTTAGCCCCAAGCTTTGCCAGAGACCTCAGTCCTGACCCATAACATCATCTGCTGTTTTAGCCCCAAGCTTTGCCAAACATGAATCTTGAAATGCTTCCAGCCTTGTTTGCTTCCCTGTCTCTCTCAGTCCAAAGAGACACCTCAGCCCTGATGCATGCTTCCTGGTTTTGCCACACTGGATTCCCCATTCTGTTCTGACAGTCTGTATTTCATCCCTGGGAATCCACTTTGGTTTCTGGGACTCTAATCTCCTCTCTTTCACCCCTGGGTTCTTGCAGCCTATCTCTTCTCCTGGTTCTCAGTCTACCACAGCAGCAGCTGTGTTTGCAATCTTCCTTGGCTGGACTATGGTAGACCCGTCAGGGACAGCACCCAGCAGTTGCTGGGCTGCAGTGAGAATGGCCTTTGTCTATCTGTTTTTACTTTACTCACTTCGTAGTCCTAGAAGCAAGACAGGAATTAGGGAAGGAGAGGATGGTTATTTTAGATGTTGCTGGTCACAAGCCAGCAAGCTGGGAAGGCAGAGAATTGGGGGGGGGGGGGGGGCAAGGGGGGGGTTTACAAAGTCTAAAATCCTCTGTGGTTTTTGTGG
>VWZO01015553.1:341820-384692 GCA_013396975.1 Bucco capensis
AATCCTCTCGTGTTTCTGTAGGCATGAATGCAAAACCCAAACCAGAGCTGGTTTTAGTTTTGACCTTGTAAAATGAAAACACGCTGACTGAGCTCTTGCCAAAGCCAATCCCCAGCTGCCTGTGCTCCAGTCTAGCTCTGGACCATGGCCTGCCATCCCTCCCAGCTATCCTGGCAGGCAGAGGCAGCAGGAAGTGGGAGGCCTGTTTCTTCCCAGATGGGCTTTAACACTTGCCTGCAGCAGCCAGCCAGCTAGGGGGTAGGGGGGGAGCTGTCTCAGATGCACTTAAACCTCCACTCCATAATCACAGCTTCCATTGTGCAAGCCTACACTGGAATAGGCTCTGGAACCATGTTTTGAGCTCTCCAGTGGAGTTAAAAACAGGAGCTTTCCCAGGCAGGGAGTGGAGCTGCTGGGTTTGCTGGAAGGCAGAGCAGCCAGATGGTGACAGAGAAGGGGAGTTTGTGAGGGAGAGGCTCCATATATTCCAGTTTCCCTTTGGGCATCTGCAACCATGAGAATGCCCTGGTATAAAGGTTGTCTGTGGCAAGCTGCAAAGGCTCAGAGCTGCAGAAAGACCCTGTATCTACTCCAGCAATGTATTATGGTGTTCTGCTCTCAGAAATTGTACTGTATGCTCTGTGCTGCATCCTCCTCCTGGTACAAATCAATACATAACATGAGCATAGAGCCTAATTGTTAGGTGGGCTGTGTAGGCACAGGAACTAGCCATGTAAGTGGAATTTAGGAGTGCTATCTGCCTGTCTGAAAATCAACTTATAGGCTGCAAAAGTTAAGGTGCTGAATAAGGTAGGCAAGTAAGTGTCCTGTCCTTCCATGTGTCTCTTCTGGGTAACTGTGAAGAGAAGGCTGGACAAGGTGGCAAGATTTGGACCTGGGTGCTGGGACTTGTGCATGTGGTGTGTGAGATCAGGGTTTATTTTCTCCAACTCTGACCTTAGCCCTTCGTGTTTGTCTTCAAGGAGGATGGAATTTCCTACAGAGCATGTTACAGCTCACTTGGGCAAGTCAAACCCTGCATGTGATGCTGGAATTAATCTGTTTGGGATTTTTGTTGTCTGCATTATAATGCCCCTTTTAAAAATGGGTTGCAAGCATGGGGAGGTCTTAGCTCTAAACATGGGGAAGATCAGCTATAAATAAATTTATATGACACAGCTACTGTATATAGCCTGAAGGGCTGCAAAGTTTCCTGAAGACTGCAGCAAGTGGCAGTTTAAAATAAAGATCAGGGGAAGGGGGAATAGTATCCCAAAATATGGAACACCTCATAAAGCTAGGGAGGTAGGAAACAAGTCAAGCAGTCCCAGCCATGGTTCAAACTCACAGGAGGCATCCTGTATGGTACATAAATCCCAGGGAACAAACTCAGGATATCAACTAATGAGCTTTTTAATTAGCTGCTATTGCAGGCAAGGTTTGAAACCTAAACAAGTAAGTAAATTAAAGATTTAAAAGGCTGAACAGAATCAATGAGGGGTCAACGCTTAAAATATTAAAATGGCAAAGCAGTGAACTTTACAGTAAGATTTCAGTGCTGAAGCAGAGCTGTCCCTTTAAGAAGACTCTGGTTTTTCTGGTCTAAAGCCCTCTGGCAGGAACATGCCATCTGCAGAGATCCATAAATCATCCTGCACTCAGCAGTCAGGAGTCCAGCAGGGTGTCCATGTGTCCCAGCCCTGGCCTGGAACCTGCAGGGCGTTTTCTGTGAGCAGAGGGTCCCAGCCAGGCTCCCTTTGGCTGCACTCCAGGTGTTCCCCCCCAGCCACATCCCGTGAGGCAATGGGAACCATGGCCAGGAAACTTGCAGTCAGCTTGGAAGCCTTCAGTCTGTGCTGTGCAGCAGAGAAAGGTCTGTGCGGATTGCACCAGCACTCCCTGACTTGGAACACTTGGGAAAGTCTGTTTGGGCTGTGGTGGAAGGTGACAGAATGGATGGATTGTCCCCACCTCCCAGGCTATGTTGCCTCACAGCACTAGCACTCTCTTCCATCTGAGTGCCTGACTCCTTCCAGACTTCTCATTGTCTGTTCTCCTGTGGGGCTCTCTGTAACGATGTCAGGCTGTTGTCCTGACCCTTTATCTGTACCTATGAGTTGGTGTTGAGAGGCCTTGAAAATCAGATTGTCAGCTCCATGCTTGTCACCTGCAAATGCAGGAGAGAAGCAACTGTGGAGACAGTCTGATGACAAGTGTTTTGTGAGAATGAGTTCCTTTTTCCTAACTGTCCCTGAGAAAGACAGGAGTTGGACTTGATCCTCATGGTTCCTTCCAACTCAGGACATCCTATAACTGGGTCAGGCTCAGGGACCATAAGGTATTCAAGATCACTTCACCTACAGCAGCTGAGAGCTTCAGTGCTAGTCAAAGGTAGCTCCTTTTGGGGGATGAGTGCACTTTTCTCATGCTTCTGTGTTGTCCATTCTGTTAGACACTCAGAAGATATAATGAGGAAGTCTGTATGGAGAGATTAAGTTTGGGGACAAGCTTAGGTTGTGCTCCTGTCAAATCTCAGACTGGCAGTAGGCTTTATCTCAGAGAACCAAGTTGTCACTTTAAATCTGCAGTGACTCCACTAAGGCCAGAAGTGCTGAGGTGGATTTGTGTGGGTGCAAAAGAATGAGAATGTGACCCCTAATCAGAGATCACTGAGAAATTAAAGGATGTGGCTCCTATGTGGTAGTAGGATTATGCAGTAGTTTTTGCATTAGGCTCACCTATCCCTCATCAGATTTGCAGGACATCGTGGGTTTGGTATCTTTTAGCATTTTTTTCTGGCTTAGATCATGGTTCAGAGGACAAAACAATGTACTTAAAAAGTCACTGAGGAAATTAAAGTGATTTTAGGACCATTTTGTATTAAACTCCTGTGGCTGGTGTTAGCCTGATGTTTTGGATGTTGGCTCAGCCTGTGTTGTACTACTTCATGTGTCTTGGTGTTGAGGTGTTTGTCACTAGTGATATGCATGCACCTTGTGGGGTGGCTGTGGCACCTATCTTCTCTGCCCCAGTTGGATGCAGTGCTGTATTGTTGGGTTTTGGGGGAAATGGGGCATTGCTGGCAACAAACTGGCACCTTTTCCACATTCAATGTATAACCTACTTGTCAGAAGCAATTCAAAATCACCAGGATGTCCCCTTGTGCCCTCTGTGCAAGCAGGCAGAGCAAAAGTAGGAACTGCTCTTTGTTATGCTGAGGCTCCTGGTTGCCCTCAGGGATGGAGAATTCTAAACAAGCTTGGTCCCTCAAGTATGAGGTGTTTTGGAGAGCCAGGTAAGCCCAGTACCACAGGGCTGCCTCCATCTCTTTCTCATTAGTAGTGTCACACAGGAAATAATCATCTTATGGTGTTTGGAACAGAAGGTAATGCTTTGCTCTGTAATCATGATGCTTTGTTAGGGTCTTTTGTCTGAAGATCTCTTATAGCTTTGTACATATGAGTTGATAAAGCCTTACTTTCAAAGCAAGAAGATAAAACCTATTGTCCTGGGGGAAGCCTGAGGCATAAAGAGGTCCAGTGAGCAGCCCAGCAGTGAAGTAGGCAGTGGCAGAGCTCAAATTACAGTCCAGAGTTTCTGGCATCCTCTGGCCAGATGTCAGAGTCTTTCTCCTAGGAGGACTGTAATGTTTCAGAGGGCTGGACAAGATGGTTGCTGTGTAGTAAGCATAGAGCAGAGAAATATTTTGCTCTGTTTCTATGGGTTGTAGTTTCATTTCCCAGTGCCTTATTGCATCCTCTTCATTTCCATTCTTGAGACTACCCTGATTAGAAGCTGTCAGTGTTCCCCTCTGGGTCAAACAACCCTGCCATACTTGATAAACCCATGGGGACACAAGTAGAGTTTGAATCCAGGCTTTGGAAATAACAAAAGGGCCAAATATGAGCATCTAGTCTTGTGGGGAAACTTTACTGTTTTAAAGCAAGACAATAACACACAGGTTCAAAGCTGTTAAAATTTGGATATACAATAGGGGCCAAATGATGTTTGTTCAAATGGTGACTTCCTAAGGCTCGTGCAAAAGAGGAGAGGAGAGAAACCAGAGGGGTGGGAGGCAAAGACAAATCCAGCCCCCAGCAGCCTTGAAAGCAATCTGCAAGTGACTGCTGTCTCCATGCTGATGGATTTGCTGTCACCTCTCCCTGGCAAGAGGTGACAGATTTCTCCGTTGGATGAAGCCAGAACCAATAGCCATCCATCACTGTGAGGACAGACAGGAGGAGGGAGGCACAGAGGGGGGGAAAGCAAGCCCTGGCAAAATGTTTCTGTGCCCTCCTTCCTTGCCAATGCTGGGTTATGGGGAAGTAGGTCTTCTACAGACACTTACTGAGGATGGCTCTGCTGGTGTCCATTACTGAAGGGATGGAGGGATATGAGTCTGGGGACAGGAGTGGAAGCACATGCACTTGTAGGGAAAGCTGTGCTCAGAAGGGAGAGGGAGCTCTACTTGAAACGTTAAAACCAAACAAAAACCCTCCCCGGAATGACTTCAGGTAAAAACTGTTTGTTCTCCTAGTCTTAAGATGCCATGTCAGCGGATGATACCCTGTTTGAGTCTGTGTTTTAAGATGGCTCTTTCAAATGTGCCAGCTTTCACTTAGAAATTAAATTATGCTCTGCTTGGAGGCCCTACAGTATTACTCTTCTGTACTAATCACTGCCCTCTGATGGCCTGCAATGAAATGGAATGATTTAGTTAGTTCTCAGAGAGAGAGTGGAAGAGCAAGTCTAAGGAAGTGACCTGCAGAGGCTGTATTCATTTAGGACATCCTTAAAATACATATATATGTATTTCTTGTGCAGGGAGAAGACAGATAGGCCAGGGATGTGGAAATATTTCTGTATGCCTAACCATCCCATAAAGCCAAAAGGAGTTAGGTACTTCATTCCTTTAGATGTTCTTCTAAGTCCTGCAAAGCATGTTTCTCAGCCCTCTGTCATCTAAATAACTTTGTAAATCAGGCCCAAAAATCTCTGTGTGGGCTGTTTATTTCTAAATTATTCTTACAAGGAACTTCACTTTGACATTCCAACAGTTATGCTTTCAGATTTTTCTAGAAACTCAGAAAGAGCAGGAATTGTCCTTTAAAGCAAGGAAGATACAGGTCTAGGACATAAACACTTGACTCCAGGAGTGAAGGCTTTGTGAAAACCACCAAAAAGCAGAAGACTTTTGTCATTAAATCACAGCTGAGGTGTATAGTCTCTAGGGCTCTGGTACTGCTGTTGGGAAAGGTGAGATTCACACCATTGTTCTCCTTTCCATCTGGACAATTCTGTCCCTTGAAAGAAAATGAGAAAGGATACAAAAATGATAGATGTCAGTTCCCACCAGTAACTGGTATTAACATCATCTGTGGGATTGCCCACTGCCAGCACTGGTCCAATACCTGTTGGGTTTCTTGATAGTCCTTTTTTATCCTATAACCCCCCTGCTAGTAAGCTAACTGAAGACACAACTCTTGGTCACCTCACTTTTATTTTGGTTATACCTGCAAGAGCTGACTTTCCTGTTTTGTAAAGGGCCAAGGTGAATTTCTGGAGCTTGTCTGGTCTGTATAGAATGTTAAGTAGTTCATTGTTTGACAGGGAACTGTTTACCTTAAAGGAGTCTGGCTGAATTAGCAGCATTGGATTATCCAGCAGTTCTTGGGCTATTTTGCCCTTAAGCAGACTTTCAATAAGCTGACCAAAGTCAACCTTATGAGGCTTTAATGGCTGGTATTGGGGCACTGTGCAGGGCGATTGTAAAGATCAGTGTCATCTTCCTGCCTTTATGCTCCTCAGCAGCAGTTACTGCTGGCTAGTCCATCACTGGAGACTTCCATCCCCTCTGAACTTGCAGTTGAATGCCATCTGGCCCTGGTGATTTACTGCCTGTGAGTTCCTCTGCTCACTTTATAACTTCCTCCTTGGAGATTTTGGTGTCTGCTAAGGCCACGTTTTGATTGCCCCTGAAAAGGGCTTTCAGAATGGGAATCTCTCCATTGTCCTCAAAGGAAGGGACAAGACACAATTAACTTGCCTGCTACTTTCTTTTAAAGGGACTGAGAGCTTATAATCATGCATACATCCTTCTTGCTTCTTATTTATGTATCCTTCTGGCTTAAGAGAGTCTTTATGGCTAAATGTATTTCTTCTTATGTTTTCTTACTATCTGCTCTAATTTCCAATTTAAAACTCTCATGACACATTATATTCTAAATGAATATTAAGAGGGCAATTATCTTTCTTAAGGATGCTGAGAGATTTTTGTTCTTATTCTCTGAACTGTCCTGATTTTATTCTACCTCCCTTAAATCCCATAGACAGAAGCTCCTGTTTCAGTGTCCAAAGTGGCTCACTAATTAATGGGATGGGTTTGGATTTCTTTTTCCCCGTTTCTTCATTCCCTTTTCTTTTCAGTAGTTGACTAAAGATCTAAAAGGACCTAAAAAAAAAAATCAATCCTGCAGTTACTGCATCTTTAAGTTGTTCCATTTTAAACAACTGTCTCTTCCCTTACCATTTTTATTTATATTAACTGGGATAAGTGAATCCCCAGTGCCTGCACCAAATATAATAACAACTAGGAACAGAAAACCCTGTGGATTTCTTTGTGAAGAGCAACCAAGCACACTCTTGGTCATGTGTGGCCAAGCACTCCCATGGCAACTCCAGCAGGAATACCAACAAGGAGTCAGGTCTGGATGCACCCTGTAATGGCTCTGGATATGTTTAGTCTACTCTATGCTGGGCATTGCCAGGCAGAGAGATCTTCTGCCTACCTCTGAATGAGCTAATTCTGACCTGGAAAAGAGAGCGAGTCCACCCAAGATAATTACCTAATTACCTGAGAAGTAAGGTTAATTAAGCTAGGAGGATGGCCACAGACATGAGTGTGCTGCTTGTGTGCTGCTCTCTTTGTGGTGTGTGGATGGACAATCTCCTGTGGGGCTAGCTGTGATATTTCTATTCAAATGTGCTCTGCCATCCCCTTAATGTATCAGGACCTCATGAATGCTGAATTAATTAACTTTCCCTGTGATTTCATGGCTATTTAATGATCTCTTTGTTATGGGTGGAGAACTGAGGCACAGAGCAATTAGGGATTCTCTCAAGGTCACCCAGGAATTCTCTGGGAGAGCTGGAGATTAAAGACAGCATTTCCTATCAGTGATTTAAGCACAACACTTCCTTTTCTCGTTGGAAGAGTTATGGACAGGTGCATCAGCTTGGAATCTGCATCCCGAGGATGAGTGGCTGCAAGTTGTTGTTGGGGTGTGTGTGTGATGATTAACTCTCAAGAACTGTGGGTTCATTCAGAGTGTTTTAGATAAACCCTCACTGTGGCACCACAGCTCTGTTCAAATGCAGGAATGAGATTAAAGGTGAAGTTTCAGCCCAGAGCTCATCCTCAGGCAGGACAGAAAATAGAACCAAGTGAGTTCTCTAGGTTTTTCCCCAGCCTGGAGATGCTCTGTTGGCCAGAATGTCATTTCTGATTTTATTTGTGCTGTTCTCTCATCCTTTCTCATTAACCCCTTCTCCTGTGTGAATCCTGCCCACTGCACAGAGCTCTGCCCTGCAGCCCACATAGCTGCTAAGAGAATCATTCTGCCTCTCTGAACAGGAATTCCCAATATGTGGATTTCCTGCTTTTCTCTCCAGGCTCTCCTCTAGTCTTGCCAGCTTTGTTCTATACATTTTAACTACTTTGTGGCTCTCCTTTCTCCCTAGCAACATCCAGGTCTATGCCACCTCTTTCTTTGCTACCATAAAATACTCCTCTTTCTTACTATACCTCCTTAACACTCTGCTTTGAAGGAATGGAGCCAGCAGCTGGCAGACCTGTGAGCTAGCCCAATAGATCTTGCTGTATGTTTTGACAAGTTGAGTTTTATCTTCCTACCTGCCTCTTGCAAAGTGTGCCAAGATGAAACTTTGAAAGTTGCTTGTTGAGGTTTCAAGATTTAGTGCCTCACCACTGCTCCCGTGGCTGATCCACAGGAGTGGCTCCTTGCCACGCTGTGTGGTCTTGTCAGGTTTCTGGTAATGCCTTTCTCTGCTGCTCTGTAGCTTTTGGGTGCATCTATAGTTTATCTTCAAAGCACTTTGCAAATGTTAACTCATTTGCAGTCCATCCCTCTAAGGCACGTGGCATTGTAATTCTTTAACGGGAGAGGAGAGTAAATCATAGAGCGATCTCAGCTAATTTACTACTAAAGTTACACCCTAACAACTGCTCTGAAAAAAGATACAAAGTGGACATGGATTTACACAAAATTTACACCTCTCCTTGTGCTATTTAATCTGGTAGCTTCTCCTTTAGAAAAAGGCTGCTGTTAGTACTGCTACACAATGACATGTCTCATTTTTGTATGCGTTATATTATCAATAATAGCTCATTTGATAAAGCTCCCCACTCACTGCCAGGAATGTATTCATTTAAGTCCAGGTCCTCTAATGATTTCCAACAGGCTCAACTCCCCAGATACCTTTCAGGAAACACTCCTCATTCTCTTTGCACCTACATTTCTCATCTGTGCAACCTCAATCTGTGTCTTTTAACCCAGAAGGGTCTCATGTTTTACTTGTTTGGTAGAGATTAGGTAAGTATTTGGGTCTGGCATTGGGAGTCCAAGAACAGCACAGCACCACAGTGTACTGGAGGACCCTTTTTAGGAGGCACGAGGCTTTTAGTGTTGTGTCATTCAAATGAAATGTCCTAAAAATTCAGAGCTTGCCCTTCCCTGCAGCTTTCCTAGCAAGAGATACAGTGTGGGATGGACTTGGGTACTGATGGTTCTGCTGCTAGGCATCACCCAGGGCTGGCTGCAAAAAGGGTGAAGTGTAAAATCTAAAGAATTAAGATAGGTATTAGTGAAGGATAGTGTATGCTTCAGCAGTGAAAATTTAAATAGAAAAGCAAGCAAAAATATATTGACCTGTGCTGGTTGATTTATAAAGTAGACCAGCTCCTGAAGGCAATGCCCTGTCTGTCTTCTCAGATCCATTTGGGTGAATCAGAGACCTTGCACACTGCATGAAAAATATGAGACACTCTTTCTCTGTGCAAATTGGGGTTAAATCTTTCCCCTACATCTGGTATGAAGCAAGGTGTGTCAAAAAGGGCTACTGTACACTTTGTAACTGGGGACTGGGTGGGCAAGGGATGGAATTTACTGCTGTCCATACAGGAATTCCTAGCTTCAGACCCTGTGTAAATTATTGGTGAATAAGCTCTGGAATACTCCCAAGTAACAGTGTAGGCAAGTCAAGCAGAAGGAAGCATATCACCAGGGAAAAGGACAGGCAGGAAACCTGCTGATATTGGGGTTTGGTTTAAACATAGAGACAGGGAGATTCTTCTCTATCAAATGGATCTTGTAGCTCCAAGGAATAGCGTTTTGAAAGGGGTTTCAAACACAGAAGCTAGCTCAGGTTTGCTAGTGCAACTCTGACTTGTGACTACTCAGGTGGCCATAAGGGGCACTGCAGGGTAAGGAATGGGGACAACTACACTGGTCCCAGACTGAGTTTGGCTTGAGCGGACACCGCAGGGCAGAACCGGTAATCCCCAATAACACCGAAGGGCTGGCTGCACCTCTGGTTTCCAGAGCGGGGTAGGAACAGGGATGGTGCTCCCAGCTCTGTCTCTAGAGTCTTAAAGATTGAATGTGAAGGGAGATGGTTGTGTGGGCACTGCTGAGACACCTATGCACAGGCATGAAAAAGCCCTGCTTTGGAGAGCAGTAAATCTCTTCATGCAACCTGGCCAACTCTGCTCCTCAGGAGGGGAGAGCAAGGGAGGGAGTCAAGCCTGGGCTGTCACCTGCTTGTGGTCTCATCTATCACCCTGAATTGTGTTGCAGGATAGAATTACTCATCCAAAGCTAATGTTAAATTAAATCAAGTCTGGGGCAAGGAGGATTAATGGGCTGTGTGTGCACACACACACATTTGGGAAAGTGCCTGTGACCCAGGCAAAGTTTGAAATGCTTGCTGGAAATGATGAAGCCAATCACAGGGTAGGCTGGGCTGAAAGATTCCTGCATCTCTCTGCAGCAATATATTGGGCTGTGGGACCAACTGCCACCTAATCAAAGTGGAGATGACTCCTATTGGAATCATCTCTGCTATGGAAGAATTTATCCAAAGGGGGTAAGGACCATGTGTAGCTGGGGTAAACCAGGGAAGGGGAAGGCTTTTAGTAAATTACTAGATAAACTGTAAACATAATTGATGAAGACCAACAGCATGTGTTGTTCCTGGAGAAATAGTGGGCTGTGTAAGAGCAGAGACTTGGAGTATGAACTGTGTGTGAATGTTTAGTGATTGCAGAAGTCAGCTGTCAAAACCCAGGACAAAGCAATTCTTCAAGCTTCTCTTTGTGCCTGCTGCAAAATGCAGTGTGCTTTGCAGGACTGAATGTGGGGCTGGGAGCTAGGAAGCTTAGGTCCTCTTCCTTGTGCTCACTGCAGTGCTCTGGGACAGGTTCTGTGGGTTCAGTGTAGCTTCATCTCTTATGCTAAGCTGGACTGAGAAATTAGACAGTCATCAGGATGCCCTTTGGACTTAATATCTATGAGCCTTACTGGCCTGTATGACTGAGGAGTCAGCAGTCTGTGATAGTCTGTGCTTGTTGAGTAATTCAGTGGTGTGAGCACTACAAATATTTACTATCTTTAGATTGCTTTGTGTGTAAAGCACTTTACAGAAGCCAGGCCCTCAACTAGTGCTCCAGTGAGGGGCACAAAATAGTTCTGTTTGTGATGGGGACACTGAGGCACAGAGTAACTGCAGATGCCAGGTGCTCTGATGATGCCTTCCCCTGGCCTCCCTCCCAATCAAACCACTAGATCATTGCCTTATCATCTGACAATGTTTTTCAAAATCAACAGCCTCATAAAGCTTCTCCTCACCTGCAGCAGATGCTGTGAGGAGCAACCCAGTTATTAGCTTTATGGGGGGGAAAAACCATAAACAAAACTAAAATCCAACCTTCCTCTAATCCTCTATCCAAAACCTCCATAATAAATAAAGTCAATGTGTGGGGGTGGGAGTGGGTAGTTCATCCCCAAAGCAAAGAGGGTATTTCTCTCCCTCTCTTGGGTTTAGCTAAAAAAAGCAAACAAACCACAGAGGAAGCACGTCACGGTGCAAAGCGTAACCAGATGGCGAGGGTGAGAGCGTGGGAGGGCAGAAGGGGTTTCTCCAAACGGAATATGCATGTCAAAGAGGAAAACTACAGAGAAAAGGCAGTTAGCAGAGACCTCTGGGTGGTGTGACGGTTTGGGGAGCCCCTCAGCCATGGCTGAGAGCTCTCCCTGGGGACTGAAACCAGTCTGTGACTGAAACCAAGAGTGCTGGGGACTGCGAGTGGGAAGTAAATCAGCAGCAGCCCACATAACATCTCACTCAGCTCCTTTCTTGTATTGTTTCACTGCCACATACTATTGGACTCTGTCAGGTGCTTCTTTCTCTTCTCTTCTCTTTCTCTTGCTGCTCCTTTTCTGAGATTCGCAGAAATAAGTTTCTGGCCCATCTCTTCTTCCTGCACCTTTCCCCATGCTTGTGTGTCTGCCTGCCTGCAGTGAAAGGGGCCTGTCAGGGGACATGCTGAGGAGCCAGCCTGGCTGGGCTTGGCAGAGACAGGGTGCTTTGCAGGTGTCATGGTGCCTGATGCCTCAGCCAGCCCCCCTGCTGAGGTGGTTCAGAGACCATTCCTCCTCACACCTTAGAGGTGGCCATGGACATCAGCTCTTAAGATGAGTCTTCAGTCTCTGACATGAGCTGGATTTCTATGCCCTGCGCTCTGTTTCTCTCTCTGTAGCAGTGCTTCTCCTTTTTACTGGGTGAGGTAGAGAAAGAACGTGCTTCTCCCCCATGATGGTTGTGGAGAGTGGTTTGTAGTGGTAACAAAAGCTGTGAAGGGGGTACTGCTTTTGCTTCTGTAACGTGTAAAACCCCTCTTGCAAGACAGCCAGAGCTCATATTAGACCCTTTATCCTTCAGTGTTGGTGCTCAGGCCTGCAAGGAATGGGGAAGCTCCACCATGAACCACCACAAACCAGCTCCAGCTCTGGTGGAGCCTGTGGGCATGCATGGGCTAAAAGGTCTCCTTCTCTCTCTGTCCCCTTAGTTTGGCTCAGTCTTGTCAATGTGTTGCTGATGACTTTCTGACATAGAGGATTAAGCAAAAAAGATAAGCATGAAAGACACTGTGGAGAATGGGCAAACAATCAGAAACCTGGCTCAGCTCTAATGGCTTGTGCATGCACGTGCACAAATTCTCAGTGTTAGCATAGAGTGTATAAGTCAAGTGTGCATCTCCATGTGCATGTTATTGGAAGCATCATCAGAATGAGGCCAAGCTAAGCAGCAAGGAACGAATCTGGTCTTAGTGTGCTTCCGTGTATCACTTGATCACAGTTTTCCCCAGAGGCATCAGGGACAGAAACTGCTAATAATATCGTGAAAAATGTCTTTGAGCACTCTTCAAAGATGAACCTTCATTTTGCCTCAGGCAGCAGTGATGATCACTGTCATTTTACATGGGGAAACTGGGGCACCAAGGAGTGAATTGCCTGAGGCCTGGCAGGGAATTGCTGCCGGTGCTGGGAGAAGAGTTTGGGTTAGGCAGGCTGCTGGGTCAGGGTCTCACCTGTTAATGTGACAGGGGGGGTTCTGATTCCCAGTGTGGGACTTGGGCCTCAAGACAATATTCTGTTTTCCTGTCCTTCCAACATTCGCCTTTCCCGCCTTTCTCGCCTTTCCCGCCTGTCTCTCCTTCCCGCCTGTCTCTCCTTCCCGCCTTTCCCTCCTTCCCTCTTCACCTTCCTTCAAAAATAGGTGTCTTTGGGTTTGATGCAACATTGGACAGAGGTAAAGAGTATTGGGAAGGTCTTGGGGTGTTAATGTCTGTGTGAGTAGAAGGAAAATATGGTGAGATCATCTGTAGTAGTTTGGGAGAGGGTAAAATATCCTTCAAACTAGGGAGGATGAAGGGAAATACTTTCTGTCTGCCTCCATTCCTGTGCTGGTCAGTTTTTGATGCTTTAGGGAAAATCACCTGGGGAGGGATAGGTGCTGTTTAATTTGCCCAACTGTTTAATTTGCTAGAGACAGCAACAGCTAGGTCCTGCAAGGCTGAGCCATGTGCATGAGAACCTGAAGGGGTTTGTGTGAGGTAAATTGTACCTGCATGGGAAGGTAATCAGCTAGGGAGGAAAAAATAGAGAGGAAAGGGAGAGTAGACACACCAATACACTGAGCGAACATAAGCAGGAAGGCTTGTAAATAAGGTATAGCAGGAACCTGAAGAGGAGCATGGTGTCTAAATGATGTGTGAAGAGAAAAGTGCTGTGTGACAGTACATCAAAAGGTACAGAAGAGGTTTATGGGGTGCAGTGTGTGGAAATACAAGATGGAGAAAGGACAGTTGTGGTGGGGAGGCTGCAGAGTGAGATCTGCCAGCAGCAGTAAGGGTGCATGGAGCTGTGTTTGGAAAGAAGTGGGAAAAGTCACAGACTTGAGGATGGGGATGGAGTGAGCGTGTGCAAGGGAGGAGGAAGATTTTATTGAGGGAAAGGATGCTTGTGCAGGATTTGGATGGGTTAGTGCTTGGAGGGTTTGGCTTGTGCAGTGCATTAGCAACACAGAGAGCCCGGAGCCCTGTCCTGTCGGCATGACTGATGTGGCTCCAGAGTGTGTGTCAGGAGTGTGGGGGTTATGCGTTTTCCACCCACAGAGTGTTTCAGGAAAGGGCTGCTGCAGCTCCTTTGGCAAGAGGGAGGTTTGGGCAGATCTGCTTCACCAGCCAGAATGACAAGGGAAGGGTAGAGGAAAAAAACCAATACACAAACAGAAAGCTGTGTGTTTGTTCCCCCAAAGGAGAGGCAGGAGTTAGCAGCCCCCACACATACAGTGACTCCCAGATAATTAGCATGTCTCTAGAGCAGAGCTTCTGGCTTTAGGCATGCAAGAATATTTTTCAACCAAAAAAAAATGCAAGGTGTTTTTTTCCCCAATAAGTACTTGTGATAGCTTCTTCCTCCCTTCCCAGTTTCCACCCCAGCAAGATACAAGCAGCTCCCATCCCTTGAATGTTCATTGCTGCTGCATGCTAGTTATGCACTGTGGAGTAGCTGGGGGGTATGACAATGGCAAGAGCTCTGCAGGGAGAGGAGCACAGGAGGAAATAAACAGCAGCAGCACTGTCAGCTCCAAAAGCAGAGGGATTTCTCTCTCTGCTTCAGTCTTCCCTCCACTGATATCACTAGGGTCAATGTGGGACCCAGCCATGGGCACACTGGTAGTTCTAGCTGTTTCCCTCCACCATCTACCAAGAAGTGAGACTCTCCCATCAGCAGCAAGGAGTGCTAGTTGGGTCCATGGAATTTTTGGGGTGAGAGGTGACTCTGCAGTATGTCATGGAGATAATCTTGTGTTCTGATGTTGAATAATGGCATTCAGAGCTTGCCCTGGCTGTGGTGAGCATTCTGCTGGGGATGTAAGGTTTCAGGAGCCCTATGAATTAAGTCCTCAGAAGGGAAGGAAATTAAGTCTTCAGGGAAACTGAGACACAGAGAAATAGGAATGACACAGATTCATGAGGGGAGATAGTAACAGAGCCCACATCTGAGCTTCGCAAAGCAACTCCTGCAGTTTGGAGTATCAAGCTGCCATTGCTTGTACCCAAAATACATCCTTCCTTTTGCAGGTGAGACCAGAACAGAACTATGACTAAGCAGGAACATTATGTCTCAGTGTTGGAAGTAGGTAACTCTTCAGTGATAGACACAATTGATGGATTTAATAGATCTCTTTATGTGGACAACTGCTCTTGCATAGCAAGCAGCGTGGTGTACTGCTAGCTTTAGGATTATAGTGCAACACTTAATGCAATAGGCTCCTGATCCCTGGAGATGTTGCTCTCACAGACAAGAAGCCTGCCTTTTTCTCAAGGGCAATTGCTATCAAATGAATGCCACAATTTTGTTAGGGCTTTGCACCCCATTTCTGTGGCAGACTTTTTCTATTGCTTCTCTTAACTGTGCTGCTTAATCTCTGAAATGTGGCCGGTCACCATGAGCCACTTATGGAGTCCATACTGAGGAAGAATGTGGCCCTTAGCCTCTAATCCCTCAGAAATCCATATCCTTGGGGGGCATTCATCTTCACATCCAGACTGTATGGCTTGGCCTAATTGCTGGCCAGTATTAGCAAAGAGCATTGACATGACGTGGTGTTCACTGCAACTGGTTCCATTGTCATTACCTCAGTGAACTCTTTATGTGTTTAAAGGATAAGTGGGATTTTCCTTCATTTGAGTGTTTGGTGTTGTTAGGAATGTTTCTTGATATCCAGGTTAAATATTCCTCATCCTAAATTTTCCCACCTTCACACTGTCCCTGGAAGGTAGGGTGAGAGTTGGCTGCTAAGCTAAGTGCTGTGTCTCATTCTGTCAGAAGGGTGTTTATGTCTGAGCACTGTGGGATACAGCTGGTGGCTGGTACTGGAATGTACCAAAAATGACCTAGAATTAGAAATCACATTAGTCTTCCCATCCCTCCCTCTTGGCAAGGGGTGGGGCAGGAGAAAGGATGGGAATTCTAGAAGGCAGTTCTGATGAAATCCATCTCCCATTCCTGGCCCTCTGCATGGAAGCAATCCCAGCAAAACAGAGATGCAGATGGTCTCACCCCTGGAGCCAATGCCTATGTCAAGAGCCTTAGAAATGTGAGCCTATACCACCAGTGAAGTTCAAACAGCACTGAATATCTGCTGTCAGCACTGAGGAGACTCCCCACCCTCCTTTGCCTTTTTTTTTTGTTGTTGTAGTTGCTGATGCCTTTCTTGTTTTGTTTCTTTTTTGTTTTGTTTTTGTGTGTGTTGTTTTTGTGTGTGTTGTTCCAATGGTAGGGGCCTTCTCGGGAGCCTAAATAAAATCTGATGGCAAAACAATCAGTCCTACTTGGATGGCTTTGTTAAGGGATAGAGAGATCCTGGTTTGAGATCACATCTGGAGGGGTATTTTCTAGGTGTATCTCTGTATCTCTCTGCCCCTCCCTCCCTCCCATACCTCCTATGTTCTTTCACCTCCCTCCAGCATTAGCATTCATCAGATTTTCAGTGGAAATATTGGAGAATGGGTACTGTGGGCTCCACGGATCACAGGCCAACATCTGACGTGTACAGAGACAACACTTACCTTGTAGCCTCCTACCCTGCTCTGCAGGCTGTACCTGGGTAACAAACAGTCTCTCCTGCTCTCTCCAGGCTTCTCTCTCCTCTCTGTGGGCAACACAGAGACCTTGCTGATGATCTTCCAGCATCCATCTTCCTCTTCTGGCACAGAAGAGCCACTGCTCCATCTCTGCTGTGTCCTCAGCACAAGCTCTCATGCTATAATGATGCCATCCTATGAGTATGTTCCCTCCTTTTTGCACCTTTTCCCAGCTTCCATTTTTTACCACTTGCTTTTCTTTTTCCTTCTAGTCCTAATTTTGAAAGGGGACCATTATAGACTAGCCCTCTCACTTTTCTTCCTGCTTTCTAAAGTATTAAAGGGCAAGGATCAAAATAAATCAGTGTCTGTCTGGAAGAATTGAGAGCACTTGGACATGCAACAATTCACTGAATATTCAGAAAGAAAGATGGAGAAATAATCAGATCAGCAAGCAACTATGAATCTAAAGGAAATATAACCATGATAAAATTCCTGATGCTGGAGCAGCATGGAGTTTAATCATTGGAGATTTTGAAAAGCTTCTGTATGTTTTGAGACAGTTTTATTCTTACAGTCATGTCTTTTTGAGATAAAAAGTAATAAGCTAATTAAAATGTACCCAAGCGTGGCTGTGAGTAATAAGATGAGAGTATGGACATAAAAAACCCAAATAAACATATATACAGCCCTTTCATTTAGCTCAGGGTGTGCAGTCCCTTTCTGAACATCAGTGATAGCAGTGGGAACACAGGCTTGGACAGTCCATCCATTAATAGGGTTGACAGGACTTAAGTAGAGCTGGAGAGGGCCTGTCTTGTTCTTGTGCTAGTCAAAACCTTGGATGACAAACAGAGAAGGAAGAGTACTGTAAGTGATGAGGAAATGAAACCCTGGCCTGGCCAAAGCTCCAAAGTGAAGGTGTGAGGAATAGTTTCAGAGGCAGGTGGCAAGTCCAGTGGAGTCATGTCAGTGAACATGCCCAGCACATCAATTATGTAAAGAAGATTTACCTATTGGCAGAAAAGGGCTGGAAGACACTTATTTAGTAGTGCTTTCTGATTTTGAATGAGGAAGAGAGCTTGAATGGCACTTCCTATTTAGCTTGTTGATTTTTGGGGGTGTCTGAATGAAGCAGTGGTATTGATCTTCAAGTGAGCTGCAGGCTGGAGCTTCTGGGCAGTACTCAGTGCAATTGGGCCAACAGGGATGGAACTGAGAGCAGATATGGGCCTTTGTTGGAATGATTGGGTGTCTTCTCTTGCTACAGCTGCCGATTTTGGAAAAGGACAGAAATGCCTGTGAGCAAAAGGCTTGAATGCAAGGTCAGAGCATGGTTCTGTTTGATAGGCTCCCTGTGAATTTGGCTTTAAAAGTCTGTGTGAATGGTGGTGAAATCTTCCTTCAGATTTCCAAGTCCAGCTGTAGGTGTGCCTCACCCATTAATTAACCATCATCCCACTATAACCAAAAGGCTGCTCTTAAATATCTCCATGCTAACCTATCTCCTTATCAAAACTCCTGGAAGCAAGGAGGTGAGTGAGTGTCCCGAGGAGAGAGCCAGGCTCTGCTCAATGGCATCCAATGGTAGGATAAGAAGGAATGGGAGCAAGTTGGACCACAGGAGGTTTAGTATTAAGCTGAGGAGGAACTTGTTTGCAGTTCAGGTGCCAGAGCACTGGCCCAGGCTGCCCAGGAGGCTGTGGAGTCTCCTTGTCTGGAGCCATTGCAGAGCTGCCTGGACACATTGCTGTGTGAGCTGGTCTAGGTGATCCTGCTCTGGCAGGGGGGTTGCACTAGATGATCTTTCTAGGGCCCTTCCAACCCCTGACATACTGGGATACTGTAGCATGAAGTGAGGAGACCTTCTCACTCATGCTTTAGCAAGAGAAGGTGCAAATAGAACACTGTTAAGGCCTCAGTTCTGCCCCATTTTGTGCTGATGCTCTGCTTGTCTCTCACCTGTGTTGGTGCCTCCAGCTTATTTATCTCTCTGTCTCTCTTCCTCTGCAAATGGCTGTTCTTCTTGTGCACACAGGCAGTCAAGGCTCATGCAGCTTTGCATATGGTCTGTTGAGACAGAAGACTGGGATGGCTCTTCAAAGAAGCAAAATCCACTGGACCCAGCACACAAACACTGAGCTGAAATCTAGTCAACCTGAGATCAGATGCTACTTGCCCTTCAGGAACGATTTAGAAGGTAAGTTGAAAGGAAAACGTTTGCCACATGAGTTTGTAGACCTTTTCCTGCTCTGTGTGTGTGACAGTACTGGTTTTACTGGAGACTGAAGTGGGTACAGGCCACATGCTCTGCCCTCACTGCTGTGCAAAGCTAGAGGGAATTGATACCAATTAGTGTGGGCCCAAGCTGTACCCTGTTGTGGAGATGTATAATAAGCACCACTTGCAGCAGCAGCATTAAGAGAATTAGTGGACTCATTTACAGTTAGGCCAAATGTCAGTGCTAGAAAAACACTCCTTGCTGTAGCAATACAAGTACTCTGAAGGAGGTGGTGTGAAGGTTTTCACCCTTGACTCTGCTGCTGCAGGGTGGGTGCAGCCAGGAGCTCCATCACTCTCACTCTTCCTGCCACAAACGCACTGTTTCCATTTCCTGCCACTGTGGTGAGAGAAGCTTGCACATTGCTGCCTCCTCCCTTGCCCTTTCGAACTCCCTCTGCCCAGTGGAGTCTGCTTTTTGACATACAGTGTGTGCCCTGAGGAGGATCTGAAAGACAAAGCCTACTAAAGGGGGACTCCCCTTCCCACACACATGCTTACTGGGCAGGCAGCCCTTGGTAATCTCCTCTGCCTCATTCACAGAAGTGTTTGCTCTTGAAAAGAAATGTCTGGTGGTTAAAGTGGTTCCAGTAAAATACCTAGTGAGTAGGTAGCTCATTTCCATAATACAGAGAAGCCTCAAGAGAAGAAATCCTTGGGGCTTTGGTCTGCAGCAGAGAAATAATCTATCATTGACCAGGCAGGAGCACTTTCATAGAATCATAGACTCATAGAATGGTTTGGGTTGGAAGGGAGCTCTGGAGGTCATCTAGTCCAACCCCCCTGCAGTGGGCAGGGACATCCCCAACTAGAGCAGCTTGCCCAGAGCCCTGGCAAGCCTCACCTGGAATGCCTCCAGGGATAGGAACTCAACCACCTCCCTGGGCAACCTGGGCCAGTGTTCCACCACCCTTGTGGGGAGCAACTTCTTTCTAATGTCCAGTCTAAATCGACTCTTCTCCAATTTAAAACCATTGCCCTTGTCCTTTCCCTGCAGGCCTTTGCAAACAGGCCCTCTGCAGCCTGCTTGGAAGTTCCCTTTAGGTACTGGAAGGTCACTAGTAGGTCCTGACTTTGGTCAGTACTGGGTTTGCTAGGTGCTAGATTTGACTCTTGCCTGCTGTAAGGCTGTTCAATGTGGTTTAAACCACATATATCTGAACTCATAATGAACCTCTTAGGAAAAAAAAAGGATATTTTTCCAGTGTGGAATGGGGCTAGGGACAAGTAGACATGCAGAGAGCTGATGTCATGATTGTGCTCTTCAGCAAGGGAACTACACCCTACTATTGCTGGTAATGGCTGTCCCTTGGAAAACTCTGCTCCAGCTCAACATCTGCTTTTTCAAATGGCTCTGCAGTGCTAGGTTTTTTCCAAGTGCTTTTCAAGCTCAGCTGGCTAACTTGCATCTGGAGGTCAAGTGACTTGCCCCCATAGGTCATGCAGCAAGTGAGCACTTTGATCCTTGTCCCGACAGATGAGCTCAGTTTGAAGCACTTCTGCTGCCAGTGTTGAGATGTGAGCCTCAGGCTTTGGAGGCAGGGTGTTTCCTTGACTAAAGAGCACTGTTTTCTTCTAAAGGGACTGTGGGGAAAGGTTTAGCTGTTTGCTTCAAATTTGACCTGATCTCAGATCTGAAAGCAGAAAGGCTTATTCTGTAAATGTATTGAAGGTGTGAACTGCCTCTTTTTATCACTCCATTCTTTCACCTCGGGGCAAATGTAGACCCTGCATCACTCCAGCATTGCATTTTAGCTGCAAGGTGTTTGTTTCCATGGGCCATGTACCCTGCTGGGCCTGCTGGCTTTGACAGGAGCTGCTGAATGCTTGACTCTTCCTGGGATTTGCAACCCTTATTAATAAATGTCTTTCAGCTCAAGCAGCATTTTGAGCAAAGCAACAGGTCAGTCCCAGGACCTTTGAATAGCAAGGAATAGTTTTTGTAGCTGGTTGCTCTTGCAATATGTGGACAACAAGCATGCAGGCTTACAAGGCTGTGTGAGTGTTTGTGTTGTGGGAGTGGGCTGGAAAAAGTTGGCTGTCTTCACCCAAATTGTTGCCCTTCATCTGCTCTGTTATGGAGACTTCTATCAAAGCCAATCAGTGCAAGTGTCCTCTGGATCATCATTTCCCATCATCCTTGGAAACCTTGTCACCATTAAGGGGGCTGAGTGAAAAGAAAAAAGCCCTGCCTGAAACCTCCTTTTGTGGGCAGGCTGGCTTGGATGAAGCCTAAGGTATTCCAACTACTACTATTCTTCCTCTTGCAGCCCTTTCTAGCATCCAGCAAGGGGAGCTGAGAACCTGCTCCCTTCCTTTCTCCCTCACAACTGTATCCAGGCTGTCCCCACGTAAAGAAGGCAGCATCTCTGCATCAGTTTACAACTTGCAAGGGCTGACTCCTTTGCTGCTCCATTTGTCTTGCTGGCCTGGGATTCTGACTGAAAGCTCTTGGACAGAAGCCTGCACACCAACAGGGTAATGTGCTAAGCAGCTGTTGCAGGGCCATATTTCACATCCACACTTCACTCTCAGACCACTTGCTCTCTCCCTTGTGCCTTAGGAAGGCCACACTTTGCCCCTTATTGCTTCCCACTTCTTCCAGCATGGGAAGGTTCCCTTTTATAAGGTTTCATTTTCCTCCCCCAGTTTTCAGGACTCTGTTATTCCCTCCTTTTTTTTCCCTTTGGGTAGAGCCTCAAACATGGCACTTAAGCTCAGTGTGCAGGGTCAGCCCATAGGGATATGGCTAGGAACCTGCCTTGTTTCAACAGTTAACCTCCTTACTCCCTCTGCCTTTCCTCTGAGAAGACTTCATAGGAGATGTGCAAAACCAACAAAAGCTCAGCCTTGTTTTCTGCTGTCTCATCCCAGCAGAAGATGGAGGTTCAGTCCCACTTCAGGAATTTACATTTCTTGTGGCAATCTCCATATACCAATTCAGAAGCTCAGTGTTCCTGCACTGATCTCTGTCTTTTCTTTTGGTGTCAGCCTTGCCCCCACTCTTGAGCAGCATATTCAGCTGGCTCCCTCAGCTTGTCCCACAGGGAATGCACAGATCCCACAGGCAGAATCCAAGATGTTCATATACACTCTGTGCTTCTTCCTTGGCCTCATATGCCAAGACCTTCCTTTCTGTGGGGAGTTCCAGGTCTCTTGCTCAATACTAGATGGACTTTAGCAAAGTTCTGCTGTTCATTTCAAGAGGAGCAGGACTAGGTTTTTAGTTTAGATGAGTATGGAAAGTTCCATGGGGAAAAAAAACAACCTTCTAAGATGTATTTTTCCATACCCATTCTAGGCTCAAGTGAGGCAGCACCCCAAGGCCAGAGCCTCCACTGAGGACAATGCAAACTGCCAGTTGGATGGGAGGGCAGAGGAACTTTGGGTTGCAGGATGGACTGAAGCTCTTTCAGCTCTTCCAGTAAATCTTTACTGTCATTCCCACAATGGGAGACAGCAGATGCAGAAGTATGAATGGGACTCAGCAAGTCAATGACAGAGTGATTAAGCTTGTGGGCAGTGATCTCAAAGTTTACTCTTTAGCTACAAGGCTATCAAGTTTAGGTGAGATTTATATTCATGTTCAATGTTTTCTTTTTTACTGCTATGTATATTTAATATGCATCTAATAAATGACTATATTCCATAGCTAGCACCACTGCAGCTAGGAAAATAGGCAATAACTCCATCCCTCTTATCTTTGGTTCAGTTTTGGCTAATGAGAGAGAGAGAGATAGAAAGGAAATCTGCCCTTCAAACACAGGTAAATGGTTTCTATTGCAGTCATTGGGGTCTATCCATATGCACTTTAAGGTATAAGTTGCCCATCTTTATTACTGGCTAAAATATGGCTTAGAAACTATTATTTCCACTTCCACTAAGTCTTATAGATTAAAAAAACACCCCCAAACTTAAACAGTATTTTTTTTAAACAACCCTAAAATCTACCTGACAAAAGTGACCAATAAAAGACAAGGAGATGCTGTATGCTAAAGGAGTAAGCTCCATATGCTTATATGCATTTAAGGGCAGATCTAGTAAGAAGGCAAAGGGGACTGTGACCCCTTTGTTTCTTTTACCCCATGTGTCACAGTGATGAGGGAAAGTTACTCCTGTCACCAACACGCTGCACTCAACCCTGACATGAGCTCTCTGCTCCCCAGTGTCCTGTCTATCCCATCAAGTGCTGCTCAATATTTCTTAGCCTCAGTAAATCCTTTTTCATTAAAGTTACAGAGGCTCATGATGTTAGTTTCCCAGAGCTGAATCTGTGGTGTTGGTCGGGGGATGCTGTCACATATGTGCATGTCATTCACCTTGCAAATCCCTGTTTTTTTTAGAGAGGCAGATGCAAAGTAAATGGGAAAATTGAGAGCACTGACCCACTCTCCAAAGCCATCTCTTTTTAGATCATTATACTATGTAACATCCTTGAGTGAAACAGTTATCATCCAAACCTGTAATTTTCAAGTAATCACTGAGTTCTGAGTGGTGTGGTGTTACTAGCAGCAGCAGCCAGCATTTGAGGAGGCAGCAGAGAGTTTCTATTAATATGCAAGCAGCAATATTTTCCATCAATAGCATGTTTAAAAGCTTAAAGCACCAGAGCCATACCTCCTGAATCCCTGTGGCAGCAGGGCAAACATGGAGCAAAGAAGGGGAAAAGTCTGACCATAAAATGTTACAGAGACAGCATGTGAGAAGCAAAATGCAGTAATTTGCAGGTGAGGATGAAAAAAAACATCAATGCTCAATTCTGCCTATTGAGCTATTATATATAAGTTATTATTAACAATATAATTGTGCAGCTCAGGTGCTGGTGGCAGGAGATTTCATGTGATAAATATGCCTCCAACATAATTCAATTCTCTTCACTAGTGTTTGACTGAGGACAAATTAGGTTGTTTATGTCTGGAAATGAATTTGGTGAAAACAGCCTGTACCAAAGGGCCTGGAGAGCTGAAAAGGGAGGGCAAGATGAACATAAATGTCTCACAGTGCAGAATATTCTTGACCCCTCATAGTAAACCTTTTGGTACAGGATTCCAGGCAGAGTCTGATACATATGCAGTAGGACTGATGCTTTTTGTGAGCTCCATCTTCACTTAACATTGAAAGTACCAGCTCAATGTTCAGTATTGAAAATATGGAGTAATTGTCACTTGAAATTTAACCTGTTGGAGCAGACACAATTCCACTGAGACAGGTACAATTCTTCACCATTATCAACACTCAGTACAAAACTCATCCTCTTATTACTTTGAAGCTAGATTGTTAAACAGCTTAAATAGTTGGGGAGGAAGAATAAAACTGAAAAGATACCAACAGATCAACCTTAGCTCTTTAAATATCAGGGAGGAATGACTTTTCCTTGGTGCCTTCCACAATAGTCTGTTATCATGAAGGAGGGACTGTGGCTGGCTTGCTAAAAAAAAGGGAAGGAAGAGAATGCAGCCATTGGGGAAGCTCCAGCTCTCTAAGTGTATTTCCGTGTCATTTGCAAGCTGTGTCTCCATCAGTCCAGGTACCCTTTGGAGAAGTTTTGCTCCAGATCCATCAGTTAAATTTTGCTGCTGTTACTAAGGAAAACCAAACTGCTCTTTTTCATATGCCATAGGGAACCAGAGTGCATTCCAGGGGCCAAATGCATGACTCAAGTATTTCTTTCTTACTCCAGTGACTTGAACTGCATACTGCAAAGGGATGGACTCAGTGAAGAGCTCTTCTGTTCACTGGCAGAGGAAGCACAAAGTAAATTGGCTCTGCACACTCAGCATGGCTGTGTGACAGGTAGGACTCTCCAGTGCCTGGTACAGTGCTGTGCTCTGGTTCTGGGCTGCTTTGGGTACCCTTGAGAAGTGTGGGTGCCTCACCTCAGGGCTGGCCTGGCCACCCCAGTCTGTGACAAGGATCACAGAATGTCCTGAGGTAGAAGAGACCCACAAGGATCTCCTGTCTCTGCACGACAACCCCCAAAAGCATACCATGTGTTTAAGAGCATTGTCCAAATGCTGCTGGATTCTGTCAGGCTTGGTGCTGGGACCACTTCCCTGGGGAGCCTGTTCCAGTGCTAGGGACCGCAAAAGGAGCCCGGGAGGACAGGGCAGCATCCTAGTTATACCTGAAGTACAGCCTGAGGCATGACCCTATCGGCTTTCAGCTCTCCCACCGGGGACCTTGCGGGCTGGGGCTGCCGCGGGCACAGCAGGGCTGAAGGGGAGAGTCCCGAGGGCCGCTCCTCAGTCCTTCCGTGCCAGGAGCAGCCCCGAAAGCAGCTCCGCTCCCCTCCCCGCCCCAGCGCAGCTGCGGGAGTCGCTCCTCGTTTCCGCCGTGCCAGGGGCCAGCTCTGCTCGCCGTCCCCAGCGCAGCCCCGGGAGCCTCTCCGCTTCCCATGCCAAGCGCAGCCCCGGGAGCCTCTCCGCTTCCCATGCCAAGCGCAGCCCCGGGAGCCTCTCCGCTCTCTATGCCTAGCGCAGCGTCGGGACTAGCTCCTCAGTTCCGCCGTGCCAGGGGCTGGCTCCGCTCCCCGCGCCCAGCGCAACCCCGGGGGCCCCTCCTCTCCCTATGCGCAGCGCAGCCCCAGGACCGCTCTCCCCCGGCGGTGCCTCCCCCGCTGTCCCCTCCCCGGGGCTCAGCGGCGCTCCCCCCGCTGCCCGCAGCGCGCCTGGCCGGCGGCGGCCACCCGACACCGCCGCTTCCAGGAAGCCGCCGCCGCCTGCCCCCNCCCCGCGGGGCCCGGGGAGCGGCGGCTGGCACCGTGCCCACCGCCGCCGTGTCCTCGGCTGCTGGCCCCTGTGGGCGCTCCTGCCGCTCTCCCCGCTCGGGCCAGGGTCAGGAGGGGCTCTCCCGCCTCGTCCCCTAGCTCGCCCGAGCGGAGAGGCGACCCGCTGCGAGCGGCTCGTCCCTCTCGTGGGATAAATGAGCTTGTTCCCGACTCTTGGGGCTCCAGGGGAAGGAGGGTGTGGGGAGGGGCTGACAGGGCTTGTTCTGCAGCATTTCGGTAATGTAATTGCACGAGATTTAAATGAGCGAATGTTTCCTCCTGAAAATCAGCACTGTCGTTACCCCCGAGCTCCACTCGATTGCCTCAGCTGTTTGTTTAAAATGTCAAGCCCAGTGCTGGACCAAAGACTCAAAAAATCTAATTCTCAGTCTAAAAGAAAATCGTTTTAGAGAGAGTTTGTGTTTGTGTGTGGCTGGCTGGCTTTCTATGGTGCTGAGAACCTACAATTCCATATGAAAATCGGCTCATAATGTTCTGTGTTTCATTTCTTCCTTCTAGAGCATCTGNTCCCCTCCCCGGGGCTCAGCGGCGCTCCCCCCGCTGCCCGCAGCGCGCCTGGCCGGCGGCGGCCACCCGACACCGCCGCTTCCAGGANAATCTAATTCTCAGTCTAAAAGAAAATCGTTTTAGAGAGAGTTTGTGTTTGTGTGTGGCTGGCTGGCTTTCTATGGTGCTGAGAACCTACAATTCCATATGAAAATCGGCTCATAATGTTCTGTGTTTCATTTCTTCCTTCTAGAGCATCTGTCTATCCCTCTTGTCTGGATACCTCACTAACTGAGTTTGAGGCCTTGGCAAACTTGTGAATCTGCCTCTCCAAGAGCCGTGTGAAGTGTTGAGACTGTCAGAGAGAGGGAATAGAAACCTGCCCGAGGTCACCCAAGGAAATCTGCTGCTAGATTAGCCCCTGAATCATTCATTCGGGTCACAGAAATGCTAATTTCATCGACCAGTGTCTGAGCAGGGCCTGGAATGGCATGGCTGCATGTAGGTATTCCTGGGCTTGGTCCTACTCTGTTAAACTCAGTGGTAAATTTCATTGGCAGCAGAATGAGAGCTAACCAAACATTTTCTTTGGATTTGGTTCTCATTATTTCATTAATGTTGATGTAAGCAGGAGAAGTAGTAGGCTTTTTATTTATTTCATTCTTGTATAAAATGTTTTTTTGCATTGTTGTGGAATTATTCAGCAAACACACTGAGATATTGCAAATGAATGTCAGAAATTTGGGGTTTGGTGCAGGTCTTTATTTTTGCATTCTTTACAGCAGGAGGAGGAGATAACAGGGCTGGAATGGCCTTCTTGCTTGTTCAGATTAGTTCTCTGTGTCAAGCAGGGTAAAACTCCAGTTAATCCTGCCATAAATTTTGGTATTCCTAATCCTTCAGTATTCCCATTTTAGTTCAGGTATTAGGCATGTAATCAGTCCTGTGCCAAAAAAAAAAAAATCATATAAAAGTTAGGACTGTAAGCAGCTATGAAAAATGGGGGGAAAAAAAGGCCAAGGTGCCCAGTATAGCTCAAGTTGAGCTGGTGTTACTGGCTCTGACCTGCTTGGCTCTGCACTCCTGCAGCATAGGACAAGTTGTATTTGGGAACATGCAGAGATCTCTCTTGGGGCTGTTTCCATGGCTCAGTTCTCTTAACACAGTGGTGTAGTGGTGCTCTGCCCTCTCTTTCTGGAGTGCCCATTAGAGGTTTTTATCTGCTCTTTCTAAGGACAGTAGAATTGGGCAGTTCTCCCCTGCTAATGTGTGGGGCTAGCTGTGACATTTGGAGTTAGAGCCTGGCTAAGCATATCCTCCTGGGAGCTAAGCAGATCAAGAGAGGCAAGGAACTGCTGGAGAGAGTCCAGCAGAAGCTAGGAAGATGCTGAGGGCACTGGAGCATCTCTGGGAGTAAAAAAGGCTGAAAGCCCTGGGGCTGCTTAGCCTGGAGCAGAGCAGAGCCAGAGGGGAGCTGCTCCATGCTGATGAATGGTGGGGGCAAGCAGATGGGGCCACACTCTTCTCTTTGGTGCCCAGTGACAGGACAAGGGACAAGAGACACAACTTGGAACACACAAAGTTCTTCAACATAACTAAACTAAACTAAACATAAGGAAAATCATCTTTGCTGTGAGGGTGCAGAGCCCTGGCCCAGGCTGCCCAGAGAGGTTGTGGAGTCTCCTTCTCTGGAGAGATTCCAACCCCACCTGGCTGTTAGCACTGGCAAGGTGCTGTGGGTGACTGCTTTACCAGGGGCCTTGGACTAGATGATCCCCACAGGTCCCTTCCAGCCCACACCATGCTGGGATTCTTCCTCATGGAACTGAGGTGGGAGAGTCTGCTCTGCAGTCCTCCCAGTTTGGAGCCAACTTGGAGAACCACCTCTGTCCACCATGGGCACAAAAACATTGGCCTGGCCTTCCCACCAAAGGTTATTTTCTCCCACTGGGAGAACCATTTGTCTGGAATGTCTTTCTGGCTGATATGGAAGTTTTACAAGCAAGCCAGCTTGAGGAGGCCACAGCCACACAGCTCCCAACTTGGGTTTTTATAAACACCAAAACAGACAATGGAGGAAAAAAATAGCAATAAAGAAACTGGCTGGTTTTGCTTAGGAGCAGCCCTTCTTCAGCCTGCACTAAAAGCACTCAGTTTGATTAACAGTACAAATAATTAATCATGTGAAAGTGGATGTCTGGTCCAGGATAAGATGGCAGGACCTTCTACTTGCTGCCTCAGGTCCATTTCTGGTGGATTCCACTAGTATCTTGCTGACATTCTCTAGTGGGGGAAGCCTATAGAAATGCACAGGGATTAGTGAAATGGTTCCTCTGTCATCAGGCAGTTCTGTGCAAGTTTCCCCTGTTGTCTCCACTCTGCAGGAGGTTGCTCCCTTTTGTGCTTGGGTGCAGCTAAAATAAGATTATGGCTTTGTCTCTGAAAGTCCATGAATAAAAATGACCAACCTAACTGGCTTTAGGGTCACATTTGGCAGCAAAGTATGTCTCTGCTTAGCAAACAGTGGGTTACCTGCTGTAAAAACAAATATCATCTACAAGTTCTTCTAAGGGCCTGTGAAATCAGAGTTTCTGGGCTGTATCCCCAGCTTCTCTACCAGCTCCCTAGCACCTGTAGAGTGGGGATAGACATCCATATTTGCTTTACAGGAATGATGGTTGCTTGAGAAATGTCTTGTGCTAGAGATGCTCAGGTAAGGGCTGTAGCTGTGAGCAGTTGTTGCTGCTCTTGTTAGACCCTGCTAGCAGAAGAGAGCTAGTTCTGTGCTGCCTTGTTTTCAATGGGCCAGAGTGTGAGGCACAGATACCAATGAAAACTGCTCAGATTGGTCCTTTTCTCTTTTCCCCTGCAGAGAACCTGGCCCAGAATCTGCTGGCATGCTGGGGTGGAAGAGCAATTTGACTGGTGTCAGAGGATTTCCAGTGACATAAATCTAGTGTAAGCAGGAGTTATCATGGGGCTTTCTGTTGGACATTTTCCACTTTCCAGGGTGAACATGTGGGCTTGACTCCAGCAGACAAGCCCTCAACAGGCTGCTGCTTTGTCCTCACCCTTGATTTTTCTTCTATTTGGCTGTTAGTTAACTGTGCAAATTGCACAAATCTGTTCCACAAATGTCTCTTCCATAAACAACAATGGAGCTGGGCATGAAAATAAGCCATAGCTAAAGTTTTCTGAGGCTTCTCTGCTAGCAATATTTGCTCTCCATAGGCAGGTAGCTTTGCTGGTGTTTGTCCTGATTGATAATGATCATTTCATTACTTCTTTTCACAGCATTTTGAAGTGTTGCAAACTTCATGAGCCTTTTACCCTGAAGAAGTTTGCAGCAAAGGTATGTCTCAGAAAGAATATTGAATTAGACTGAGATGTGAGTACTTAAGGTCAAGCTTGTTATTCTGCTTTCATACAACTTCTCCAGAAACTCCCACAATAATAAATAATAATGATTGCCTAATTCACTGGAAGGCATAATAGCAGCTTTCATCTAAGACCTTAACAACTCTGTGAAAGGTGGATTTTGCAAATGCACAACTGCAGCCCAGGGTATTGGGCTTGATTTCTGTCAGACCATGTGGAATTTGCCAAAGGGATGCACAAGGGAATAAGTAGCAAAAAGGCATTGAATTCATGCTTCTTGCAGCACTGGCCAGTGCCTTATTTTCTGTGGGTGGTTGTGCCACACAGTTGCCAGACATCCTTCCCACAGTGTGCCTTTTTGTCTGCCTGCCTCTTGCATGTCACCCTGGTGTCTTTCAGGCATATCTTTGAGACAAGTACTCCTAGGCACTTAGAGCTGGCTTGATTTTTCTGAGCAGGAGGGTTGTGATCTCAGCACCCAGGGAGCAGCCTCACAGGATAACCTTACACCTGAAATCTGCAGCATCAGAAAGCTTCTGAGCATGATGTGCACTGATGGCAAAGCCACAGCTCACACACACATGCAGACAACAAAGTGTAGAGTATCTTGAAACATTTGTAAGATGACAAGAAAATATTTACTGCTGGTTCCCTTCTGGAAGCAACTTGTCTCATACAAGTATCTTTACTGCAGGTTTTCCCTCCCTCTTGGCACTTCTGCCAAAGGCACTGGAGAGCTGTGGTCAGTGGCACCACTAGAAGACACCTGGGCAGTAAGTATGCTGCAGATATTCTCTCTCCCTTCATGTATCTCCTCTCCCTTCCCTTCTGCTCTGTTTCCTGGTCTCTCAGCTGTGTTGTAGTGTGTCACTGGTAACCTTACTCTCTTCTCCCCTGCTGCTTCTCTCTGTCTGGGGCAAGGTGCTTGAGAGACTAGGAGCACACACAATTGATGGAGAAGCCTTTGGAGTTGTCCCTCCTCTTTCCAGCTGTGAATCTGCTCCAAGGGACTTGTAATCACTTTAATTCATTCTGCACACAATGAGCAGAGCAGCAAAAGCTCACAACATGGGAATAAAGGAGAGAATTGGCAGAGGAGATGATAGGAGGAGAGAGACAAGTTTCTTCTTTACCCATGAAGCTGGAGACTTGCTTGTTTGGGAAATGGAGGCCCTCTGACCCATGGAGTCTGTTCCTTCCAGTTCAAACAATGTGCAGCCCATTTTAGAGCTATAAAGCCTTTGCATTGAGTTCTATCAGGTTGGCTCTTTCCCAAAGACATTAAATTCACATAAGAAATAAAAGCATTTTACAATGCTAGAGCTGTTCATTCCTCAGAAAGTCCTAGAACTTCATGGAGGGCTGTGCAAATGCTTTTGGCTTTCTGGAGAGCCTTAATTTGAGAGCTTTCTTGGTGGGGGTGAAACCTCCTAGCACCTCTTGGAGCTTGGAAGAGTTGTATGAGTTAGATGTGAACAGTTTTCAAGGTGCAACAGGCCCAAAAATGCTTCCCTCAGTGCATGCAGGAGATACTGTGATTAAAAATGCTCCCACAGAGAGGCAAATAAAAACAACAGCTCAGGAACTCCTTGAATTAAAAAAAAAAAGCTATTTATGTCTGAAGTTGTAAAAGAACCAAGCTCCCCAAAGCAACAGCACTAACAGAATTTAGCTGTTGGAACCCAAAGATGCATTGTTCTGATTTAATAATTAATGTGGAGTTAATTGGGGCTTTTACTGAACTGAAACAGGATAAAAGAAACCTGCCAGTCTGGACTCCAGGCTTTTCTGAGAACAAGTTCCTTCTGTTCCCCTGCCACCCCTCCCCAGTCCCTCTGCCACACTCTTGTCTCCTTTTTCCCCAGCTGGGTATGGAGCATGACCTCTTCTGCTGTTCTGTGCACACAACCACGAGGCAGATCCAGAGAGGTTCTTCTCCCCTCTCCTCTGCCCTGGGGAGGCCTCCCCTGGAATGCNGCTCTGGGTAACTCAGGAGCCACCAGAGAAGCAAGTGTGGTCCTCCTTCCCTCTCCTGGGCCATTGTTTGTCAGGGATTTACCATATATGCACTGGGTTGGGAATTCCTGAGCCATCAGGAGGGAGAAGCAGGGGAGAAGAGAGTGAGGTCACCAGTGACACACTACAACACAGGTGAAAGACCAGGAAACAGAGCAGAAGGGAAGGGAGAGGAGATACATGAAGGGAGAGAGAAGAAACAGGGAAAAGAGGATCTCAGCTGAGATCCTTTGGCCAAGAGGAAGAGCAGTTCTCTGCTCTTGCTCCTCTCAGACATAATGAAATCATTGGGCAGAAGGTAACAGTTTCCAATCTGCATTGAGCTGAGTTGGGATACTATATGCAATAAATTGCTAAGAAGGGAAGGGAAAAACTGGTGTCCAATATATCGTTGTGGCTAGGCTTCACGAACGAAGCTCCAGGGAGGGCTCCATCCATGCTCCTCCTCAGNCCCACACTTTCCCGTGGGCAATGAGTTTAATGCTCCCTCTGCTGTGGGCACAGTTATTGCACCAGGGGCCACAGGAGACCACAAGGGATTTACAGACTGTGTCTGTGTCCAATATATACCAGCATGGGAAGAGCTTTTGGTGCTAGGCACAGGATGAAACTCCTCCCTATAGGAATAGAAAACTGCAAAACCAAACACATATACAAAACCTACCCACAAAACCCCAACAAATCTAGAGAAATAGACATAAGTAGGCAAGTAAATCTCAGGTGCAGCTCTGGGCAGGCAGCTAGTCAGTCAGACACCTCTTCTCTCTTCACAGAATCCCAGAATGTTAGGGGTTGGAAGGGCCCTAGAAAGATCATCTAGTCCAACCCCCCTGCCAGAGCAGGATGGCTCAGGAAACATGCATCAGCAGTCACAAAGAATGCCTCCAAAAGGCAGCAAAACAGAGCCAGAGGCAGGGAGAAGCTGGCTCCATGTTATCTTTAAGAAAGTAAATAATGATGTAGGTTTATAGCTTACAATTTAGTGCTTTGGAAATTGAGTCACACAGAATGTATCCAGAAGAAAATGGCTTTTAACCCCTTGGAGTATGTGCAACATCAATAAATACTACTCAGTTTTGTCAGGAAAAATGGCACAATGTTGGTGTCAGGGTTGTTAGAGACTAGAGAATAGAATGAGGAGAGAACATTTCAGATTAAGGCATGGCTGCTAGTTTTTAGATCCTCTGGAAGAAAGGCTAGAGTGTGGTCTTCATCTTACTGTAGTCAGTAGGAATCTTTATTCCAATTTCTAGGAGCTTTGGGTGAGAATTTATCAGCCTGTGATGAAGGAAGAGCTGGGGTTTCTCATGTTCTGTCTGATTATAACACTACTGGGGGGACATGAGGTGCTAGGACAGATGAGTCTTGGAGTAGATCTGCCCTAAATTCTGGTCTGTGTGATCTCCTGCCCTGGGGCTGTGTTTCATGGGAAAATACAGCCTTCATTTTAGCCTGCTGACATGTTATGGTATGTCAGTAGCAAGGTGAGGGAGTTCTGCTGATACAGAAAGGGTAAAAGAAGAGATTCTGAGGAGGAATGGCTCCTCTCTTGTTTCTCCTTTCCTTCCTTTCACCCCCTCCTTTGTGGGGCTCCTGCTCCTTCCATTCCACCCATCATCATTTATTTAGAAACTGGAGGAACAGTAACAGCTGTTGGAAGTCCATGGGATGGTGAACACTTTCCCCTTTATTGTTTCAGGTTCACTGACCACAGTGAGTGAAAACTCCTGCCTGAAGCACAAGAAACTTGCAAAGCAAAGCTCCTCTACATTGCTGATGGGGTCCTCAAGAGAAGGGAGGTAGGCAAGTCTTTCTCATTTGGGCTTCAGGCTCTCTTGGAGATGGAAATGAACTCCCCTTTTCTGCTCCATGGGAATTGGGAGCGGTTGGGGAATGCTGTAAATGATGGAATCTGTACAGAGAAGCACAATGGTTAACTGCTGCTGGTGCATGCACTGCAGCTGGTGCTTTGGGATCTGGTAGTACACATTCTGATTGTGCAATGGGCACACTCTGGATAAAACTAGACAGCCAGTTAATGTACCATCTGAAAACTACTTTTATACCCTGAAGAGATTAGTGTCTGTCATTTGGGCTTTTACTTTAGAGACTAATAGCTGGAGATTTAATCCCTTATTCAGAGAAGTAATTATTGTTCACATAAATAGGTCTGTTGGAGTCTGAGGAGTCTGGAGTCTGAGGGAGGGATAGTCAGTTCTACCAATCAGTGAGGCAGCATTTAGGATATATAGGGATGGTGGACTATATTCCATTTGTTCAGTAATGATGCATGCAAACATACAGATTTGGGTGCTGAGTGAGGACATAGCCTTTCCAGGGCTCCATCTGGAATGATTTGGACCAGGGGATGGAGTGCACCCTTAGCAAGTTTGCAGATGACACCAAGCTGGTGGGAAATCTAATCAATGTTGGCAATAAGCTTTTGATCCTCTAATAGTAACAGAGAACAGCAGAAGACAGTATTCTTTACAAATTCATACTTCATTTTTCATGGAATTGACATTGTTATGGTGCTCTTTGGAATTACGCTGATGCTAAATAGTTTCATCATGGCTAGGATTCATGAATGAAGCTCCGGGGAGGGCTCCATCCATGCTCCCCACAAGAGCTTTGTACAAGTGCTGCTGGCTGCAAAGGCCAATTTGGGACAGACAAGAGCAGTTGCCAAAGGCACAGCACAAGGACTCCTCAGGAGGTAGAACCTGCAAGACACGATTCTTTCTACGCTGTCTTTTCTCCTCCAGAGTGATCCTGTGTGCCTGCTCCAAAACATCAGCTGCATTAAAGCTAGTGTGTGTGCAGAGCTGCTGAGTGGAGGCCAGAGGAGAGCAGTTCAGGGGAGCAATCTGGCCAAGGCTGAGCTGTTGTTTCNAGCAGCAGCAGCAAAGCAGGATGTTAAACGCTGCAGAGTTACTTCTGTCTGGGCAACAAGGGCAATGTTAGCAGCATAAAGCAGCTCCTGGACAAGATGCTTTATGGTCTTAGTATGGGCCTTCAAATGCCTTAGGTTAAATAGGCTTCCATCAGTATGGTATCTAATGGAGATACCATCCTGGTCATCAAATTCTGCCCTGGCCCTTTGGAGCATCATGCTGAAAAAGAGTGTGACTAGAGTTGGTGCAAGAACACAGCCTTGTTTCACACCATTAGTTATTAGAAAGAGCTCAGAGAGTGCATTGCTGTATCTGGCTTGGCTATGTTGATTCTCATGGAATAGGATAATCATTTTAAGAAACTTGGGGGGACAACCTAAACATTCCAAAATCTACCATAGGCCATTTCTGCTCACAGTATCAAAAGCCTTGGTGAGATACTGGCATATGGGAGTTTCTAATGTAACTCACATTTAGAGTTGCTCTTCCCTTTGCTTAGGCACTTGAATTAAGTCATGTTGGGCATGCAGCCCCAGGGGGGTCACATTGTGTAGCTTCCATGAGCACACTTAGCTGTCCTCCATAGTACCACTTGTCTTCTCTGGTTAGGCAGATTAGATCCAACCCTGGAGGCCACACACTGGCTGACCAGGTGGCTCTGGACTGTGTCCTCTGCCTTTCTGTAGGTGAATGTGTGGTTTTGGCTTAGTCAGGGTAGAGAAGGACACTGACTGTGCTGTGCTCTTCTATGAAAACTGCTCCATAAACAAAATAAATTGCAGACCCAGCTGGAGTTGGAGCTGTGAAAGCAAGAGGCACTGGCAAATGAGCCTTGTTTAGGGAGATTTATTGAAATGAGCCACATACTCACACCAAGATGTGTTATCTGTGTGTGTGTATGCTTAGCTGTAGCTGTGCATGCTGTGGATGTTAGAGAGGTGGAACTCTAATGGTCAGAGAGTAACCACATCAAGCTTTAGGGAAGAAAGGAGCATAAATGGTAAGGAAAGGATTTTCTTCCATAATCAGAAAATAAAAATACATTTAATAAAAAGGAGAAAGAAGAGGAAATATACATTCCAGAAACTGTTAGCAGGCCAGAGGTGCAGACAGAAGGCACATCTAGCTCCTAAGACTTTCTCAGGGCTGTGGTCTGCCATTCCCCTAGAACATCACATTGCATGAGGACACAGATCCCAGATGAAGTCTAACTCTCAGGGTCCCACAGACCTTATGAGGGGCCCAGAGAGCACATGTGCATCAAAGAGAAACAGGCAGAATCATACTATACTGAGGAGGAGAATTTAATTCAGGCTTTGAAACACCCAAAAGGGGCTTCATACCTATAACTTAAATAAATCTCCTGTCCTTTAGAAACTCCTTTGCCTGTCTGCAGGAGAGAGAAGGCTGGGAACTGACCAGAATGTAGGATGTAGGAGCAAACTGTAACCCAGTGAATTAGTCTTAACTATAGCAAAAACAGCACTTGTGTAAATGAGGCCCCTAAGGGCCCATAAGCAAGCAGTAAACTGTTACAGGAGGGAAGTCAGTCAGGGCTATAAACCTGGGAAGTCAGAACTGGGTAGCCAGGACCTGGAGCATAAAACAGGGGAGATTAAAGGATGACAGATGAGGGCTGGGAAGGATGCATGAATCCTTACCAGCATAAGGATTCTGATTCCTGTGGCCTTAAAGACAGAGTTGTTCCTCTGAGTACTGGCAGGTACCAGAAAATGACTGAGATGCCTACTGAGGACTTGTGAGGAGAGCAGGAGCAATGGATGGTAAATAAAATAAGGAAATATAATCAAATCAACATTGAGTATATTTGATTTAAGAGGACACCAATGAATAGAGAAGGGGAAGAAAAGCATCAGGGTGAGAGTTGCTGTTGGATAGGACTGTGGCTTGAGTGAGATATAGTGCAAGCCCTAAATTATCATCATCATTATTTTTTGGCTGGGCTGTGTTTTGACATCAATACCAATTTACACCCTGGGTGAGTAGCACTTACTACCTTCTTGTCTTCATAAATTGTGCATTGTCCTTATTTATTTGCCTCTCTTTCCCCTTCCTCTCTTCCTGCATTGCCTCTCTCCTTCTTTCTAAGCATGATGGAGGTGCTGTACCCTTGCTATGTCCTTGATGAGTTTGACATTTAACCCCACTTATGGATCCTCAGCTCCACTCTCTTTTGTGCCAGATATAGGGATGTTCACCTTGTATTCTTTCTTGTGAGGAGGATGGGGTGTGGAGAAGGAGGCAAGGTTGGCATTACTCTTGCTAGAGCTGTTAGCAAGTGGTTCTTTTATCATCATTGCAGCTGGGATTTCCATCATAGTTTGCGTTGCTCGTGTCTAGCCAGGAGCAGAGCTATTCTGAGTCAAAGCCTCCTTCCTGACATCATCTGCTATGTGTTTAAAGGTCATCAATTTCTACTTGCTTGCTTTCCAAATTCAGTCAGCCACCTCACGTTGTGAAGCCCCACAAAAGCACATCACAAGACCTCTTCAAAGCTCCCTTCATGCATGGAAGAAGCAAGCTGCACCATGGCAAGCTCAGCAGTGCCTGGAAGCAGCTCTGCTGGATTTGCTAGATCCATAGGACTGAGCTACTCTATCTTATCACTGTATAGACTCAATTTTAATAGAGAAGTCATCCTGCAGGTCACCCACCCTGCCAGGGCATCCCTTTGGTACCTGTGGTGATGTTAAAAAGACAGAGTGTCTGTTGCTTTTCTTTGAGCATAATATAGCAGCTGAGAAAAAACACCAAACCACATTGTAACACTGACCACATTATCATAGAATCCTAGGATCCTAGAATGGTTTGGGTTGGAAGGGAGCTCTGGAGCTCATCTAGTCCAACCCCCCTGCAGTGGCCAGGGACATCCCCAACTAGAGCAGCTTGCCCAGAGCCCTGGCAAGCCTCACCTGGAATGCCTCCAGGGATGGCAACTCAACCACCTCCCTGGGCAACCTGGGCCAGTGTTCCACCACCCTCGTGGGGAGCAACTTCTTCCTAATATCCAATTTAAATCTACTCCTCTCCAATTTAAAACCATTGCCCCTTGTCCTTTCCCTGCAGGCCTTTGCAAACAGGCCCTCTGCAGCCTTCTTGGAAGTTCCCTTCAGGTATCTTAGGTAACTACAAGATTGTTCTTTCTGCTGCTCAAAAAGAGCATAGCTGGAGAAATAGAACTCATCTCATTATTTATTGGTTTTCCTGTTGGAATTTTCATCCTGCAGCAAGGTTGGGAACTAATCTGAATAGCTAACAAAGTGGAGAGTTTGATTAGGAGCAGACAAAGGAATAGTCCCATCTACAGTAGAGTTCTCAGAGACTAGAGACAGGGAATGTGTCTGCCCTGCTGTCACTCACCAGCCCCTGTCTCATCTTAATGGATTAAAAGATTCTCTTACTCACTCAGACCATCCATCTTGAGAAGGGGAAGAGGATGAAATTCATTTAACACATTTCCTTGGGTGAGGAATACTTTCACTCAGCTGATTACCTTTCTGAAGCAAAGTTGGACATGTGACAGTCTCTTTCTTTGTTTTCTCTCTACTCCTTGTGCTCTTTTTCTCTAATGTTTCAAAGAACAATCAGCTTGGTGTAGCAGAAAGTGGGTGAAGTGTCTATCACATAGATGCCATATCATTTACCAACTTCTTTTGTCCCCCAAAATGGATTCACATCATGTGTAAAGAACCTTGGTGCTGGTGTCTGCCTGGAGGAAACAGGCAAAGGAGGGAAAGGCTGAAAGCAAAAAAGCCCATGACCTTCTTTAGGGGTAGTAGATTTAATAATCTCTAATGGAATTACTGGGGAGGAATCTTCATGTTCATCTCTTTCCTGCAAAGGGTTGTTGGTTTATTTATTTCTTCCCTTCTTTATAACCTGCCTTTTTCTGCAGGGAATTAGTATGTAGACATTGTGCTAGGACAGCAGCTGCATGAGGGTACCCAAGCTGCAAGGTCATGCCCTAGCACAATACCTGATGAGGCAGTGGGTTAGAATATGCTTAACCCTGGACAGGTGCACAGGGAAGATGATGGATGCAAGGAATTTCTTTGCTGCTGCTTCCGTGCAGAGGGCAGGGAGAAGACCTCACCTCTGAAACTCCTCTCACACTCTGCATGATGCTGTGGGAATCTAGTCCAGACTAGAACAGAGTCTAGCCCCAGGCACAGTGCCTTGGGGAGCAGCTGCCAGTGTTGAGTCCTCCTTCAGCTTCCCTACCTGCTCCACATAGAATCCTAGAATGGTTTGGGTTGGAAGGGAGCTCTGGAGCTCATCTAGTGCAACCCCCCTGCAGTGGGCAGGGACATCCCCAACTAGAGCAGCTTGCCCAGAGCCCTGGCAAGCCTCACCTGCAATGCCTCCAGGGATGGCAACTCAACCACCTCCCTGGGCAACCTGTTTGACATAAGCAGCGACTTGCAACTGAAGCTTTTCCTGCAGCTGTGATAATCAAGCTATTTGCCAGGATGCAGCAAAGAAAGCTGAATCATCTGCCAAAACCATAGAGCAGTTCCTTCCTTTCCATTTTCTGCCTGCATGGAGGTAGAGCAGGAATTAGAATCCTGGGGAGAGCTTGCACCTCTCAGGCTGCAGCTGACTGATGGCAATATTGGGAACTTGCCTGTGGTTGCTTTGGTTTGGGGGAAGCAGGAGATATGGAGCTCCCTAGGGCCCCATGCAGAATAACATGCCTTTCCTTCAACACCCCTTTAGTAAACAGTCTGGGTAAATAGCGGGGAAAAACTGCCACCTTAGATTGTCCTGGAGGGAATTTCCTGGGGTTTGTAAGTAGCCTTGGTGATAAGAGAATCTCCCTTTAGATAATGACATGAGAGCATTGCCATTTCAGTTCTTACTGATGCTGTGGTCTTGGACAAATCATAGACTCCTAGAATGGTTTGGGTTGCAAGGGAGCTCTGGAGCTCATCTAGTCCAACCCCCCTGCAGTGGGCAGGGACATCCCCAACTAGAGCAGCTTGCCCAGAGCCCTGGCAAGCCTCACCTGCAATGCCTCCAGGGATGGCAACTCAACCACCTCCCTGGGCAACCTGGGCCAGTGTTCCACCACCCTCGTGGGGAGCAACTTCTTTCTAATATCCACTTTAAATCTACTCTTCTCCAATTTAAAACCATTGCCCCTTGTCCTTTCACTGCAGGCCTTTGCAAACAGGCCCTCTGCAGCCTGCTTGGAAGTTCCCTAAAATGGGAAAGAAGAACTTGGCAAGAGGTAGTGGTTTGGTGGACACCAGATTCCACACACACAAAAGCCATCAAAATGACAACATTAACTTCTAAGTTTGGATTTACCAAGAATGAATGTTGAGTAGATGAACTATGCAATTAGTTCACTGTGTTTAAGGACTGAGCCCTTTTTGTTTGTTGCTTGTCTGCATCACAAATGTATTAGATTGTTTCATTATAATTGATAGTAGAGAAAAATAATCACTCTCACAAGTTTATTTCTAAATCTCCATCCTCCTGAATGGTCTCAGTGTATTCACTACAGGAGTTAGTAGTTCTTAGCTGGATTAAATCATTAGGCTCTGAGCCTGTTAACTATTATGGGTAACTCCACTCAGGGATTAGCTGAACTGAGATCTGGGTAGAGTTGTTTGTAAACAAGTGCTTGCTAGGCTTGAGGTATTAATGAATCCAGTGGTATGCTTCACTTACTTAAAACAGTTCTATAATGCTGAAAACTTTGGGCATTGAGTGAGATAAGAAGCACCTGAAAGGAGTAGATTTGTGCTTATTTCATCATAGAGTTTTTGTGTGTGAAAGATGCTTTCAACTAGACTGTGTTAAGTCATTCTCTATGGCTAAAACTATCTAAGGATATTTAGAATACATTCATAAGATTGTATAGGTGAGATCTGGTTATTCAGCACAGAGAAAGCATTGGAGTTTTGCATGTAGGAATGTCTTGATGACACTTGAATGAGTCCTAAGCCTTTTACCTTTGGAGTATTACAGAATCACAGAATGTTAGGGGTTGGAAGGGCCCTAGAGAGATCATCTAGTGCAACCCCCCTGCCAGAGCAGGAGCACCTAGACCAGCTCACACAGCAATGTGTCCAGGCAGCTCTGCAATGGCTCCAGACAAGGAGACTCCACAGCCTCCTGGGCAGCCTGGGCCAGTGCTCTGGCACCCTCACTGCAAACAAGTTCCTCCTCAGCTTAATACTAAACCTCCTGTGATCCAACTTGCTCCCATTCCCTCTTATCCTACCACTGGATGCCACTGAGCAGAGCCTGGCTCTCTGCTCCTGACATCCACAAATGAGTGCTGTGTGCTGCAGGAGGCAGGGTGAATGCTGAGCTCCTTGAAGCACTGATGTGATTTAGGGGCAAATCTTCCATCCTCCTACCAGGAGCAAAGCACAACTTTCAGATAATTAATAAACACCCAATAATTTGTGCTTTGAATAGGAATGCCCAATACTCTGTCAGCTCCTTGGCATTGTGGCAAGCCAATTTGCAGTAGACACCTGGATTGTCCAGTTCCCAGTCACACATCCTGCTTGTGGCTTCTGTGTTGCAATCAGCCTGCATCAGGGCACAGGCACTTTTGCTGTGTCCATAGCTGACTTGCCCAAAGCAGTTCCCCTGGGCTTCTCACAGTCCTGGAGACACCATTACCTCACACAACACTCCTGGGCTTGATGGCTGAGATTACAGGACTGTTGCTTGGGCCATGAGGACAGGTTTATACCATGAACACATCACCTTTGTGCTCTGCAGGCTGAAGCATTTTGCTAATCCCCAGGTCTAATAGACCAACTTCTCCCTCATGGCCTCCTCATGACCCCAACCTGCTCTGGAGGAGCCACTCCTCCTGAAGGTCAGAGATAATTCATGTGGTGTCATGCTGTGTCATTCATGATGAGTGACTGAATTGGTATGATGAATGGGGAAGGGTCAGTTAGAGCATTAACCCTAGGAACAAATTTGTGGGGCCACCACTGTCATTTTATTTAGGGTCTGCACAGAGCCCTTCAGACTTTCTGCCTCAAGAATGAACAGCTCATCTCTGAAAGGAACTGAGCATTTTCTCCCCCCTGACTGTAGGAGAAGAGAGGGAGAAGCATTTGCAATTCTGTAAAAATTATGAGCAGAAAGGGCAATCCATCTAATTGAGAAGCCTTCAATCTCATTTTTCAAGGGTTTCTAATGTGGCATTGAAAATTGCTGAAACTTGGCATTCTAAACTCATGTAGGGAGCAACTCTTTTCTCTGTATCTCCTGGGTTTTTTTAGAGATTATTTTCTTGCATCATCTTGGATCTTTTCTGCTCCACATTCTCCCCTCCACCCCCCACCTCCTCCCAAGTTACAATTCCTGGGAGTTTCTCTATGAGCAATTGCTCATTGGGACTCTGACCTCTGCCTTTTTTTTCTCCCAGTGAGAGCTGCATCCCAGCACTTTTCTGGAATAAAAGAAAATAGTCCATTTCTCAGGATTTTCTTGCCTGAAACAAAGAGCAAATGATGCAAAGGCTTGGGCAGAAATTTCTTCCGCAGTTAGTTAAAATCATGTCTGAGGAGGGCCCACAAAACCACCTTTGAGGCAATTCATTTCCATTTTGGATCAGAAAAGAACCCTGCTTGTTTAAGGCTTTTACTCCCCTGACTATACCAAGCTGTATGACTTCACTGAGCCATGCTAAGATAAAGCACATGCCATGATGATCTAGCTGCACTGTGCTGATCTTTTCTGATAGAATCAAATTCTCCTCTCCACTCTCTCCCAAATATATTGGTATGTTAACCCAAAAACCTCTGAAGGCCATACCTGAATTAAGAGATTCAGATGAACTGAGGAGCAGAATTCTGCCCATTTGATGTAGTGCTATTTCCCAGTCTTCCTCACCTTCTTGCCCCAGAAGATGCTAACAGCATGCTGTCAGTGCCAAGAGGAATCTCTGCTCCCATGGGATGAATGTGGCCTTTTGTACTGAATTTCACTGTGAGGTGTGAAATTTGCCACCTCTCCTTAGGCAAAGTTTTCACTGAAGTCAGTGAGAGCTTGGCCAGAATGAGATCTGCATTGTCAGGACTCTTGCTGCCTCCTGAGGCTTCTGCTTACACAGTGGTGTGGCTATAATTCTCCATGCTTATCTCATTGCCATTTTTTATTCACCTGGCACCGTGTCCCTGGCCAACAGGTCCTTACAGTATCAAGTATCACAGTATGTCAGGGGTTGGAAGGGACCTAGAAAGATCATCTAGTGCAACCCCCCTGCCAGAGCAGGATCACCTAGGTCCTTACACTGGGATGCACTCAGGTAAAATTACCTTAGATTCTGCTGGAAGGTTTGCCTGCCTCAGGTCTACAGCATAAGCACAAAGCTTCTTTTTCATGTCTCTGTAATTCCAAAAGAGCTTAAATTTCAATAATACAATATTGCAGTTTGTGCCCATTGCCCCTGGGCACCACTGAGCAGAGTGTGGCCCCAGCCTCTTGCCCCCTGCACCCTTCAGCTCTTGCTGAGCATGGAGCAGCTCCCATCTGGCTCTGCTCTGCTCCAGGGCTCTCATCTCCTGCCAGAGATGCTCCAGTGTCCTCAGCAGCTTCCCAGCCACTGCTGAAAAACTACACTTGCCCTTGCCGAACTTCACAAGGTTCCTCTCCCCCAGCTCTCAACGGGTCAGGAACGGGAGGAACGAAAACGCAGCGAGGCCCCTGCGTGGGCTGTGCTGTGCTCCGGGAGCTCTGCCTGGGGCCGGCCCGGGCTGGCGCCGCCCGCTCCCCCCCGGGGCGCTGCCGCCGCCGCCGC
>VWZO01015553.1:384788-396781 GCA_013396975.1 Bucco capensis
CCGCCGCTGCACCCCCTCCGGGGCTCGGCTCGGCACTGCGCCGCCCGCCCTCCCGCCGCCTACGCGCTCCCCGGGCGGCCGGGGCCGGGCAGCCAGCGGCGCTCGGCGGGGAGCGAGCCTTAAAAGGGCGAGAGCTGGAAAGAGAGAGGCTGGAGAAAGCAGCTGTGCACCCCCGCAGGGCACCGGAGGGTCCCGGCACGGAGCGGCGCCTGCCAAATGTGCCCCCGGATGGGAGGGAGCACGGCGGGAGAGCAAGCCACCCACAAATCCCTACTGGCACTCACGGCTGGAGCTGCTCGACAAGCTTGTAGTGAGCAACATCCCTTCAAGCCACATCTGCCAGAAGATGCCCCACACCTAGCAAGACGTTTCATGGAGACAGGCCCCGGTACTAAGCGTGTAGTTTCAGGGTTGGACTAGATGATCTTTCTAGGTCCCTTCCAACCCCTAACATTCTGGGCTTCTGTGATTCCCACTGTTTAACCTAGTCAAAGATGTACGACTCAGCTCTAAGTTCCAGCCATTTGTCTAGTCCTCTCTGCCACCCACTAGAAGCCACACTAGATACAATGCAATGACACGTGGCTCAGACTCCCTGTGTCTTCTGCCCATGTGTCTCCTCTTCCAGCATGATGGATCATCTTTAAGAGAGATGAGTCCCCATCAGTGCAAGAGATGAAGCTGGGACAAGCACCTTATCCTCTTGTTCCTTCACACAGAGATGCACTTGTTTCCTGGGAAAGTAAGGAAGATGATGGAAGCTCTTTCCCCTATGTCTGTTCCTTTTTCCTTCTGTCAGCACTTCCCTTTTTAGGAAGATCTGATGCAATCCTACAAAACCCAGCTAGTTTAAAAACTACATTACAACTAGGAGTGAGCTTTAATCACCATCTTGTGTCACCTGACAGGTTTTGGAAGAGGTCCTCCTCTGTACTTCATTTTCAAACTGTTAAAAAGTATTTCCTATAGCAGAAGAAGAGCTTTTTGTGTTTCAGGAAGACAGTTAAAAATCTCCCTCGTTTATCATCATGGTCCCAGTTCCAGTTCTGCCTTCCTGGAAGTCATTTTGGGATGGGGAAGACAGATTGTATCTCAAGCCATGATATTTCAGTAAAATACCATCACTTCTCATCACAAAATGATGCTGTTTTCCCCCATATCAGCAAGTCATATACTGAGATTTTTATTCTCTTGTAAATTTGCATTGCAGAAAAAAAAATAAGCATAGCAATCTACAAAATATCTGACTAGACTCAGCCTAACACTGACCCCAGAATGGTTCTCAAAGTCCCCTTCCACATGATACTACAAGGATTGAGGAAAGAAGTAGGATGTGATGAGCATCATTCAGCTCTAGAATAAGGGATGTGACACCTCTTAAAGTGGAGTTGTGTCCACATTGCTGCAGGAAGGCATTTGATCTTGCTCTGCCACACACAGGAACCAGATGGTGTGGAAGGAGCTGTTATGCCTGAAACATTTAACCTCAACTCTGAATATACATCCTGGCTTCAAACTGCTCCAAGTCACTGCTTCAGGAAAGACTTTCTTCAGATTGAAGCTAATTTTCAAAATCAGGTACTTTTTGAGGCTAGAAGTGGGGTGTTTGACATCTGATTTTCAGAGCTGGAGTCTTTCCACACTGACTTCTTCTGGAGTTACAGAGGTGTCTGGAGAAGGACTTTCAGGCTTTGCTTGTTTCATGCTAACAACCACAAAAAAGGATATTTCAGATACAGAGGAGATAATTCCCAAATTACAAAACTATCTGCCATTTAAATTGTTTTCTGCTCCTAAGCAGCTAAGGGAAGCCTAATCAGAAATCATACTAGTATTTGCCCATCTTTGGTGCTCCCCACAGTCCTACTGGAAAGCAAAAACGACCTGTTTGCCAAGTGCTCCATGAACTTCAGGTGATGGTTGCTGTTGCTGTGCAAAGAAGTCTCATGAATTAAATCAATGGCATGGTGGCTATGGGAAAAAAAGAAGAGAAGGAATGTGGAGAAGGACATCTGCTTGAAGTGCTGATCTCTTAGGAAGAGAGTGACTGAGGAGCTCCTGCCAGTGGTGCTAGTGTTGTGTTGAGAGCTCATGATGTGAAAATAGGAAGTGCACTGTTTCTTTTACAGGCTTTCAGCCACGTGTGCTGTTTGATTTAGCTTCCTGTCTGGTCCTACCCTGATAGCATTTAGCCTTGTAGGGACCAGTTCTGTGTTATTATTCAGATTAAGCTGGCAAGCTTTGAGCAAAGGATCCAAACTGGATTTCCAGGGGCTTGTTTGACAATGATATGCAACCAGATTACTCAGATGAAGAACTGTCAGCCTGCTTTTAACCTTTCACTGGCCACTGAAGTTTAGTTCCATGTTGGCTGTCAAGTAATTTCCTGAGGTATCCGCCTGCTGCTTTTAAACACACACTGGACAACTACCACTGTGACCTCCCCTCAGTGTTTTGTCATTGCTTCACCAGAAGTTGTAAACACTTCTGCAGTTTGGCTTTGTCTTTGCCCTGAGAGCTGGTGTTTGGCCAGCTGTCTTACTGAGGGATGTGACTAAGGAATTGGGGAGGGCATGGAAGTGTCCCCAGGAGTGGTCCTCCCAGAGGCACTATGGAGACAGCATTTTGACAAGTCCTGTAGCATGCTGCCAATTCATTTTACAGAAAACATGGCCCTGGCAGGTGTTGATGGCAGCAAAACAAATCTGGAATAGATTGTGATAAAGGGAGGTCTCCTGAGAGGTGGAAAAGAGAGTGATAAATATCTTAAAAGAGTTTGATCAGAGGAAGAGCAAAGATGTGCTTGTTTGGAGCTGTCCTCAAGTACATCAAATGTCAGACAATCTGGGGGCTTGGTGAAAGCCTAAAAAGATTTCAGTTAGGCCTCAGTAGGGCTGCTTGTGCTTAGCCATATTGGTAGGAGAAAGCTGAATGGAACACCCCTTGATCTCCAAGCTACAGCTTCACTGGGGCTTGTTGCACATATGCCCTTTGCAGTAGACACTTCCAGTACTCACAGTATTCTTGGCCACCAAAAACCTGGTGTATGCAGCAGGTATTTGGCAGTTTAGGAATCTGGGAAGGAGAGGAATGGGCTTTGGCTGAGCCCAGAGGAGTGACTTGAGGTGCCAGTGGAGTGTGTCAAATCATGGCCAGGCTTCGGGAACGAAGCTCTGGGGAGGGCTCCATCCACACTCTTCCCAAGAGCTTTGTACAAGTGCTGCTGGCTGCAAAGGCCAATGCAGGACAGACCAGAGCAGTTGCCAAAGGCACAGCACAAGGACTCCTCAGGAGGTAGAAGCTGCAAGACACGATTCTTTCTATGCTGTCTTTTCTCCTCCAGAGTGATCCTGTGTGCCTGCTCCAAACCATCAGCTGCATTAAAGCTAGTGTGTGTGCAGAGCTCCTGAGTGGAGGCCAGAGGAGAGCAGTTCAGGGGAGCAATCTGGCCAAGGCTGAGCTGTTGTTTCAGGGAGTCCTTGCATCTCCTCTTCGGGGCTCCTCTCTTGCCACAGCCAGGGGCAAGTTGCCCAGAGAGCATGAGCTTAGGCAGGCAGGAGTTCTTCATCCTGGAGCCGTGAGCTGCCCAACGCAGCTGCGTTCTCAGCAGCATGGCCTCAAGGCTTGGAATTGCTGCTTGTTCTAGGACAGACGGATTAGTCCCAGCATCTGTCCAATGGATGTTTAGGATTGTCCGGAGACAGCGCTGCTGGAAGCGCTCCAAGAGTCGTAGGTGGTGGCCATAGATGAGCCATGCTTGGGAACCATAGAAAAGAGTAGACAGCACAATGGCTCTAGAAACACTGAGCTTTGGACTTTTCTTCCAGTGTTTATTTTGCCAGACTCTTTTATAGAGTTTTCCCAAAGCACTCTATGCCTTTGCTAGCCTATTGTCTATCTCTCTGTCAATCTTACCATCCGAGGAGATGAGGCTGCCTAGGTAGTTAAACTGTTGGACTGATTTAAGTTCTGAATCACCAATGATGATATGAGGATGATGAGAAACTTCCTGAGGTGTAGGTTGATATAAAACTTCTGTTTTCTTTAAAGTAACTTCCAGCCCAAAAAGCTCAGCAGTGGCTGCAAAGCAGGACATTAAATGCTGCAGAGTTACTTCTGTCTGGGCAACAAGGGCAATGTCATCAGCATAAAGCAGCTCCTGAACAAGATGCTTTATGCTCTTAGTATGGGCCTTCAAACCCCTTAGGTTAAATAGGCTTCCATCAGTATGATATCTAATGGATGCTGGTCATCAAATTCTGCTCTGGCCCTTTGGAGCATCATGCTGAAAAAGAGTGTGACTAGAGTTGGTGCAAGAACACAGCCTTGTTTCACACCATTAGTTATTAGAAAGGGCTCAGAGAGTGCATTGCTGTATCTGGCTTGGCTATGTTGATTCTCATGGAATAGGATAATCATTTTTAGAAACTTGGGAGTGTGTAAGAAGAGAGTATAAGCATGTGTATCCACAGGCTGCTGTGGATGGGTGCTGCCCAGAAAAGCACTCTCAGTTCATGGCTTGCTGTCTTTTAATGAAGAAAAGGCAAAGCTACTCCTGCACCTCCTGACTTCACTTATGTGTAGGAGCTTATGGTTTGCACAGCCCTTGGCAAGCATGTTTGCATATGCCAGACATGCTCTGTCGTCTCAATCTGTGAGCACTGCTTTTGAAGTTAAGCAGATGTTGGTACAAATGTTCCTGGGACACAATTGAAAGAGATGTTGAGTGGGGAAGACCATGAGGCTGACATATGGAAAGGGCTAATTGTTTTGGTGTGGTTTATATGTGAACTGCTGAATTTAACAAAACAATCAGGATCACTGAAGAGCATTTCAGCACTGTGTGTCAGGGACATGAGAAGGAGGTTTTGATGGCTTTTAAATAAGTATTAGTCCTTAGAGTGTTTCCCCCACTGAACTGTGGAGATGTGAGGAAAGCATCAATTTTATAGAGGAGCATTGAGGCATTCTTATCATTCACCTGCTTAGTCATAGAATGATAGAATCCTAGAACAGTTCCAGCTGGAAGAGACCTTGAAGATCATGAGTGCAGCCTTTGTCCTAGCCCTAGCAACCTGCTAAATGATGCCTCCCAATGCAACATCCACCTGGCTCTTCAACACCTCCAGGGATGGGCACTCAAGCACCTCCCTGGGCAGCCTGGTCCAATGGCTCACAACCCTTGCAGCAAAGAAATTCCTCCTAATATCTAGCCTGAACCTCCCCTGGGGCAATTTCCATCCATTTCCCCTCATCCTATCACTCTCCACTATGGAGAACAGACCAAAATGCTATAGGAATAGAAAGGCCAAGCATTTCCTCAGATACATCCAAGACTCAAGTACCTTGACCTGCGACTGGAGACACAACCATCTTAGGTACAACCTGATTCTATGCCTATCACTCTCCTCCTGCTCTTCCAAAGATGCTATGGATTCCAGTCTCCTTTTATCCTCACACTAAGATGCACACTTGCAATTTCTTTGCTAGTATTGCAGAGAGATAACTGATAGAAGCTGGCAGGGTGGTGGAAGCCTGTCACTTCCTTCCTCAGAGTGTTGTCAAAGAGCAGTGCTCTCACCAGAAACATGGCTGGCAAATGGCAGAGCACTTGCCTGTCTCCAGAGCCCCGTGGCACACACCTGCCAGTGTTCAGGTAGGGAGGAAGGCTGGAGGAGAGGCAGTGTATCACAGTATGTCAGGGGTTGGAAGGGCCCTAGAAAGGTCATTTAGTGCAACCCCCCTGCCAGAGCAGGAGCACCTAGACCAGCTCACACAGCAATGTGTCCAGGCAGCTCTGCAATGGCTCCAGACAAGGAGACTCCACAGCCTCCTGGGCAGCCTGGGCCAGTGCTCTGGCACCTGCACTGCAAACAAGTTTCTCCTCGTGTTAATACTAAACCTCCTGTGGTCCAACTTGCTCCCATTCCCTCTTGTCCTACCATTGGATGCCATTGAGCAGAGCCTGGCTCTCTCCTCCTCACACTCACCCTTCCCATATTTCTAAGCATTGCTGAGGTCTCCTCTCAGTCTCCTCTTGTCCAGGCTGCAGAGACCCAGCTCTCTCAGCCTGTCCTCCTAGGGCACATGCTCCACTCCTTTCAGGATCTTGCTGGCCCTGTGCTGGACTCTCTCCAGCAGCTCCCTATCCTTCTGGAGCTGAGGGGCCCACAACTGGACACAGCATTCCAGGGGAGGCCTCCCCAGGGCACAGGAGAGGGGAGAAGAACCTCTCTGGCTCTGCTGGCCACGCTCCTCTTAATGCATCCTAGGATGCCATTGGCCTCTTGGCCACAAGGGCACATTGCTGCCTCATGGGCATCCTCCTAGCCACCAGCACTCCTAGAGCTTTTTCCCCAGGGCTGTTCTCCAACACATCAGTTCCCAGTCTGTGTAATTCAAGATGTACCAGCCATCTCTGCTGCCTTTCTTATGCAGCACAGAATCAGGCTGAGGGCTTGGTTTCTGGTGATCTAAGCTGTGGCAGTGTGAAAAATGAGGAGGATTGCGATAAGAAACTAATAATTGATGTTCCAAGCACAGACTCACACCAGTGTGGAGGGAAATTTGTGCCAATAACTCCTCCTAACTCTGAAAGGCATGCAATCTTTTATTGCACAAATTATTAACGACCAGCAAAGCAATGACTCTGTAATCAGCCTGGTGCTGCCAGCGCATTGCCTTTCTTCTTGGAGTGGTGTAAATTCTGAAGCCAGTCCAGCCCTGAAGCTGAGGCAATGAGAACTTGTCCTGGCCCTGTGCCCTGCCTGACAACAGACCAGATTGAACAAGGATGGAACAGGAATGTCCTGGTATCTCCTTGCTTATCAGAGATGGGTTTACTCAACAAACATTTTGTGCCTCCCTCCCCCAGCAGGAACAGCTCTGGAGGTACAGAGGGATCTCGGATTTGGGACTCCATTACAGAGTGCTTGGAATGTTCAAACAGCAGCATAGTGAACCTTTCTTTAGGAAAATGTACAGAAAAAGAGTAGCTCCTTGTCATCTCCTCTTGGCCCTGGCCCTTTCCAGGCTCCTTTCTTCACATCCTTCCTTTGTCCTCAGGGCTGCTGGTGTTGTGTTCCTTATGTTTCTGCTCTAGTTTGTCAGCATTTGTGCTTATAACATTCAGAAGCACCTACAGCAATTACTGAGGTATACTGGAACTGTGGATGCTCAGCCCTTCTGAAATCAGGCCAAAGGGGATTTCAGCCTTGTGCCTGCATGGAGAAAAAGAGTTATTTAGGCAGAGTCCATATGAAAACAAAGCATGGAACATTTTTCTCATCCTGTGATCTTTCTTGAATTAAAATCTTGATGATGAAGGAAAGGAGCATTGATGAAGACTAAAACATCCTAAAGGGGAAAGATGATGCCTTTTGGATTTGCTGCATGTTCCCTTCTGTTTACTTGGTGCTTTGTGTAGTGGTGGCAGTGTTTCTGTATTAGGTAGGAGTAGTTAGGAGTCTGGGTGTGATGCCAAAGCCAGATGAGGAATTTGATTTGGGCTTGTACTAGTAGTTATTTGCAGGGAGACACAGAGTGAACTAGAATGGTAGAAGCAAACCAGTTTGAGCCCACAGGTGATTTTGGATTAAAATCTGAGCTTCACTTGAAAGTTATCATGGTAACACATTGAACCAAAATCATGCTCTGGGTTCCAGCCCCAGGAGATAGTTGAATTTGGACCTAAAAATTGCAGGACTTGCTGCATGCAAACCTGTGGTCCAAAGCAGCCCTGTTTTGAAGCCCAAGCCTGTATTCTGTTTGGCCCTAGGTCCAAATGCAGGTTTGCTCTGATTTCAGATGGCTGGCTAGGACTCCTTTCAGCCTTGTGTTTAAGGTTTGTAGGATGGTGTTTCTTCAGTAGGCTCCTGGAGGGCAAGGCAGTTGCTCTGTTTGCCATTAGAAGCTGCTGCTCTGCGTTCAGTCCCTATATTTTCCAGTTGATGGAGGAGATCCATGTGTGAGGCTCAAGACTTTTCTTCTTCCTTCCCCCTCCTCCATCCCATCTTGTTTATGTGAACCATATGATAAGGAAGAAAAGTGTTTCTCTTGTTAATTCAGCCCATTCATTATCAATGGCACTATCTCCCTGATAGCTTCATCTGACCAGGGAGGAGGGGGAGAGTTGCTTTCCCCTCCTCTCTCTCTCTCTTTTTTTATGGTGAGGGGGTGTTGATGAAGGCAACCTCAGCCAGGCTGCAATAATGAGTAATGTGCAGATTGTTCCTGGGGACTGCAAGTGTTTTATTAACACTGGGTTTTTTTTAGACTGAATGCCCAATCACCATAGAACCATGAAACTCAAATTGCCTTCCAGCTCTCTCATGAACATACTTTTAATCTCATTGACCTGTCGTTAGGCTACAAGACATAAATTCAGATTTGGAGATCTTATGTCCAATCATAAATTGGGCTGGCAGACTTCCCATCAACAGAATAAAACTGTCTCCTGCCAGGTGGGTTCTTTATTCCTCAGTGCTGTTCCAGCAGTCAGAGTGAGGGGGTACAGGCAGCTTGGCTTAATAAACTATTCCTTAAAAAACTGGAGGGAAATAAGAAAGCCAGCATGAAATTCACAGGAGGGAAAAAATAAGGTGATGTTTAAATAACATTAACATGGGGTGTGAACTGAGAATGTGGGAAACTGAATTCAAAGAGATTCCATTCTGCTGACATCCTGGAGAAAGGAGAGAGCAAGAGAAGAGGTTGTGCAGTGGCATTTGGGCCTACAGCTTTGGCCATCATTCTGTGTGCTTTTGGGGTGGGCACATACCTTTCCAACGTCATAGAATTCTTTCCTCTTGTCTTACATCTTTTTCTTCTCTTATTTAAATGAACAACCCAGAGGGGATCTAATTTCACCTTCACTCTTGGTTTGCAATGGTCATGGTTCATCAGTTCTAACACTCCTCAGTTGTATGTGTTAGTCCATTACATTACACAAATGGAAGGAAAAAGAAAGTATTTCAGATTCTTCCAGTCTTCTGAAGCAATATTTTCTCTTGATCTCCAAATGGTTCTAGCAGACAGCAGAGCAGACCTCCTCAAACACAGCTAACTGCAATGTTTGTTGGGTAGTTAGGAGCAGCAATGTGCTGAAGAGGATAGGTCAGTAACACACACCATCATTCCATGTGGCTCTGGCAACCTGTGCTGCAGCTAAGCTGGCACTCTAGGGGTAATGTCCATCCTTCCCTTCCCTTTGGGGAATGCTGCTGCTAAAAGGAATCTCTCCCTAAAGACAAAAAGCAGCTCAAGTTCTGTGTTCCTCACAATGTGGAGACCTTTTCCCAGCCTTTCCCGGAGACTCTGTGGTGGAAGTGGCTCATTTAAAGAGCTTTTCAGTGTCTTTGGAGTGTTAGCATGTGAAAGCAGCACTAGAACCTGAAGAGTTATTGCATTAATATCCATCAGATATCTGTACCTCCCTTGAGGTGCATCCTGGGCAGGCTTAAGCCCTCTGCTTAGCTCCTGGGGTGGTTCTTGTGCTCTCAGACAGCAAAGCACGACAGAAACCCTTGGGTTTGGATAGAGGTGCAACTGCTGGTATTTTCCATCTGGGAAAGAACAAGCCCATGGATCNGCAAGTTGGACCACAGGAGGTTTAGTATTAAGCTGAGGAGAAACTTGTTTGCAGTGCAGGTGCCAGAGCACTGGCCCAGGCTGCCCAGGAGGCTGTGGAGTCTCCTTGTGTGGAGCCATTGCAGAGCTGCCTGGACACATTGCTGTGTGAGCTGGTCTAGGTGATCCTGCTCTGGCAGGGGGGTTGCACTAGATGATCTTTCTAGGGCCCTTCCAACCCCTGACATTCTGTGGTTCTGTGATTCTGTATCTGCTTTCCTCCAGGTGCTGTCTTGTGACAGCTGAGCTGCCACTGGCTCTGCCTTTGCTCAGCTCAGCACTCCAGCCTCCTCCTACCTGGAGCAATTTAGCAGCAGTCATCTGAGGAAATAAAGCACCTTGCACTCCCTCCCCCAGGGTTTTCTGTCCTTACAGTCATTTTTGGAAGGCCTCTGTTTTCACAGCACTGGGCTAGATGGACCCCTAAAATATACAGCCAATTACATGGCAGAATTGATTAGACTTTATTCTGGTGCCCATTACCTGGTGGGGGTGGGGGAGAGAGCAAACTCTGGAAGGAAACCCATAGCAACTGAACATGGAAGTGTGAGGATTAGAAGTCCTCATAAATATACCTGACTTTGCCATCTCTTTTAATTAAATGCAAGTCATGAAACATGGGCACAGAGGGTGTCAGTGACAAGGTGCAGCAGTGTGCAGAGACAGGGAGGAAGAGTAAGTGCAGGGAGCTGCCTCCATGGCCTGGGGCTGAGATGCAGAGCAGAGCCAGGAGGGTTAAAGCTACCTGGGTGATTTAGAGCCAGCCCTTCACAGCAAGGCAAAGGCAACTCTACAATCAGTTATTAATCATAGATGTTTCTTGGTTTATCTACTTGTCTTCATGGGTTTAATTGTAAATTATCCAGCCTGCTGTACTTCTCCACTGTGTTTTCTTCTCCCATCCCAGGTAGGTGGTAAAGAACATGGTGATGCTAACAAGGAAAGAAGGGGCAGTCTGTCCCCTCTGAGCTTTGCCTCAGGGTTGTGCAGCTATGTACTGTGAAGCTCTCTGGGCCTTATGCTGTGATTCATTAACCTTCTGAGGCCATCTACCCTCAAAATTTGGCTTCTATGAGCAGTGGTGCTTGGTGTCCCTCCAGATATGTGTGGCCCAGAGGGCTCGTGTTTGAGCAAGCAGGATGAGGTACTGTGTTAATTCAAACCTCCTGTAAATAGCTTCCTCCTTTTCTCCCCCTTCTGTATATTGAAGCATTTTTCCTTTCCCAGCCCTGTTTCTCTGTTGATATTCTCCCTGGCATGTACTCCATCAGTACTCCTGTGGGGCTTCTCTGTGTAGGAAATAAAGCCCATAGTTCAGCACTATCCATCTAATATCTTCTGACTGCCTTTAATCATAGCATTTGCCATTTAATTGGGAAGGCAGGCACACTTTGCATGTTAATACAGCACAGGCTGCACCTCCTCAGCCCTCAGATCATTGATGGCTGGGCTGTGTTAGGCAGGGCTCTGAACCTGCTGGGTATCCTTTAGCATCTCTGGCAATGGGGCTGCTTTTTGCCCCCTCAGTGGAATCAAACAACAACAAATTCCCTTCTGCAAAAGCAAAAAGTGATTTGTATAGATTGTCTCCATCTAAAGAATTGCTGTGCAGACATTGCCACCATGTCTCTGGCTGCTGTGTCCATTGTCTCTCTTAGATCATAACACTGCTGCTCCCATTGTCTGTGCAGGACAGCCAAAGGGAAAAATACCATCTTCCCTTCAGAACTGCTGGTGGTATAGCATATTCTCCTTCTGTGAGCCATCTAGCCATGAAACACTCATTCTTTCTCCTCTTGCTTACACACTGCCACCCAGGAGTTTGTGTGTGTGAAGCCCAGAGTTTTGCCTTAATGTCATTGTGGGTTTTCATAGAATCATTTGGAAGGGAGCTCTGGAGCTCATCTAGTCCAACCCCCCTGCAGTGGCCAGGGACATCCCCAACTAGAGCAGCTTGCCCAGAGCCCTGGCAAGCCTCACCTGCAATGCCTCCAGGGATGGCAACTCAACCACCTCCCTGGGCAACCTGGGCCAGTGTTCCACCACCCTCGTGGGGAGCAACTTCTTTCTAATATCCAGTCTAAATCTATTCTTCTCCAATTTAAAACCATTGCCCCTTGTCCTTTCCCTCCAGGCCTTTGCAAACAGGCCCTCTGCAGCCTGCTTGGAAGTTCCCTTTAGGTACTGGAAGGTCACTAGTAGGTCCCCTACTTTTTGAGCCTGGAAAAGAGAAGGCTTCGAGGGGATCTTATAGCAGTTTTCCAGTACCTAAAGGGGGATTATAAAACAGAAGGGGAGAGACTTTTTAAGCAGTCAAACTGNAGATCTATAAGGCTCTATAAGGCTCCTACTCAAAGTCAGTAGAG
>VWZO01015554.1:6131-22868 GCA_013396975.1 Bucco capensis
TTTCATCAAGGACTTCCTTTCCCCAGTCAGATCTGACCTCATGGAGTTACTTGGGTGGAAGGGTGGTGCAGGGTCAGGATCTGACCCCCTTGGTGCCTTTCCTTATTCCATGTAGGCAAAACTCTGTCTCATCCTCCTGCCCAGGAGAATAACCTTCAAAACTCCAAACATCCTATTATGGTGTCAAAGAACCTTTTCTGACTCAGGAAAAATAAATCAATAAATAAAAATAATAAAGAAATAAAAACAATAAATAAGAAACACTTGAAAAGATATAATTTTCTTCTCCATAGAGAACCTCCCTCCTCTGACTGCAGCTGGGGAAGCTTTTCTTCCCTCTTTCTCTGAAGGAAACAGTGCAAAGGCAGTGCCCTCTTGAAGTTGAGATGTTAATTACCGCCTCGGAATATCTGTGCTCTGTTCCCCAGCAGTGGCCCCAGGAGATAACAGGCACTAGGAGAAGGGAGGAGAGTTGGCTACTCCTCTACACACCACAGACTCAAGATGTGTGTGGGCGGAAGGCAATTAAGACCGGGAGGATTTCTCCTCCCTCCTCCTCCACCACCCCCACCCTGAGGCTTTCAGCTAGGGAAGCGATGGGAGCATGCCAAGAGGTTTGAAAGGAGGATGAAATGGATTTGTCTCTGCCAACCAGGCTGGAGAAGAGAGGAGGCAACTCCTGAGGAGGAGCAACTGTCCTGCCTGCTGCCAGCAGGTATCTTGTTATCTCCATAGGGTCGGATGGCTCCCAGGTTGGCTCCCAAGTGTTTCCCTCAGTTCATGAAAGTCCGTAAGAACTTCTCTTTTAGGTCAGGTCAGTGCTCACATCTCCTTTAGGGGTGGTAATGCTCAAGGTGATAGCCTCCAAGCTCAAGCTGGAGGGATCTCCATGAATTGGTCCTGCAGTCACAGCCTCCTGCATGAAGGAACTTTGCAGTTTAATGTCTTTCAGTGATGAGCTGCTCCTCAGGGTTTGTTCCCAACCTACCCCATCCAATCATCAAACCCACCCCAGCATCTCACGGTGAGAGTGAGACAGTACCCTGGAATCCAATCCTCTTGCATCCAGGCTAGGACATCATAGGTGGACAACCAGATGGGCAAGAAAAATGGTTGGATGGTTGGGCTCAGATGGCTGCAGCTACTGGGTTACAATCCAACTTCACCTGGAGGCCAGTGATGAGGAGTACTGAGGCATATATCTGAGGACCTGCCCTGTTGAGTGTCCTTATCTGTGATCTGGAGGAGGTGAGGACATTTGTACATGATAGCAACTTGGACAGACCATTTGTTGCGCTCGAGGGGCTGCCATTCACAGAATCATAGGGGTTGGAAGGAGCCTCTGGGGTTCATCTAGTCCAATCCCCCTGCTAAACCAGGGTGACCCACAGTAGCTTGACCAGGATCTCCTCCAGGTGGGGCTGGAATCTTTCCAGAGAAGGAGACTCCACAACCTCTCTGGGCAGCATAGGCCAGGGCTCTGCCACCCTCACAGCAAAGAAGTTTGTCCTCCTGGTCAGGTGGAACCTTCTGGTTTCCAGTTTGTGCCCATTGCCCATTGGCCTGTCGCTGGGCACCACTGAGCAGAGTCTGGCCCCAGCCTCTTGCCCCCTGTACCCTTTGGCTCTTGCTCAGCATTGAGTAGATCCCCTCTGCCTCTGCTCTTCTCCAGCCTAAGCAACCTACGGGCTCTCAGCCCTTCCTTCTCCCAGACATGATCTAGCGCACTCAGCATCTTGGGAGCCTCTGCTGGACTCTCTCCAAGGGTTCCTTGCCTCTCTTGACCTTGGGAGCCCAGAACTGGACACACTACTCCAGCTGTGGCCTCCTTAGGTCAGACTAGAGCGAGAAGAAGAACTCCCTGGACCTGCTGGCCACACTGCAGAGGCATCTAAGTGGGCTGGAGGAAGGAGTCAAGAGGAACATGAAACATTCATCAAGAAACAATCCCTGAGCAGGAGAAGAGCACAGCAGTATGGCTAAGGGGTGGGATAGGCTGATTATGGAGGGTAAAAGGGAAGCAGAGCCCACCCTGTAGGACCTCAAGAGGCAATGTGCCAGGGGGATCACTATGACATTGCCATCTGGCAATGTTCTCCAGCTGCAGGTCCTCCAAGCAAGTTTTTCTACCTCCTTGCTCTGGTGCTGTAGGCAACTGCTCAGGTTACCTGGCTGTAAAATCAGGTCTGATGGTAGAATGGCAGCATAAAAAAGAAATGAATTGCATCCCACCAACCACATTGGCTGGAAGTAGCTCCTCCTGGCAAAGGGCTGGCAGGAAAGGTGGCACCTCCCAGCCCCAGAGGCACCTCCTGAAGTTGGCATCCCAACAACATCCGCTGAGGATGAGCTCAAGACACAAAGAGCAGCCAAACAATCCCGACACCACTCATCTGGCCCGGCTTCTGCAGAACATCACCATGGCTCCAAGCTACCTAGGATCCTTTCTTCCTTGCAGACCGTAGCCATCATCAAGAGCTGGGCCACATCTCTCAGGACCAGGGAGGACAGGGAGCTGGGCTGGCCCATACCAACCCTATTGAGATACATGTCATAGAATCATAGAATGGTTTGGGTTGAAAGGGACCTCTGGAGGTCATCTTGTCCAACCTCCCTGCAGTAGGCAGGGACATTCCCAACTAGATCAGGTTGCCCAGAGCCCTGTCAAGCCTCACCTTGAATGCCTCCCTGGGCAACCTGGTCCAGTGTTCCACCACCCTCGTGGTGAGGAACTTCTTCCTAATATCCAGTTTAAATCTACTCTTCTCCAATTTAAAACCATTGCCCCTTGTCCTTTCATTACAGTCCTTTGCAACAGGCCCTCTCCAGCCTTCTTGGAAATTCCCTTTAGGTACTGGAAAGTCACTAGTAGGTGGCCCTTGAAGTCTTCTCTTTTCCAGGCTGAACAATCCCAGCTCCCTCAGCCTGTCCTCATAGGAGAGGTGTTCCAGCGCCCTGATCATTTTTGTGGCCCTCCTCTGGACCCGCTCCATCAGGTCCATGTCTTTTCTGTATTGAGGGCTCCAGGACTGGACACAGTATTCCAGATGAGGTCTCACCAGAGCAGAATAAAGTGGTGGAATCACCTCTCTGGATCTGCTGGCCACGCTTCTTTTGATGCAGCCCAGGATGCGATTAGCCTTTTGGGCTCCCAGCATGCAGTGTTTGCTCATGTCCAGTTTCTAATCCATCACCACCCCCAAGTCCTTTTCTGCAGGGCTGCTCTCTATCATCTCATCCCCCAGCCTGTATTGATAGTGGGGATTGTTCTGACGCAGATGAAGGACCCTGCACTTGGTCTTGTTGAAGCTCACGAGGTTCACCATGTCCAGGTCCTTCTGGATGACATCTCACCCCTCCAACTTATCAACAGCACCCTATAGCTTGGTGTCATCTGCAAACTTGCTGATGGTGCACACTATCATAGAAAGCCACTAGGTTTGTCAGACAGGATCTGCCCTTAGTGAAGCCATGCTGACTGTCTCTGATCGCCTCCCTCTCCTCCATGTGCCTTAGCAGACCTTCTAGGAGAATCTGCTCCATGATTTTCCCAGGCACAGAGGTGAGGCTAACAGGTCGGTAGTTCCCAGGGTAACTCCTTTCCACCCTTTTTGAAAATGGGTGTGTCATGCCCCTTCTTCCAGTCACTAGGGACTTCACCTGACTGCCAGGACTTCTCAAATATTATTGAGAGTGNAAGTGTCCTTAAAGATCTGACAGCTCTGTTCTGCTTTCTTATCCTTGAGGACCGTTTCCCAGGGTATCCTGCTGAGTAACTCTTTAAAGAGCTGGAATTTTGCTTTTCTGAAATCAAGGGTCCTGACTTTGCCTCTTGGCTGATTAGTGACCCTCAGGACTGTGAATTCCACCAGTGCATGATCACTGCAGCCCAGGGAGCATTCAGTCTTGAGATCCCTGATAAGCTCATCTGTATTTGTGACCAGTACATCAAGTATTGCACTCCCCTAGGTAGAGGTGTCTATTTCTTGTGTTAGGAAGTTCTCATCGAGACTCTCCAGGAGCCTTCTGGATTGCCTACCACATGCAGCACTGAGCTGGATGAACTGCCAGGTCACCACTGAACCATGCACTTCAGCACCATGTCTACATATCTTCTATGTCCCTCCAGGGTCGGTGACTCCACCACTGCTCTTGGCAGCATGGGCCAGGCCTTGGAAACCCTTTTGGGGAAGAAATTGTTCCTTGTGTCCAACCTAAACCTCCCCTGGCACATCTTAAAGCTGTTTCCTCTCATCCTGTCACTTGTTCTCTGGGAGAAGAGACCAACTCCCATCTCACTCCAATGTCCTTTCAGGGACCTGGAGAGAGCAAGGGCTCCCCTCAGCCTTTTTTTCTCCAGGATAGAAGCCCCAGGACTTGTGCTCTAGACCTTCCACCACTTTCGTGCCCCTTCTCTAGACACACTTCAGCACCTCAAGATCCTTCTTGGGGGGAGTGAGGGGCCCAAAACTGAACCCAGGATTCCAGGTGTGACCTCCCCAGTGCCCAGTCCAGGAGGACAATCCCTACCCTAGTCCTGCTTGGCCACACTAGTGCTGCTATAAGCCATCTGATACAGTGACCTGAAGCACCACTCAAACCCACTGTGCTCCAGTAAATCTGGACCCACCTTTTACTTCCTTTGGCAAAGCATCTCTTTACCTAACATCCCAACATTGCCCCTACCAGACCTTCTCATGAAGACTCCCTCTGCCTCCACAAATCTCACTCCCACATCATCAGAATGTTCCTGGAAATTAACCCTTTAGATTCTGTGGAGATTCAGCTCCTGGGACCAAGTTGGATGTGGTGGTAGACCATTCCATCTCTCTCCCTCCACACCTGTTTTTGATCAGGTGATGCGCACAAAGAAGGATGTGGCAGAGCCTTCCAGGATGGAGTCTTGGTGTGCTCCTGAAACACTGCTTGAGGTGAGGTAGTAGCTCTGACCTAAATTTCCTTTGTGGTGATTAAACACTTGTTCTCCTGGTTGCCACCAGAATGCAGCTCCCTTGAGGACACTGCTGAGTGTTGCTCTGATTACCCAGCAAACCTTTATCTACCCAGCCTCACCTGAGATTAACTTCTCTATTCATCTATTTTATTTCTTTATTTTCCCCCACCCCACAAACCCAACTCACCCATACCTCTCAATAAATAACACCAACACTTGCCACCCCATGCCCCAACCACTGTTCCCACCTCCTCCTCACCAAGCCATTCAGAACTTATGCCCTCAGAAACTAGAGAAACTAAAAAGCAAGAGGAGTTGCAAGGACAGGCAGAAGGAGAGATATTCTCTCACCTCTGGTAATAATTTATGGTTAATGGATGGGTGGATGGAAGCAGAGGGAGCTAAGCTTTGCTGGGGGATACCCAACGGGGAAGGAGTTACGGGTGAGGAGCTGAGATGGTACATGAGGATGTAGGTGCTGATCAGCAGGAGGGGGTAAAAAAAACACCATGAGGAGAGCTACTACACGTTGTGAACCTGTCCTGAAGCAAGAGGAGGTCTCAGACTTCCTAGGCCATGGTGACAGCACCTCCTGCCCTAGGACAAGCATGGATGTGATTCATGAAGCTCATCAAGTGATGAGCATTCTGTGATTTGGGAGTTTCCACCATCTCATTGAGCACCTGGTAGGGCCAGTCTATGCAAACTGAATCACAGAATCATTTAGCTTGGAAGAGACCTCCAAGATCATCAAGTCCAACCATTAACCCAACACTGCCAAGTCACCACTAAACCTTGTCCCTCAGCACCATATCTACATGTCTTTTCAGTCCTTCCAAGGATGGTGACTCCATCACTGCACTGAGCCGCCTAATCCAGGCCTTAACAACCCTTCTGGGAGAGAGATTGTTCCTAATGTCCAACCTAAACCTATTCTAGTGCAACTTGAAGCCATTTCCTCTTGTCCTCTCACTTGTAACTTGGGAAAAGAGACCAACCCCCACCTGGCCCCAACTTCCTCCTTTCAGGGAGTTGGGAAGAGTGAGAAGGTCTCCTCTCAGCTTACTTTGGCTCTAGCAACCATCTCAGAGCCTGACACCTATCACCTTTGACAAAGACCCGGTCCTGTTCTCCTGTTCTCCCCAAGATTTGCTGATGGTGGCAAGACCAAACCCCATCCCGTGGAAGAGGAATGGCATTAGTCAAGGGGTCAACCCTTCAGGGCAGGAGAGCTGGAAGACTCAGACTCATCCATGTCAGCTAAGCCAAGTGTCTTCTTCTCTGACAGATGATACCATGGGGACAGAGACATCCTGCTAAGGAGCAGAGAGTTGTATTTTAAAGAAGCAAATTTACTCGTGTTGTCTTGATATAATTAGCAAAGGCTGCTCATGTCCTTCCATGCACCTCTAGATCTCCCCAAGGTGACAAGAAGGTCTGGGATAGCACAGTGAGGGCAGATAGGAATGGGCAGGGAAAAACCCTGGGCAGAATCAGGGCTGGTTGTGTCATGACTGTGATGGGAAGTGGAGGGCAATGAGGACTTTGCTAGATGCCAAGATTCACAGCTCCAGCCCTGGGCAATGAGGTAGATCTTTTGGAGGAAGTCTTCTACAGACAGCAGCAGGAGACAACATCCATCTTGAAAACAGGATGAGGGAAAGCCCTCTTTCTGCTTTCTTGAACATTAACACTTAAGTTGCCACTTTTATTTGCCCTCACTGCGATTTCTGCCACCACCCCCTGAACCACCACATGGAGCTCAGGGTCTAAAACGAGCTCATCAGGAACTCAGCTTCTGAAATGTCCCCAACTCTAGTGGCATTTGGGAGGGCTGGATTTCTGCTGCACTAGGTGGGAAGTAAGGACATACTGGACCTCCTCTTCAGGCGTCTCATCTACTCAGGTGGCTTTATTTGCTTTGAAGAAGCTTTTTTAAGCCTGTTTGGTGGTGATAGCTGCAATGGTTTGGGTTTGCAAACTTCAACATTGGGTTTGCAAACTCCAATGGTGGGGTTTGCAAGCTTCAATGTTGGCTTTGCAATCCCACCTGTTGGGCTTGGCAAACCCTTGGACAAAGAGTTCTTACTTGGAGAAACCCCAGATGCAGAGAAAGCCAAGCAGCCCTGTAGATGCAGGGACTTCAGGGGCAAGAAGCGTTGACAGTGACAAAGCAAACCTCTGCGGAACATCTACAACTGGTGGGCACCTCATCACCAAATGGTGGATGGAGAAGGACCAACTCTGAAGGCATTTACCTCCCTGAGGCAGGTATAAATGGGACAGACGAGGACTCGGAAAGGCTCTCCAGTGCTGCTCCTCATGGTGCCAAAGACTTCGCAGAGGAAGGTGATGAAGCCCAGCCACCGCTCCACGTCTCGCTGCTGCAGCTCCTCCCGCGTGGTGAAATCCTTCTGCAAGAGGGAACAGAGACAAAAGGTGGCATCAGCCCAACCTCCTGGCCATGGGAGAGGCCAAGGGCTGTCTAGAGAGAGAACGAGGAGGAAATTGAAACTCAGGGTGGGGGGAAAGGAAGACAGACAGACAGACTCTTTAGTAACAGTGAAGAGATTATTCCATGCACGTGGAGTGGTTTGCATTTCAACACAGCAGAGCCACCAAGAAAGCAAGTTCTGGAGAACCAGCACCAACTGCTGCAAGAACTGTCATGACCCTGCCCTCCCCCTCTGATCATTATGGGGACTCTCCTCCACATGTACAACCAAGACTGAGGAAAGGCAACCACAAAGAAGTTAAATAAAATGCAAAGGCAACACTAGGAGTGATGGTGGCCATACTGGGCTTTATGGCCTACGTGGACCTGCTCAGCTTGTTCATTCCAGCATCTCAGCAGATGCAGTGTCCAGCTAGGGGCATCCTAATGGCCTGGCTGCTCCTTGGAATCTCAGGAGGGACAGAGCTATGAGCAACCTGCTCTAGTTGCAGATGTTCCTGCTAACTGCAGGGAGGTTGGACTAGATGACCTCAAAAGGTCCCTTCCCACCCAAACCTGTCTATGATTCTATGATTCTGTTCAAGGATCGCATGCTATAATGGCAGAGACTGACTCCCTGCCCAACCAGAAGAAGATCAGGACAGCTTGGGCTTGTCATTAAAAGGTCACCCTGCTCCTAACCTGATGGTTGCCACAACCAAGGATTATTTGAATGACGTGATTTATGGAGCAACATCAGAAGGAAGCCTGCAAGGAGACACTCAGTCCTCCAACTGGGGAGAAAACCTGGACAAGTTGTGTCTCAACACCATGTACTCCCAAGTGTGCAGCTTTTGCACTCTGCAAAGCCAGGGAGATAGAAAAGCCACCACACCAGAGTTCACTCTCATGAGCAGGACAACATGTGGGATATCTTTTTTTCCTTCAAGAATTGAAGAGACTGCTAAAGAAAACCAAACAAAGCACCATGGTCATTTTCAGGACACAACTAGATGGTGAGATGGTCCAGAACAGGAGCTATTTCTATGTTCGATTGCCAAAAAAACACCCCCCAAATTGGCATCTTCAGGAAAAAGACTGATCAAATAACTTGTTAACCACACAGGGATAACTAATTACTCTCTACACTCATTTCTAGAAGGCAATTGCCCAACCGTGTCTGTTACACTGAAGTCAACCTACAGCCAAATCCTGTTGGATCTTCTCACACTCTCTGGAGGAGTTGGCAGAGTTCCTCCTTGCATTAGCCAGCCAGTTCCAGGCTGCTGGTGGTGGTGGTGCAGAGAGTTATTTACCAGCTCAGGTTGTCACCAAATTACTCCTTCTGGGTTTTTCATTTGAGTTTTAATAAAAGACCTCCTGACAATTGAGAAGTTAAAAATAAGCAAGCAAGAACATCCTGCGCCCTTTATCTGCACCAACAGGGACCTCCAGCCTCACCCATCCATAAGGTCACCCACTGGCCACCACCCTTGAGTTCTTACTTGATACCCTGACACCTCTCCATCCCCCTGGCACTGAGCTGTCTCCTGCATCTTGGTTGGACTTAATGATCTTAAAGGTCTCTNCCTGTCTATGATTCTATGATTCTGTTCAAGGATCGCATGCTATAATGGCAGAGACTGACTCCCTGCCCAACCAGAAGAAGATCAGGACAGCTTGGGCTTGTCATTAAAAGGTCACCCTGCTCCTAACCTGATGGTTGCCACAACCAAGGATTATTTGAATGACGTGATTTATGGAGCAACATCAGAAGGAAGCCTGCAAGGAGACACTCAGTCCTCCAACTGGGGAGAAAACCTGGACAAGTTGTGTCTCAACACCATGTACTCCCAAGTGTGCAGCTTTTGCACTCTGCAAAGCCAGGGAGATAGAAAAGCCACCACACCAGAGTTCACTCTCATGAGCAGGACAACATGTGGGATATCTTTTTTTCCTTCAAGAATTGAAGAGACTGCTAAAGAAAACCAAACAAAGCACCATGGTCATTTTCAGGACACAACTAGATGGTGAGATGGTCCAGAACAGGAGCTATTTCTATGTTCGATTGCCAAAAAAACACCCCCCAAATTGGCATCTTCAGGAAAAAGACTGATCAAATAACTTGTTAACCACACAGGGATAACTAATTACTCTCTACACTCATTTCTAGAAGGCAATTGCCCAACCGTGTCTGTTACACTGAAGTCAACCTACAGCCAAATCCTGTTGGATCTTCTCACACTCTCTGGAGGAGTTGGCAGAGTTCCTCCTTGCATTAGCCAGCCAGTTCCAGGCTGCTGGTGGTGGTGGTGCAGAGAGTTATTTACCAGCTCAGGTTGTCACCAAATTACTCCTTCTGGGTTTTTCATTTGAGTTTTAATAAAAGACCTCCTGACAATTGAGAAGTTAAAAATAAGCAAGCAAGAACATCCTGCGCCCTTTATCTGCACCAACAGGGACCTCCAGCCTCACCCATCCATAAGGTCACCCACTGGCCACCACCCTTGAGTTCTTACTTGATACCCTGACACCTCTCCATCCCCCTGGCACTGAGCTGTCTCCTGCATCTTGGTTGGACTTAATGATCTTAAAGGTCTCTTCCAACCAAAACAATTCTATCTCATGCAACATCCTAACTGGCTCCAGCCTCTCAGCCCCTCCTAGGCTGGATGGTCCCCAATAGAACCCTGTTCTGCTTGGTAAAGTTCACATTGATGTTTCCTGGGGAGCTGAGCTTTATTTCAGGGTTTCTGGGGCATACTGGGAAATTCCTAGTAGCTGAGGATAACTCCATGGGCTTTGTGGTCCCATATTACTGGGAAAAAACAACCAACCAACAAAAAGAACTCCATAAAAAACCTAACCAAACCAAACGAAATAAAAATCATCAGGTCTGGGATTGGAGCAGGGCAGAAAGGGATTCCACCTCCCAGCACTCTCCTTCCATCCTACGGCATCCAGTGGGTGATGCCACCCCAGTAGAGACAACTATGAAGACTGAGGTCCTCTCCTGACCCCATCTAAGTCATGAAAAATCTTGTGCAGGCTTTGATGTACCTCAACGAAGGATGGGGGTGGGGAAAGGAATGTGGGATGGATGCAGAGGTCACCAGGAACATTTTCATCCAGAAAGTGCTACCACAGCAGGAATAACTTTGCTCCAGTTTTGCAGAAGGATATCATTTGCATGTGCTTTGCAAAAGATGGGGGAGACACCAATTCCTCTGACAAAGTAGGACAAGCACCTCACCAGAGACAGAAATTACATTATTTGGACCATGCCTGCCTACAGGCAAAAGTTGGGCTTGAACCTCCATGGTAGCTGGACTTGCAGCACTAAGGCTTTCCTGAAGCATCCTGAGATAGCCATTTGCTTTGGCCCTGCAGGGTGGTGCTACACCACTGCCACAACACACATGAGGAAGGTGTCCTGGGGGAACTCTGTCCTTAAATCTGGCCTTCAGAAAGCAGGTTTGACCAGTACCACAGCACCCACAGAAAGACAAATCAACAAGAACGCTGCCCATGCAGAGGTGTCCCACCTCCCTTGAGGTGTCCATGTTTGAGAAGACTACTTGATTCATCTAGTGGTCAACAGAGTTACAAGTGTGAATCATCTGGCTGCATCTTGGCCATGCTCCAAGCAGGACCCGTCACGCTTGGGCATAAAGAAAGTGGAGAGCAACTCAATGGCTTCTCCAAAGCATGTGCAACCAAAATGGATGAGCTGGACCAACAGCTTGGGAGAGGTGAAGAACAAAGAGCAGCTCAGCAGAGAACAAAACCCACGTCCCACCTGCCTGGGTCACATCTTGTGGAGTCATGTTGTAATCCACAAACCTCCACACCACCAATGAGAAGCTTTGAGCAGGCTGAAGAGCTCAGAAAGCAGATGATCAGGTCACTGCCCTGCCCAGTGAACTTCATTTGCTCTGGAAATGCCTTCCTGGAGTGACATAAAAATAAGCTGTGGATTGGACTTGTCCCATGCTTGGGTGGTGATGTCAGGGCAGAAAGCAAATGATCTTTCATCAGTTTGGCTCTATTTTTAAACAGGAATTGTGCTACTAATTTGGGGGTGTGCCCATGGCCTGTATATCATCTGGGTATGTTTACTGGATGACCTTCCTTCAGGGTTGACCTCATTGGGAAGGACTTCATTGGGAAACCAAGTTGCAAGTGTGAGGATGCCAAGAGGATCTCTAAAGAGGGCCCCTACATGACAACGTTTAGGAAGCTAAGCATGTTCATCATGTTGGGCTTCACCAATTATGATGGGTAGGTCAGGGCTGGCAAGTGTTCATGCATGGGAGAAATGGGCCATGGCTAAGCCCACCCTTGGACAACCCTAGCTGGACCTTTTCTAAGTTCAGCTGAAGTTCCGGCTAGCAATGGAAATAGAGAACACCTTTAACTTGGGGGTCTCCACTCCTGTACCCAAGTGCATCATAGAATAATTTTGGCTGGAAAAGATCTCCAAGATCATTAAGCCCAACTGTTAACCCAACACTGCCTAGTCACCACTAAACCATGTCCCTCAGAAGCACATCTCCATTGCTTTTCAGTCCCTCCCGTGATTGTGACTCCACCACTGCCTTGGGCAGCCTGGGCCGGGCCTTGACAACCCTTCTGGGGAAGAAATTTTGCCTCATGTCCAACCTAAACCTCTCCTGGTGCAATTGAGGTTGTTTCTCTTGTCCTATGAGGGTGCAGCTCAGGCAATGCTGTCCTTTCTTGACCTAAACCTCTCCAAGACCAGGACCAAGCTAGAAAGAGCCAAGAGGATTGGTCATTCCATGGGAGAGGAGGAAAACCCATCCTTCTACAACTTTTGGTGGGCAGCACAGTCAAGTGAGACGAGAAGCAGCATTTTGCCATCAGATCTAAGCCCTAGACAACTTCAGCCAAAAATTCATTCCTTGGGAGCTCACCACAGGTTGTTGGTTGGGTTGTTTTTCTTAAGATGAGTCCCATCAAATTTTTTCCCAGCTCTGGGCCTACCAACTCATGGCTAAGCCTGGTCAGCAAGCAAGTTAGAGGGATAAAAATGAATTCAAATTACTTCAATTACTTGTACTTGATCTGACTGGCAAGGCGCTACAGAAGGTTGGAGCCTTAAAGGGCTCTTTGGAAAAGGCCTGAAATGAATAAAATGGGTTGGAGAAAGAAGCTGGGATAGCACCTCTGCCAGAGGAGGGCAAACATCCACCTGCTCTTTCCCCAAACCCTCTTAGAAATGGCTCCAAGAAATGTTTAGATGTTCTACTTAGGGATATGGTTCAGTGGCATGGTGGTGATAGGTACAGTTGGACTTGATGATCTTAGAGCTCTCCCAACCTTAATGATTCTGTGATATTTTGCACATTTAACATTGTCATGGTATTCCCTGTTTATAATTTAAGTAGTTGTTGATGTCCTGGTTTTGGAGGAGGTTCTGGAGCAGGAGGTTCCTCTCACTGTTTTTTTCTTTTTTTTGGTTGGACTCGGTGATCTGAGAGGTCATTTCCAGCCAGGAATATTCTGTGATTCTGTGTGATTCTGTGATTCTGTTAGATGAGCAGTTCATAGCACTGGAGTTCAGAAGAATGGCCAGCAGCAGGTCAGGGAGGGAATTGTGCCCCTCTATTTTGCTCTGCTCTGCTCTGGGGAGACCTCAGCTGCAGTGCTGGGTGCAGCTCTGGAATCCTCAGCACAGGAGAGACATGGACCTGGAGCAGCAGGGCCAGAGGAAGCCATAAAAATTATGTGTTGGAAGTTCTCCAGTATGAGGCCAGGCTGAGTTTGGATTGTTGAGGCTGGAGAAGAGAAGGCTCCAGGGAGACCTTCTTGTGGCCTTTCAGGACTTAAAAGGGCCTAGAAGAAAGATGGAGAGAGACTTTTTAGCAGGACAAGAGGTGATGGTTTGAAACTAAACGAGAAGAGAGATTTATGCTAGATAGGAGGAAGACATGTTTTGCACTGAGGGTGGTGAGACCCTGGTGGTCCCAGGTTGCCCAGAGAGGTGGGAGATGTCCCACCCCTGGCACTATTCAAGGTCAGGTTCTTTGGGGCTGTGAGCAACCTGCTCTAGTTACAGATGTCCCTGCTGACTGCAGGGGGTTGAACTAGATGACTTTCAGAGGTCCCTTCACACCCAAACCAGTCTGTGATTCTGTGATTTCCAGCCCTGTGTGGGCTCCTGTCACCTCTGTATCCTTATTTCCCAGCTGGGAATGATTTACTCATCTCCCTCTGCCAAGTGCTTTGGGGTGTGTGACTGATACATGCAAATCACATCAATTGCTCTTACTCCAACAAAGGACCTCTTGATTTTTGGAGAAGATAAAGCTTTGAAATTACAGATGACACCCTGTGCCCAACCTCACCAAGGTCTTGGCTTTCCCTAGCCATGAGGCACTGCACTCCCACAGACTTTCATCAGGTGGTTTCCTCCTAGCTGCATCTGCACCAGACGAAATGTGCAACCAGCATTTTCTCAAGGTGGTTTGGTCACTTGGGGAAGAGCAGTGATGCCTACTAGTGGACCTGGTTTCATGACGGCCACAGCTTTTGTGATTGTTTTTAAGGAGAGAAGTCTCCAAAATGCATCACATGCTGAAGGTGCAGGTTACCAGGACAGTGACCACCACCCTGTGGGCACCTACCACCCGTCAGCCAACCATCAGATGATATCTATATCTATCATTAAATGCCACTGACCAATTCTACAAGCACAACTCACTGAAGATCTTGCAGCCATCAGATAGACACTTAGAGGTGCTTATTCCTCTCAAAAGAATTTGGGCAGGAAGGGGTAAGTAAGGTCAGAAAACTCCTGAGATGCTGAGCAAACAAAGGTCACTTGAACCTTCTACCTTCTGCTCTCACCATGACCTCTCCATCTGGCTCCAAATCTGGGATCAACAGCAATTAACCCACCCAAGGTGGATGTCTCAGGGGTTGAGCTAGCAATGTCTCTGAGGTCATCAGGGGCTGCAAAGGTGCAAGCAGTTAATTATTGATGTAGTTGATGTTTAACGCAGCCAGGTAGGACAATAATGATGGTTGTGCAAACAGAACAGCCTTGCTGTTAAACTTAGAGAGCACAGTATCATGGTAGGGGTTGGAAGGCCTCTTCCAACCCAAACCATTATATGACCAGGAGGGTGAAGTAGCATGGTCTGCACACCATGACCACCAAACACCACTTTGTCCTGGTGTAAACATCTTCTTTAACGACCCTCTGAGTGCAGAGAAAGCAGAGCAAGGAGAAGAGGCAGCCCAAAGTATACGTCCTGGTCTCCTGTTATCTCCCTTTCTCTTGAGGAACGGACAACAGCAGAGCTTACCACCAAATTGAAGCATATCTCCTTTCCACCAGAATACATTCACATCTCCACTGAGTTACCAACCAGGACAATTTCTCCAACTCCTTTTCAAGTGGGATGACACACTCTTGGAAAAAAAAACAGAGTGCAATGCTCTGGGGGCTTTGGTTGCTTCACCAGCATCTCCTCTAGCAGAACCAAGGGTTACAGAGTTGTCTTCCTCATTACTTAGTTTTTATTGCTGCCCTTCCTATCTAGCACCTTTCATGGATTCCCAAACACATGTCAGGGTGTCAGCTCAGCTGGCGAACAGCAGTGTAGCACAGAATCACAGATTGGTAGGGGTTGGGAGGGACCTCTGAAGGTCATCTAGTCCAACCTCCCCGATAAAGCAGGGGGACCCACAGCAGGTTGCCTCCAGGTAGGTTCTGAATATGTCCAGAGATACTTCCAAAGAAGGAGACTCCACACTCCCACTTGGACCCTTCAAAGTGTTTTGGCACTTTAAAGCCCTGTCATCTCCTGAACCTAGACACAACCACACAGCAGAACATCATCACCTGCCCCAGCTAGACCTATATCAGCAAGCAGAGGGACATGGACAGACAGCAGGACACATGGAGATGGGGAACTAATGACACTTTGGAGAGCCAGAAGCCAACCTCTCAGTCCTGTGGAGAGGGGCTGTCAGGGAGACAAGAGACCATGAAGAAATGCAACTTAATTTCCTTGCCCATTTGACCCAACCCTGCAGACACTCCATAGCTGGAATGCCCACAGAAGGCGCCTCCTGCGCCATTGTGGGACCATCAAACCATGCTGCAGCTGGTTTATATGGGCAATTCCCTACATCCAACATCATCACCAGCATCTGCTCTGAGGTCACTCCTGTGCCTGAAGAAATGTCATAGAATCAGAGAATGGGTTGGGTAGTTCAACCCCCCTGCAGTCAGCAGGGACATCTGCAACTAGAGCAGGTTGCTCACAGTCACAAAAACCTGACCTGGAGTGGTGACAGGGATGGGGCATCTACTGCCTCTAAAAGTGTCCCATCCCACACCCAATGGGGCAATAACTTGGACCTTAATGGAGGCTGATGAATGGATCCTGCTTACAAATGCCACAGCTAGAGATAGAGTCAGAGAAGAGTTTGGGTTGGAAGGGACCTTAAAAATCATCTAGTTCCAACTCTCCTGCCATGGGAAGGGACACCTTCCACTAGATCAAATTCCTCAAAGCCTCATCCAACTTGGCCTTGAACACTTCCAGGGACCCACAAGTTTTCTGGACAACCTGGGTCAGTATCTCACCACTCTGACAGTGAAGAAGTTCTTCCCAATATCTAACTTAAATCTCCACTCTTACAGTTTGAAATGGTCACCTCTTGTCCTTTTACTACAATCCCTGATAAAGAAGTCCCTCCTCTTGAAGTATTGAAAGGCCATCAAGAAGGTCTCCCTGAAGCCTTCTCTTCTCCAGTCTGACCAATCCCAACTCTCTCAGCCTGGCCTCACAGCAGAGGGGTTCCAGCCCTCACATCATTCTTGTGGCCTTCTCTGGCCCTGCTCCACCAGGTCCACATCTCTCCTGTGCTGAAGACCCCAAAGCTCCATTATGACCACAGATATTGGCTTTCTCCATGAAAAGAAAGCAGAAGAAAAGACACATGGGTGTGCAAAAACCCAGTGGGTAGTAAAGCATGGGAGGTCCTGCAGGTAGTCAGCCAGCTTCATGGTGGGATGGTGTTTCTCTTCACTTACCCAGAGATTCAACCACATGAATGAGGCTGGAACAGGAGGAGTTAACAGCCTCCCAGCCAGACATATCTGTGGCACCCAGAGTTCATGTAAAGCCTCATATCAGGATCCTTTCCTAAATTCTTTGGGTCATGGGAGAAAACACTGCGACTTTTTTAGTCTGCAGGGTGGTGGTGGCTCTGGCCCAGCACTCAACATCTCTGAGCAAACATGCTGGAAAGCAAAGTGCTTAACAACCTTCTCATCTCCTCTGCTTCCTTCTCACTGTGGGGAGGGGAGGGG
>VWZO01015555.1:0-18341 GCA_013396975.1 Bucco capensis
AGATGATCTTTCTAGGTCCCTTCCATCCCGTAACATTCTATGATTCTGTGATTCTTTGATTAAGTCTTAGCAGAAATTGCAAAGCAGATATTTCCCTTCTGGAGTCAAGCTAGTAGACAGACTGAGAGAACACTTGATGATGGGTGAAGAACAGTGTTGCTTAACTTACCATTCTCATGAAAGCCAAATTCCAGCTTCTCCCTATATGAAGGAAAAATTTCAGCAGAGCTCTTCCACTTTTTTTCAAGAAAGTTCTTGAATAATTAAGCAACTGGAACCCTGGGATAGGTATCTTTTTCTATTTCTTCCCCAAGGAAACAACTCTGCTTTGCACAAATTTTCAGTATTCAATAGACCGTGGTAGAAAAAAAAACACCAACTACATGGCTCGGAAATAAAGGCATTCATGAGGGAGATTCAGGATAAAATATTTTCTGTGGTGACCATTAAGCTCCAGAAAGCAAAGCAGCTTCAGCAGAACAAACTGACAGACCATTTTTAAAAAGGGTAAAAGGGTAAAAAAGATGACCCAGGGTACTACAGACCAGTGAGCCTCACCTCTGTGCCTGGGAAGGTCATGGAGCGAATAGTAATGGAAGGGATGTTAAGGCACATACAAGATAAAGAGGTGATCCTAAGTAGTCAGCACAGATACACTAAAATCGTGCCTGACCAATCTGGTGGCCTTCTGTGATGGAGTGATCGCAGCTGTTGATGAGGGGAGACCGACTGATGTCGTCTACTTGGACTTTTGTAAGGCCTTCGGTACGGTTCCTCATGACATCCTCATCTCCAAACTGGAGAGGTGTGGATTTGATGAGTGGACCGTTTGATGGACAAGAAAATGGCTGGAAGGACGCTATCAGAGAGTTGTGGTCAATGGCTCTTTGTCCAGGTGGAGAGCAATAACCGGTGCTCTTCAACATCTTCATTAACGACCTGGACATATGTATCAAATGCACCCTCAGCAAGTTTGCGGACAACACGAAGCTGAGTGGTGTGGTTGATACGCCAGAAAGGTGGGATGCCATCCAGAGGGATCTGGATAAACTTGAAGAGTGGGCCCTAGAGAATAAAATGAAGTTTAATAAGTCAAAGTGTAAGGTCCTGCATTTGGGTAGGAGTAACCCTAGACATGAGTACAGACTGGGTGAAGAACTCATTGTAAGCAGCAATGCTGAGAAGGACTTGGGGATCATGATAGATGAAAAGCTGGATATGAGCCAGCAATGTGCACTCGCAGCCCAGAAGGCCAACCAAATCCTGGGCTGCATCAGGAGAGGCATGAGCAGCAGATCTAGGGAGGTGATTCTGCCTCTCTACTCTGTGCTTGTGAGGCTCCACCGGGAGTACTGCATCCACTCCTGGGCTCCTCAGCATAAAAAAGATGTGGACCTGCTGGAATGAGTCCAGAGGAGGGCCACAAAGATGATTAAAGGACTGGAGAACCTCCCCTATGAAGATAGGCTGAGACAGTTGGGATTGTTCAGCCTGGAAAAGAGAAGGCTTCGAGGGGATCTTATAGCAGTTTTCCAGTACCTAAAGAGGGATTATAAGACAGAAGGGGAGACACTTTTTAAGTGGCCAGATTGTGACAGGACAAGGGGGAATGGTTATAAGCTGAAGGAGGGGAAATTTAGATTAGAGATTATGAAGAAGTTCTTTACCCGTAGGGTGGTTAGGCACTGGCACAGGTTGCCCAGGGAGGTTGTGGATGCCCCATCCCTGGCAGTGTTCAAGGCCAGGCTGTATGCGGTCCTGGGTGACCTGGTCTAGTGATTGGCACCCCTGCTCAGTGCAGGGAGGTTGGAACTAGATGATCTTTAGGGTCCCTTCCAACCTGGCCATTCTGTGATTCTGTGAGATCTGCCTGGGAGTATTTTAATAGTTCTATGTGAAAACTTTTTCATGAATGATGGCAGTGCACAAATCTACAACGCACATCTGCAAAGAGGAAGCTGGGACTAAATTCCTGTGTTCCAGATCACTGTATTTGCACTGAAATGCTTGGCATAAGTGTGCCATGACTCTTGATGTTTTGAGAGAGAGATATCACATAGGTTGCTAACTCTGCGCCAATGTTCCTTACTGTGAATACTGAATATGAGAGGTATTTCTTTATCCCCTGCTAGGTGATCAGTTACTTTGGGGATGATACCACAGTACTTCCTACTTTTCTCAGTATTCCTCATTGAACAGTATTGTATTGCCAGTCAATATCTGACCATGTTCATCAGACCAATGACTATGTGCAATTTATCTCTTTCCACTCTGTCCAATACGAGTTTGCCACCTTTGGATTGCAGCCATTTTGAGCTACTCTTGAGTTTGAAAGCCAACCTGATACTGGGAATTCCACTATCCATTAGCAAATCCAGAAGTTTTCCATTGTAATACTGAACATTTGTTCTTGCAATTGTTCTTGCAAATTAAAGTCTTAATAACCCAGCAGGAAATTCTTGGCATTGCAAGACGTACTCCACTGGGTTATCTCATAAATTATGCCTCTTTTTCCAGAAGGAATTTTTAGATTGCAGATAATATAATTAAAAATGAGATTCTCATACTGTTGTTATCTCATAGCGAATATTTTGATAAGATTCCTCAGCATGGAAAGTTGAATCTGACCTTTTAGAATAGGATATAGTATTTGATTATTTGGTTAATGCTATTACACTTCTCTACCAGCCCACTAATGAAATTGTGAATACATTCATTCATGTAGTACACTTTTACGTACGTAAATTGTCATTAGGATGATTATATGTTATTAGGAAATTTGTCCAAACCTGAGTAAGGACTTATAAGGTATTGGTGGCAGCAGCCTACACGTGTTAAATCACAATGCTTTCAAGGTCTACTAAACTTGCTGCAGCTTGCACTGCCCTAAAGCTCATAATTTTTTTCTGCTGTTAGTACATTACCTTTAGTGTTTTAGCTAACACTTGCCAAATCATAGCCCTGCCAAGCCTAATGCTAAGCATAGCTTAGTCTACCTACCCATTAATATGCACATATACACTTTCTCACAACGTTTTTCTCCTTCATACAGATACACACAAAATTAAATACAGGCACATATAACCTTTACACACTGAATTTTACTACCAGTGGATAGGAGGGTAATTCTATATTAATGGCAAGCACTCATTGCAATTCAGTGTCCCTATGATGCATCTACTAAAACTGGCATGCTGTATAGCTCCCCTGACAGATCAGTTTTGAGCTCTCCTTTCTAGTACATGGTCAGGGCCAAGCCTGTCCTCAGTAAACATTCTACAGAACTCATTTGTTCTGCTGGAGAAGTCCCAATGTGATGGTCCAAAATGGCTTAACAGCAGATGTTTCAACTTACCCTATCAATACATAGATTAATGCACAAAAGACTCCCTTTCAATGTTTTCTTTTGCTCACATTTCTATTTCAGCTACTCATTTTCATACTATTAAGACAAGTTCTCCACCATCCCCTAAATCTGAGTCTTAGTTTTATTGAGGTTAATCTCTTCGGTCTTCTCTGAGAGTTCAGAAATATTCTTTCCAGTCACAACAAAGTTTCCTTTTTCCAACAAAAACAAAACGAGCCACTTCTTCTCTTTCTTGATTTAATTTTTAATTCCATCCTTGTTCCTAATTCTGAAAGTAGGATTAGTAGACCTTTTTACTTGTGGACTGAACAATGATTGGTGTATTGGAAAATGAAAGAGGTTAAAAATCTGCTTAATATGACAGCTGTCTCCGGCTAAATCTGATGAAGTATGTGGATGCCAGAATATACGCTTTGTTCTGATTTGAATACCTAAATCCAAATTAAAGATTTCCAAAACCTTTTAATCTGATGCAAAGTCTGCAGATACATAAGTTATTCCCTTAGATAGACCAAGTATTTTTCTGTGGCATACTTACCTGAATTTTCACAATGCTTTACATCATGGTGACTGTTTAAAATTATTTCCCTTGATATCAACAAATTAGAGGCTTTTTTATTGCCTCAGAGATAGCTCAGTGTGGTAAGCATTCTCCCACCAATTCATCTGAGCCCTGCACAAATGATCTATATAATCCATCTAGTCTACTTATGGTATTTAACAATTTAGTGGTTAAAACAGCCACTCTGAGATTGGTCAGATCTTCAAATGAAGGGAATTATACTTCTCTCCCATACTCAGTAAATATAATAAAGAAGAGGAAGCTATTTTAATCATAGGAATATTGTATAAACTGGGAATGGAAACATTAGTTCTTCTTTAGAAGGCTATAGCAGCCATAAAAAGTTTACTGGAGAAGTTAATCTGGAGATACAAGTTATATGTTGTCACTATTTTTTCTCAGTGTCAGGCTCTATACCGTCCTTGTTAAGAAAGTCTTCCTCTTCTGGACTTCTTACAGTTTTACCTGCTCAGCTAGCAATAGTCTGCATCTTCCCATATCTTCTGCCATCCACATCTTCATTATTCTGGCAGCCTTTTACTTTTCTGAACTGACTACCCTGTTTTTCTATTTCATTGATTGTCTCTATTAAAAACATCATAATAAATAATCATCTAAGCTAGGACTTATATATTTGAAGTTAGTTTGAGACCAAGACAATGCCTCCATCCATCTGGACTATCTATCTCTGTAGACGTGTCTATTCGACTACTGCCCCTTTACTTGATTTGGATTCTTCATGTACAAAAATTCTTATCCTGAAGTCTTCCCCTACTGTAGACAGTAATCTTGTCTAGCTGAATAGTCACCCAAATTCCCCTTAAAACTTCTCTTAAAACTTCACAACTTCTCTGGGCAACCTGTTCCAGTGTCTCATCATCCTCACAGCAAGGAATTTCTTCCTTATATCTAATCGAAATCTACCCTCTTTCAGTTTGAAACTGTTGCCCCATGTCCTGTCACTACACTCTTTGATAAAGAGTTCCTCCCTATCTTTCCTGTAGGCCCCCTTTACGTACTGTAAGGCTGTAAGCCTCCCATAAGGGAGGCGCTTCAACCCGCTGATCATCTTCATGGTCCTTCCTTGGACCTGCTTGAGGAGGTCCATGTCTTTCTGAAGATGGGGATTCCAGAGCTGAACACAGTACTACAGGTGGGGCCTCGTGAGAGCAGAGTAGTGCAGGAGAATCACCTCCCTTGATGTGCTGGCAATACTTCTCTTAATGCAGCCCAGTATGCAATTAGCTGTGAAGAAATCACATATGGTATAAATGGCTGGGCCTACATGGAACTTCATCTAATGACGACACACATTTTTCGCATGAGGTTTAGGAGTTAGAAATACCAGGAAGTTAAAGACACAGGTTCTAGACATAGCTCTGTCTGAGAGAAAAATTTAGGGCTAGTGTATGACCCATTACCAGATCAGGATGACTTGATGAACCTCTTTTTAAAAAAAAAAAAATAAAATATATATACATAGCCACTGTACAGCCAAAAATACAAGAGACCACACAGAAGAAAGGAAGATTTGATTTTACCCTAGAAATTAGGACATTACCTTGGAATGATGTGTATGTATTGAATTTAGATCTGCACTCCCTATATAGTTCATGCAATTTTTTCTGTTAAACTGTCACTGGATAAAAGAAAAACAGTCTTGAAATGGGATGTAAAATATCCCCTAAAAGAATTGACGTGAAGAAAGCACAAAGATATAACAACTAAATTATGTAAAAGAACTAGAGAAGCATAATACAGCTCTCTAGATAGAGCTCACTGTTGCATGGATGGAATTCCTGTGTTAAAGAAGAAAGTAAGAAAAATGTTTTAAAAGCTCTCACTCTACTTGCAGAGGATAATGGGATAAATTAAAAAAGAATAAACAGAAATAATCATCCTGGCATATTGTGAGTATTAGGAAGAAGCTCTAATATGATATTCTGTCAGCCAAATTACAATACAGTCCTGTTATTTTCTTTTTGTTAGGGAGAGGAGGTCTGGAATGAAAGTGTTGAGGGGGGAGCAGGTGTTAACACAGAAGACTCTTAACCTTGAAACTTTTTTGAATAATTTGCTTTTCACTCTTGGCTGCTCAACATTAGTGCAGTACAATTATGAAGATGTAAACACCACAAGGGCACATGGCACAGGGACTGTCACAATGAGTTAAACTTGAGTACCCGATTTCCTGAGCAACCATGGAGACAGAATGAGCCACCTCATCAGGAATTCAACTGTGTCAGTTTAGGGGGAGGTGTGGATTGGAGGAGTTGATCTATCAAGATCAGATGTGACCCTAACCAACCTTCTGTTTTCTGCTTTCATTCAGGCAGTAGAAGCAGGTCATAAATGGACCTGTCAAGCCTGCAAACTAGTGACCTCTACTAAGAGAGAACCTGAAAGATACTTCAACCTGTACCTAAATACTCTTGAAATAATTTTTTCCCAGTGCAGATGCTGCAGTTTGCTTTTTAAAAATCACTATCAATCACACAAAGCGGCAAACTGACTGGAGAATGGAACATTTAATTATTTTGTTTTCACACTGCTAGTAAATCTGAGTTGAGATATAAAGCTGTATGTATTCAAGGTCCTTCATTATCATGGTAACCTTTCTTTTCCTCTATCCTTGACATAACATTAAGATTTTTAACTGAGAGAGTAGGTGCTACTGATTATTAAATTAAAGCTGGACTTTTGGTGATATTTCAATACTATCATAATTTACGAATCCATGCAGTGAGCACTTTGCCTAATATATCCAAACACTTAGAACCAGTGCGAGAGATAAGGGGCAATTCTTTCAGTCTAGTTCCTAATTAATAAGTATCACAAATACCTATGAGAAATAAGGCCTTCCTTACCACATTTTGGAAAATCTAATTCTCATTTAATTGTGATGCCATGTCAAGGTGACTTCATTGACCTCATTAAGGACTCATTAACTAGAGTGAAGAAAACATATTAGCAAAAATAGAAAACCTGCTAGGAGGATGGTATTTTTTCGTTACTATTTCTCCAAAACTTTTTCCCATCCAGACACTTTCAGCCTAGCATACATGCTTTCATTCTTTCTGTTTGTTCTCAGTACATTCCTGTACATATATTGTCAGCCTGTACATATATCATCACTGTGTAGATATTCTGGAGAGCTATAGTTTGAAAGTACTATATTACCTGAGCTATCCAACACACAAACTAACAATAAATATTGTATAACTATGCCGTTCAAATATGCAGTCATATGGTAAACAACCTGGTAAAATAAGCTGAAATTTTATATTGCATCTGCTGTTAGAGTTGCTCTGATATTTATCCTGACATAATGTAAAACAACTTTTTAAACTATAATGATCAAAATTCAACCATTCTTTCTGAATAAAAGAGTACTTACTTCTTAGTTGAATATTTTTCAAGATAATAAAACTGATATTTGGAGATATTTAAGAGGTGACAAAGTGTCACATCAAAGCTTCTCAAAATAGCAAGTAATCATAATTAAGGACTATGTTTCAGAAAAGCAGAGAAGTGAGAAATTTCTCAGTGATTAACAACATTACTGTAATAAGAAAATAATCAAGAGAAGAGACATAAAATGAATCAGCTGAATAGTTCTGCTTCAGGTTTGCTCTGCTGACCTACTCATAGATGTTTTCTGAAAAAATAAAAATTGTTACAGTGGGTTGGGAAAATTGTCTGTTACCTAAGCATCATTACTGTAATTAAAATATGTGGCATATTCTCTGTCACAAAAATGACCAAGTTGTTTATATGTGTGGTGGGTTGACCTGGGCTGAGTGCCAGGTACCCACCAAGGTTCTCTATCACGTTCTCANTGTTATGCGCTCACGCATCTTGGGTCCATCAAGATTATGTTCATTGCCAGGTAGATTTCCGTAGAGAGACTGGTTTTTCATGCTGGTAGTCCAGGCCGGAATGCCAGGGCACAATGTTTCTAAGGTCACCAAATATGTAATAGAGCCAAAAGGTGCAGGGAGAAGGAAGTCTTTGATGAACTAAAAGTTCCATTTTTCAGTCACCTATAGTCATGATTGCAATATGGCTCTGATGGTTCTGCTGTCTTTTTTTTTTTTTTATTTTCCCCAGCAATCATCTCCATTGAGAAAGACAGATGGAGACAAGAAAAAAAGTTATTTTCCAGCAAATAACTGCTTCTCAGTGACACACAAACAGATTCAATGCAATGATCAGAAAAATGCATGTGATTATTTTATTAACTATGATGAACAGATGCATTACTTGTAGCACATTGAATCATATATATATATATACATGGAAAGAATTTAAACTTCAGATTCTGTATTCTGTGACCGTTTTCTGAATGATCTCTCTTCCTGATCTGATGTACTATCACCTAATACTGCATTGTTGATGTGCTGTTATTTCTTTAAACACTTGCTTTAGTACCGCTACCTCCAGCACTGGTCTACCTTGGTGATGAACAGATGAGTACAGAGGAAATATGACAAGGACAGACATTGCTAATCTACCATTTAACAGAGTTTGAATCATGATTTGTAAATACTAGTGAAATCAAATGAATTGCCTTTTTAGAAAGAGTTTACCTTAACCCAACTTTGTTTAAGACTTTAACAGAACCTCCTACATTGATTTTCTAATGTGGAAGAAGTGGATGTTTTTTAAACTGTTTATTGATGAGGATAGCAAGGACACACAGTTTTCTGTCTTAAAGAAACGTGTGCAATCACTTGCATTTAGTATTTACTTATGTTTAATGAATTAATGAACCTTTTTATTCACAGCCCATAACATGTAACAGGGTGCTGAGAGCTATCAGAGTAAGTGTTTACTTTTATTTTAGGCTTGTCATACTTTTCTGGAATGATGAGCTTTGAAGCTTCCCCGTCAAAGTACCATGCATACAAGTTGCATTAAATTTCTTACAAAGTCAGCCAGTAAATAGCATATATAGATTTTATGACAACTGTTACGAAAGCAAGAGTAAACAAAAGTTTATAAAATATTGGTGAAAGAAATACAAGCAAACCACACTTTGTCTACTAATCTTAATATCATCTACATCTCCACATCTTTCTAGCTGACTCATGACTGCTCAGCTAAACACTTTGGCCAGGAATCTGATATGCTTCACGTTTCACATTCAAAGGAATGAACAAACTGGACTACAAATCAGCTTTTATTTACCATCACATCCTTACCCTCACTCCACTTCCTTAGGGTTTAATATATTTTAAAATTCTCCCTTCCCTACCAGCATTGTCAACTTTCAGCCTATTTGCTGTTCCTTGGGCATATCTTGTTTGTTATTGGTTTGGTTTTCTTTTTCTACTGCATTCATAACTTGTATGTGCAACTACACCTACCTTTGTGTCTTTTGTAGACACATCATTCACACGCTTATGTAAAATGTTCACACACTGCCTAGCTATGCCATCACTATGTTACAAAATAGAGAAAGAGGCAACCTCTCTGATAACTTGTTTTGGAAAGCAAAAACACTGAAGTAGTGATAGTTGTAGAAGATTGCATCTCAGTACAACATGGACTGTAGTGTATAAACAGAACAGAAGAGAGGTAACTCTTTGCCTTGGTCACAGTTTCTAGGGAAATAAATTGCACTGCCTTTAATAACAGTGACTAGCTTATGCGTAGCAGTGTATGTAATTAACATAAAATCAGTAATGCTCAAACAATCTGTAAACAGATTATATGGGAAAATGCCATATTGTTCGCAGTGAATGTTTGACCTGGTAATTGATAGATATTTCAAAGTAATTTACCATTAGTCACTAAAATCATTTATCTTAATCATTTATTCAATAAGAAGTGTGCAACTTCTGTGAGAAATAAGATATTCAGTTTTAACTTCCAGACATTTCACAAATAAATTAATGGTTTAATCTTCCAGAGTGACTGTTCTAGTGAAAGCGAGAGGATGTCTTCTGCTTTAAGAAGAGTATTAACTTTTATTCAGAAATCTACTCGAGGAATAAATTGATATATTCAGATTGCTTTAAATACAACTCGGTTAATTTGAATTTTACTACAATAAACTTGGTTGATATTGCCCTTTGGGAAACAGGAAGGCGTAAACTGTAATTCTAAGAGCATTCCACATTCTTTTTAGACAAACAAAAACCAACCAACCAAACAAACAAAAAGTCTCTGTGTCTTTATCTTGATCCATGAGCCTATCGTTGTATTTTTCGCCCTTCTCCAGCTGAGAAGGGGGAGTGGTAGAGTGGCTTTGGTGGGCACCTGGCATCCAGCCAGGGTCAATTCACCACAAAAGCATAGAAAAAAATGTTGGTAAAAATTCTTCTACTGTCTGTTTATTCCTAATTTACTAATTTTAACACCTCCCTTTTAGTTCTAACCTAAAAGAGACTGTCCAGTCTAATGTTTACATAAACTCTAACCAGCTTAAATGATTCAGCTATGTCAACTTTTAAATCTTAGTAGCCTATTACTGGCAGGATGGTTGGGTTAAAGATCAAAACCCCAATGCCAGTTAAAATTAAAATGCATAACTTGGAGCAAAAGCATAACTTGGAGGTTCAGACTGCTTTGACATTATCTCATATGTATGATATGGTATAGACCTTACTCCATCAAACAACGAAGATCTAGCTGGGGATGAAAAGGTTGGAGGAAGCCTTTGCTGCAGTGACCATGAGATGGCAGTGTTCAGGATCATTTAAGTATAAGGGCAGTAAGTAGGATTGCAACCCTGGACTTCAGGAGAGCTAACTTTGACCTCTTCAGAGATCTACCTCGAGGAATCCCATGAATTAGGACTCTAGAAGGTAGGGGGGCCCAAGAGACCTAGATAATATTCAAGCACCATTTCCTCCAAGCTTGAGATTAGTGCATCCCTATGAGTAAGAAATGAAGCAAAAGAGGCAGAAGACCTGCATGGATGAGCAAGGAGCTTCTGGGAAAACACAAATGGGAGAAAGAAGTATACTGTTCATGGAAAAAAGGACTGGCCACTTTGGAGGAATGTAGGAACATTGACAAAATATGCAGGGATGGTATGAGAAAAGCTAAGGCCTTCTTCGAATTGAATATGTCAAAGGATGTGAAGGACAACAAGAAGGGTTTCTCCATGTACATCAGTAGGAAAATGAAGACTAGGAAAAATGTGGGCATGCTGCTGAATAAGGACACAGAGAAGGCAAATTTACTGAATGACACCTTTGTTTCAGTCTTCACTGCTAAGATCAGCCCTCAGGAATCCCAGTCCATAGAGGTAAGAGAAAAAGTCCAGTGGAAGGAACACCTTTCAAGGTTATTACTCAAGGTTGAGAGATTCCTTGCTGCAGCAGATTTTCAGTAAGTGATTAATAGCATGCTAAACTTTGAAATCTTAGCTAAATAAGGATTGATTTTGCATGCATTATATTTTAGACATAAACTGTTGACCAAGATGGGGACTAAGATTGGGTCTAAGACTCCTCCAGACTCCTCCCCGAGAAGGAGTTTAGAAGGCAAGGAGGTCCATTCTGAAACTTGTGACTCAACAGGAGCATCTCCCTTACCTTTTTGCATCTCCAGTCTCTGTGCAAATAATTCTAAATTGATTCTAACTCAGTTTACATTTGTATGTTCCTTGCATATCAAGTATACCTTGCCATCCAATTCTTTTAAACCACTGTCACATTTACTATCAAACTTTGTTAATTCACTGGTTTATAACAATAAAGCATATTGCTACCTCTGTCTTAGGAGTGAAGAACATCACTCCACTCATGACAAATGTAGAGTATGTGAAGAGTACATAGTGGGAAGACAAAGATGAGAGTCCAAGGCTTCCTGCTTTTCAGAGGAATCACTGAGCTGTAGGATGAAGTAAGGTTCCTTATTCTTTGTTTTCTTTCTGTCCTTCCTATATTTCATAGATTAAAATGGAGAAATTATAAGGCCCTTTGTACTTTTAATCAGGTAGGCAACATACACTTTTCTTTAAAACAAAAATCATGAATCTAAGCTCCGGAAGTTAAAGACTTTTTTCTTATCTGTTGGATCAATAAACATATGCTAACCAGCAGGAGGCAAAAGATTACCTCCTTTCAGAAGGACTCATTGGCTTAAACATTACTGTGTATTAGTGTTTCTATATGGCTTTGAGATTGAAACTGTTGTCGTATCTAATTGGCTTGAAAAGAAGATAGAGGAGTTTGCATCAAAATACTTGCATATTCTAATATTAAACAGAGGAGTCTGAATCCAGACAGCCACCTCCTGTGTAAGGAGGAGGAAAAAAGAAGGTTATTATTTGCTTTCCTTTGAGGAAAACTTAAGCAAGTAAAAATTGCTCTCAGGGCTTGGAAAGATACGTGTCAGTGTTGCCATGAAGAAAGCATGGGAGAACTGTAACTTTTTTATAGTAAAAGCATTATAAATGCTACTGACTGTTGCCCAGTCTCTCTCTAGTCTGGTTATTTCATGCAGTGAAAGTTGTCTGGTTCTTTGAATATAGTGAGACACAAACCAAATTGCCAAACTAGCTATGGTTTATGTCACTGATTTGGATTTTCTTGTGTCACTGTCCCCTAACAATGTAACAGTAGCTGAGACCAGATGCTCAAATAAACAAGTAGCAAAGAACAGCTCATATGTTATTTCAGACTTGATTAGTTTACATTTATCTTCTTGCTAAAATCCATTGGGCTTCATCTGTTTATATCTAATTAAAGAAAAAAGAATTGACTAAGAGAACAAGGCTTTGGGAGGTGGTTTGATTTAAAATCATAATTACTACCGATACTGGTTTCACATTACTTAGCAAACATTGCTTCACTTTTCCTGAGGCCATTTATGTTATAGACTTAATTCTGATGCTAAGCTTCTCTCAAAACTTGTCTCTAGTTTGCAGAATTGACTCAGTTAGGTATTCAAATTCCGCATACTTCGCCATACTTATGGTTATCAGGTTATCAAATTTCATCTAGCTAAAGGTGCCAGTTTCAAATCACAAATAATTTTCCTCTAGTGTTCAAAATACTCTATTTACAAGAATGCCTGAGTAATACTGAAAATATGATAAACGTATTTTACAGATCAGAGTTCCTGAATTGTAATACAGTTCATCACAGTTTAATTTACAAATGAATCTTTTACTTACACTGAGACCTATATAACTTAATTTTTAGATTCCAAGCAATCATACTGCATATTTAATTAGAATAGCATACAATTAATCAATTGTTTGAAATATAATGCTTTACAGAGTAAACAAGATTGTGTATACAATTCCATAGTCTCTGAAACATCTTGAAATTCCATAGCCATTTTACCTGAAGAGCTCTCAGTTTAGCATGTTACTTTCAGTTTTCATTATGGTTTTCAGTATTTTGTTTCAGATTAAGGAGCCAGCTCCAAACTCAGTCATCAGTACATAGTGGTGCCACCTCACTGATTCAGTGCTAGGAATTAACCTAACTGTAGGAGATTCATGAGTGTTTAAATCATATTTGGAGTTTCATAGTCAGAAATTTTTAAATATTTAAAGGCAGCCTAATGTCTTTCATTGTCACCAGCCCTTTCAGTGCTGTAATAACTGTAGGATAGAGCATTTCAAATACAATTTTAATATACAATATTTTTATTTGCATATCTTTCACTTTAAAAGAGGGGCTGTCACTGGTTTTAGGTTCCATACACTATTTAATATCTGTCTAATTTAACTTGTTTCTAGTTAGAATTTGTTGTTCCTTCAATCACACATATCTGTATTTTGAACCAAAGAATTGCACACCTGTATTTTTGCTGCATCCCCAGTTTGCATGGTTTGATTCAATGTGAAATGAGGAATCTGTCAGTAAGCAGTCATTCCTGAAGTATATTTTCTCTTATTATGAGAGAGATCAGATTTTGTATTGGTTTTATTTGCCATCTATAAACATTTTATTTTTATTTTGGTGATAAGCTCTACTTTTTATAATCTATTAGTATTTGTCCAGTCAAAATACTTTGTATACGAGTTATAAAGATTTTCATGGCCATACTAACAAAGATGACTTTGCTCTGTAGCAGTAAGCATATGTTGCTGTGTAGTGGCAATTGAGAATATATAAAAAGAACATATCTTTCCTTGTTACTTTTGAGATTCTTAGACAATGCAGAAGAATAAGCAATTTCAGACTCCATTCTCAGCTCGTTTACTGAGGATGAAATATGAATTTTTTTTTGCAATAACATTATTTTAAAAGATACATTTCCTTTTTGAGTATACAAGTTCAAAAAGGAAGCTTCTGAGAAAGAAATTCCGTGCAGTAAATTGCAGCTTTTGCTTACAGAAATTCCTTATAAATATTGCTGAGTAATAATCCTTAATAGGTGAAGTGACTGTCTTTATTCCCTTTTACTATGAATTATAATAGAAATAATTTCTTTAGATGTAATATCTGTGTGTGATTATGATGTTTTCAACATCAAATATAGCATTAGTGTGCCAGATTTTGTAGTTTTATAATTTTCAGCCATGGAAAACTGTGCTAATCTAAATGACATATTGACTGTTGTTTACCTTAGTATTTCACAATATCTACAGTAACATTTTTCTCAAGTCAAATTCTCATAGACTGAGTATAATTTAAAATTTATTTTATTTATACAGAACAGTCCTAGGTCAGGAATAACTTAGGATACTCTTAAAGGAACCAGAATTAGAATTGAGGGCTTGACTGGAAGACAAAAGGAATAAAATTTAAAAAAAACTAAACTATAAAATCAGAAAAGGTCTAGATAGCAGAAGTGTAAGAGTATAAGGCATACACACTGTGGGCTGAATAATGTCTGAGATATGTAAGGAAAGCAGCTTTATCAAAGAGATACTGTACTTCCCATAGGCATCAAACATCACTATCTCACCAAAGCACGGAAGACAAAAGAATTATTAGTAAATGGTTGTTAATTATCCTATATTCTTTCTAGCCAGACGCTTACTTAAAATCAGACTTCAATGTCTTCTGATTGTTTCCACAGGCTTTCTACTTTTCAAAGACATATAATAAAAATAATATTTCTCTCCTACAACTTTCACTACAACCTCCCAGCAATTCAGCATAAGGCATTCAGCAAAGTCTCCATGAAAAACAACATGTATCACTTCAGCCTTGAAGGCTTTGGAAAGGTATTTTCTTTTTTTGGTAGTTAGTATTCTTTTTTTTAAATAAAAACACTTTCTTTATCATAGACTTTTTCCTCTCCCTTTTGAAATTGCCTCAGAGAGGATCTTCAGAAGATGGTAGACTAATCTAAAATCTTAAGTGTGCAGAAGTCTGGAAAAAAGAAATACTCTTGCCTATATCATTTAAAAATATAAATCCTTTCGTCTCTTCAATTGTTTTCTTATCATAAATGGAAAAGCGTTTGTTCTGCAAAGTTCATCTGGCTTACATCACTACATCAGGGAATGTCTGTTTGAAGTGGAATATCAGGTTTCCAGAGCCACTTGAGTTGCCTTAAGACAAAAAATTTCTGCAATCCAAGCAATCTTTAAAAATGAAGTGTTATACATATGCTAAAAAATGGATTAATTCAAATTTGACAGCAATATGACAAACCATTATTTGGAGTGCTCTAAAGTGTGACCGTGTCCTTTCTTTAATTTTACATTTCTAAAGTCAAAGTTTTAAAGCATATTTTCAGGTAGCATGAGAAATGACATGAGCCCTACGGAAAAAAAACCCTGTTCTCTTTTATATGTGCATTACCCATACACTGGTATAAGTATCCTGCTTCTTTCTAGCTCAATTACATCAGCTGCATTTACAACATCTCCCCACATACGAGTTATTTAATTTTTGGTTTTGACATTCTCTGCCATCCCCTAATTTAATCTTTAAATCGCTAGCTCTAAATGTGGCAGTTTCACCAGAGTCAAAGCTAAGCCAAAGCAATACAAACAAAAAGAACCCTGCAAGATTCAATTAGTTTTCTCCCAGATGCTATAGTTTGTCTCACACACTGTTAAAAATCTGCTCAGCTTATTGGATGTATCTGGTACTGTCTTGTTGAAGACAAAGGTAAGATACAGTTATGCAGAAACCCTATGCTCTGCTATGTAGGGCTGCATGGGTCATTCTTTATCCATATGTATTATTTTTATTTCAGCACCTGGGAAAAATGTGAAAGAATGGACTACATAGGATACAGCCTAGGATGACAGAATGATAAAAACAGATTGCTTTTAAAAGAAAGAGGAGGGGAAAAGGGGAGATCTAGTTTCAATTTGTGGGAGCCAGAAAATACAAGCACATTCCTTAAATAAAAGACAGACATTGAAGAGATTGTTATTTCATTGATTGGGCACACAGCTCAACTGCATTGCTGGCTTGTATTGATTTCTTCAGGAAGTACTTCAAAGTTCTTCAAAGCTGTCTATAGTAGTATGATGTTTTCTTTTCCACTGACTATGGAACAACTGGAACAATCTGCAAAGTTACATAGCTTTCTCTAGAAGATCACAAAATGAATGAGTGTTTTTTAGGTAAAATTCCAGTATTTTAATGTCTGTGTGTTTGCGTGTGCACATGTGCTTCAATGAGAAAGCCACATGAAAATGAGCAGTTAACTCTTGAAAATTAAGGAGGGAAAAGCTCTAAGGACCACTTGAAATTCCTCGTTGAAGAGTATTAGCAGAATCTAAAATACATCCTTTCAAACCTGTCTCATAATTTTTTGACTTTTGAAATATTTGTAGCTGGTAGGTTTCTTCAGAAAGGGTTGGGGATCTTTTGTTCAACTGATGATTCTAGAGAGTTGAAAAAGGTATCATGTGGTTTTTGTCATGCAGTTCATGTCCCAGTCAGATGTTGCTGAAAGAAAAAAAGTAATCATTTGAAATAAAATCAAAACTTCTTAAAATCCTAGATGACTGACAGAAGGTATGATGATTGAACTGGAAAACAAGAAGCTGTACCTCACCTAGGTGATCCTGCTCTGGCAGGGGGGTTGGACTAGATGATCTTTCTAGGTCCCTTCCAACCCCTAACATTCTATAATTCTGTGATTCTATGATTACAAATACATAGTCCTAAAACTTTTCTAAATGCCCAGATTATGACTTAATGGGTAAGAAGTTTATCTTCAACTGATATCACACTGATTTTATATGTTTAAATGAAAGCAAGCTTTAACAACCTGGCAACTCATGAGCACAGGGGAGACAAAAAGGCTTCCAAACTCCAGAGACAGAATGTCTATATGTATTGAGAAGCTCAGTGAGGAGAATATATCCTCCTTAATATGTCTCCAAAATCTCACTTTGATGTTATCAAGTATGACCATTTTGGATTGCTTAAAATAAGTCTCTGCCAACATTCTGTTTACAAATATCTCAAATCCAAGGAAGGCTTAAAGAGTGTAGGCATAATTTTGTTCTGTAGCCTGGCATCAGAGCAAGAATCCAAATGCCATGAATTAAGGAGCTTTTTCACATAGCTCCAATTAATCATAGACAGCCGTTTATGTCGTGCTTAAAACTGTATTTACACCACCCCTAAAAGAGGACCTGTAAGAAAGCTGCCTCCCACTTACCTTCCATCTGCAGAACCATAATGCAGATACTGACAGCTGTCTCCTGTGAGACCCATTCACATTACTTGCAGCCACAGCATATTAAAAATTCTGTAATAACTTTGGCTATTACTATTTGGCCTGACATGAGGGCAAAGTATGATGTTGTTTTCAGCATCAATACTCATGAATTAGTTGAGGGAAAACAGACTTAAGTGTGTAAACCATGATGACACCAGCTAAAACTCAACAAGCAGAATGAGTCCGGGTAATAAGATCAGAAACAGAGATTTTCCAGCAAACTACTTAGAACTGGGAATTCAAAGACTGAACAGAACCTAGGAAGCAGATGGAGAGAGGTTGCTACTTGCCTCCCTGTACCTCGCCTAGGAAGCAAGAAATTGCTACCAGACAGCAACTGGGACCCATCGTGGCTTTTATTTTTTTAATAGTAGCCAGATAGTAGCTGACATAAAAAAGAAATAAATCCCACTTTATCAAATTACCTAGACTGATTAAAATGATTCTAATTCTATTAGACTCCAGGCAACTGTGTAGCTAAATCTCAGTGTTAGGCAATATCTAATGTCTAATATTTAACTACTGACCTGTTGGCTTCACCTCTGTGCCTGGGAAAATCATGGAGCAGATTCTCCTAGAACGTCTGATAAGACACATAGAGGAGAGGGAGGTGATCAGAGACAGTCAGAATGGCTTCACTAAGGGTAGATCCTGTCTGACAAACCTAGTGGCTTTCTGTGATAGTGTGACTACCTCAGTGGACAAGAAACAACCTGTGGATGTGATCTATCTGGACTTCTGCAAGGCCTTTGACACGGTCCCCCACAACATTCTACTGGCCAAGTTAGAGAGCTATGGATT
>VWZO01015555.1:18461-79304 GCA_013396975.1 Bucco capensis
GATTGTTCAGCCTGGAGAACAGAAGACTTTGGGGGGACCTACTAGTGACTTTCCAGTACCTAAAAGGAACTTACAAGAAGGCTGGAGAGGGCCTGTTTGCAAAGGCCTGGAATGAAAGGACAAGGGGCAATGGTTTTAAATCGGAGAATAGTGGATTTAGACTTGATACTAGAAAGAAGTTCCTCACCACGAGGATGTGGTTAAATACTGGAACAGGTTGCCCAGGGAGGTGGTTAGGGCCCCATCCCTGGAGGCATTCAAGGCAAGGCTTGACTGGGCTCTGGGCAACCTGATCTAGTTGAGGATGTCCCTGCCCACTGTGGGGGAGCTGGACTAGATGACCTCCAGAGGTCCCTTCCAACCCAAACCATTCTATGATTCTGTGATTTTATGATCATGAGTAAGAAGCTCTAAAAAATTGGTCTTTTTAAATTAAATTCTGAAAGGTTTCTCTGAAGAAAGTCTAAGGGTGTACTGACGAATACTTTATTTTGATCCACAGTTCATATGAAAAATACATTTTTTAATCCTTGGATGTTGTCTGTATAATATCATATATTAACATATTTCAGTTGTTCTATTTCTCATTTAATTCTCTATTTAATGTCAGCATATGCTCCTGTCTTTAGCGCTAGGCTAACATGACTTTTTCCCTTGCTCTGTTTGCTGAAGGAAGTCCTAGATTTCCCAGACATGTGTAAAGTTGACATTTTCATGATAAGGCAGGAAGTCAGCTTGATGATTTTTAGTGATTAATTTTCAACCTAGAGAATTCAATTTCCTGCTTTCAGTAACCTTGCATTTATTGAATAATAATAGCTGTAACATTGTAAACATTGTAACATGTAAACACACTTAGGATCACTCGTAATGGAATAAAACCTCATCGCTTTTTTGTCTAGATAAACAGAAAATAAGGAAAGATTTTCTATTGCCTAAGAAGATTATGCCTCTAAATATGTACCTTAAACTGAATACTGGCTGAATTTCTAGTCCTTCTTAGTTTCAAAAAAGACCTCTTCAGTCTTAAACAGGGGATAGATAGATGTCTATAAAATTGTGAATAGTATAACAGGTACAGATCAACACTTTACAGCCTCTGGATAAAGAACTAGAGAATGATGAAAATAAAAATTGGCAGACTGAAAGTAGGAAAATGCGACTGTATGATGTGTCTAGTTAGTAGACTAACACAGGAATCTGTGGATTAGAACAATTTCAAAATCATCTGGACACTTCTGAGGAAAAAAAACCCTATCATCTAGGGTTATTAAAAACAATAGTGATTAACTGTGAGTGCTGTGACACCCCACATATCTCATGGAATTCCTAACTCACCAACTACTGTGAGAAGCATTGAAGAAAATACTGCTGCAACCTGTCTACTCTTCTCTGAGCATTATTATCACCCACTCTCTCGTTGGAGAAATCATTAGATGGATGATTTTGTTCTGACCTGGAATAGCTGTCCTTTTACCTTGTATTCCATTTATATTATGCTATATCATCACACACTTAGAGTGAAAAACAGCCCAATGTTTGTTAGCATCATGCACAGATAAACTGTCTCTAGAAAAATATTAGTGGATGTGCCATAGTCTATCATTGATGTAGGTATATGGGCACACTAAGAAGTCTGCAGTTTCCAGCTGTCCAGAAGATCATGAGAAAAAGGAGCGTTTGTTCTCCTTTGCGGTTCCCTCACACAAATTGCAACTATATCCAGACAGTTCCGCATCTCAGCTGAACTGCTGTACTGAAGGGTTTCTTTTCATTCTTGGTATGAGATTAATCTCACTGAAATTCCACTACATTAGTATGAAAATCAGACTAGCCTTTAAGAGGTGCAATATATCTCTGGCGGTAGTATGGTTACTCCATGTTTCTCTTAAAAATCTTCAGGAAAAATAATTTAGGAGGAAGGCATGTCTACAGTGACAATTGTCCTCTCAGTGTATATAGTCTATTGTAGCTGATTGGGATATGTTTATGTGTGGGTTAGTGATAAACAGCTTTGATTACCTGCATTTCTATGTGTTGAAGACCTCTGAAATTCATGAAGCATTGTTTGAAGTTTATGAAGGGTTGTTAGCATAAGGATAATTACAATACTTTATTTTCTTTTTCAGGCTTGTTTCAAGGAGTATTAATTCACAATACATTCCATAGCAGAAATAAAATATAAGTCTCATTCAATTAGATAAAAAAGAAGTCTTTTTCTGAAACAAATATTTTCAAGAATATCTCCATAAAGAATACATGTAACTTTCTGTGTAGAGGACCTTAGCACTCAGCTGTTTGCACAGTCAATGTAATACACACACGAATGTATTATATCACAGAAAATATTTAGAATAATGAACTACTCTAGCCATCTGATTTATTGGAATAGTTTACTCTGGTACTAAGAGATTGTATTAATTGAAATGAAGCCATGTGTTTTGAATAACTTTGTTACGGTAACTAGGCTGTTTGCTGTGGCACCTATGTAGCCATGGATATTTGTAGTTGTCGTCTTATCTCACAGCTGGACTGAAGTCATTTAAACCAGACAGCTTTGCCCCTTCTGCTATCTGAAATATTTATTATGGAGGAAGAGAAAGATCAAGGAGAAGTGATTCTAATATCCTGTTCACATGTAATTAATATATATTTTCTCAAAAAAATTAAATTGTCTTAGTGTTAGTCTTAGGTCTTAGTGAAAACTCTTTCAAATTCACGCACAGCATTATTAGTGAGTTTGTTGTAGCTTGTTGGTTTGCAGAAATGTGAGGGGTTTGCAAAAATGTATTTTCCAGATATGACTGTATTTTTTCTGTCTATTTGCCTCATAGTATAATGAAGATAATTAATCACATCGGAAAAGTAAAGCTGAGAGGAAAAGTGTCTGCGTGTTTGCCTGCATGCTATCCTCTGAGGACAAGTTTGGTTGCATGTACATCAATATATTCATCCACATACAGCAGAAGAATCATAAATACTCAGCCAAGAATAATAATATTCCAAGCAGGAAGGAAACATGTAATTCCAGGAGAAAGACTTTTTTTTTCCGATAGACCTATATCCATTTTTGGCAGAGAGTAAATTTATTTATGGTCCTTTGGGCAATGCTACTCTTACATTAGGATCTTATGAAAACCCTGACATTTGTATCGTGTTATCTTAGCATTTGATGTGGCTAGTATGATATAAAAAACCCTGTAATGAAGGAAGACTCTGTCCAGCCAAAATGTGAAGCAAAGATAGCCAAACAGACAAGAATGAATATGAACTCTCCCTTTGTGCCTTTAACATTCTCCTATTTCAAAAGCTAATTTAACTTTTCCCATACTTGAAAAAAGTCTTTCTGAAATTCTTCTTATGATCCAAGTATAGAGAAATCCCTAATGAAAGTATGTAATTTTTGGCAGAATCTTCTACTTCTTTGTGATAGAAACCAGCTCAAGGGTTAAGATTTTTTTGTTTGAGTGTTTATTGGTTTTTTGGTTGGTTGGTCATTTTTTAAGTACTTTGGAGTTTTGAGAAGGAGCTGAGATTTAAGAGCAAATGTTAGAAATTCGAACTCTAAAAAACCCATGAAAAATTTCTCTCAATTTGTCTAGATCTCTAGTTTAAGATGTCCCTGCTTACTGCAGGGGACATGGACCTTTAAAGGTCCCTTCCAACACAAACTGTTTATGAGTCTATAAAGTAGTGGTGGTGAATGGAGTTAAATCCTGTTGGTGGCTGAGCAAAAGTGGTAGTATTTGGGTCAGTTCTGTTTAAAATCAATGCTGGTCATCTGAATGAGAGGATTGAGTGCACCCACATTGATTTCGAAGACACCAAGCTGGGTGTGAGTGTTGGTCTGCTTGAGGGTAGGGAGGATCTGCTGAGGTATCTTGACAGACTAGATTGATAGGCCAAGGCCAACTGTGAGAGATTCAACCACAGGCTTAGGGCAGAGCGGTTAGAAAGCTGCCTGGTGGAAAAGGGTGTTGGTCTATAGCCAGCAGAACATGAGCCAGCAGTGTGCCCATGTGACCAAGAAGCTCAACGGCATCCTAGATTTTATCAGAGATATTGTGGACAGCAGGACTAGGGAAGTGATAGTCCCCCTGTACTTGGCACTCATGAGGCTACACCTCAAATACTCTGTTCTTTTTTGGGCCCCTCACTACAAGAAAGACATAGAGTTGCTGGATCATGTCCAAAGAACAGCAGTGAAGGTGGTGAAGGGGCTAGAGTACAAGTCTTCTGAGGAGTGACTGAGGGAACTGAGGTTGTTTAGTCTGGGAAAAAGAAGGCTGAGGGGAGATCTTCTTGCTCTCTACAGAGGAGCTTGTAACGAGATGGGAGTTGATCTCTTCTCCCAGGTAACAAGCAGCGGGACAAGAAGAAATGGCCTCAGGTTGCACCAGGGAAGGTTTATTTATTATGAAAAATATCTTCACCAAAAGGGTTGTCAAATGTCGGGACAGGTTGCCTAGGGAAGTGATGGAGTCACCATATCTAGAGGTATTTGCAAGACATCTAGATGTGTTGCCTGGGGACATGGTTTAGTGATGAACTTAGCTGTGCTGTGTTTATAGTTGGACTCTGTGATCTTAATAGTCTTTTCCAAACTAAACAATTCATGATTCTATTATATTCTAACCATAAAACTCTTTCAGAAATAGTCTGGTGGTACAGAAATTTTATTCTGGCATAAACCTTGGCAGAACCAGCTCTGGCACCAACCAGGCAAACTTTCCCTCATTCATGCTGGAGGAAAAATGACATACATGGAATACAAGCTCAGAACTGATTAACTGCAAGTTAAATGCATGTGTCAGGTGGTGACATCTCTTAACTTGTAAAGTTGTGTAGCTAGCAGTACAAGCCCTATCCATGAGCTAGATTTTATGAATGCTAATGAAATTCTTGAATGCATATGGTTATGAATTATAAAATCCAGAATGCTTGTGCATTAACCAAAACTAGTAATATCATGGATATTAGCCACATACTTTACCTCTTTTGAAGAATAGTCTGCAGCTGGAGATAGAAATTTATATACATAGATTTAAATGTATGTATGCATGTATGCAAAAAAAAAATATTTAGCATGGGAAAAGGAAATAGAACTATAACAGAATATAGAATTATAGAACTATAATGAATTTTCAAATGAGTAATAAAATGTACTGGAATATATATTGCATAGGAAAGGATTTCAGCTAACAGTGTGGTTTAAATTAAAGCTGTTAGGTAACTAGGCTTCACTGCACTGATGTCTTAACACCTGTGTCTTTAGCACTTTCCTATTTTCTGCATTATCTGAATAGACAAAATCAACATTATAATTTTGTTGTCAAGTACAACTGCTGGCTTTATGGTCTAGGTTGACTGTACTAAAAAGAAGACTTTTGCAGAATACCTGACGAAAGGTACACGGATATTGAGTAAGGGGTCAGAAAAAAAAGTAGAGGATAATTATGACGATCCCTACCACACCTACATTATTCTGTAATGTAAAGTCTGTGGACTTAGCATGCATAATTCATTCCAGGAGTTACATAATTATGCAATATGTAAAGACCCTCCCGACACCACCCATTTCAACATCCTACTCAAAGCAAGGTTAGTTAAAAAAGGTTACTCGTGGTCTTGTCCAGCTTAGTTCTGAATATCTCAAAAGGTGGAGATTTGACTGATTCCGAAGGTTGACTACTTTTGGGGGAGAGGGAGGAAATCCTAATATCTACTCAAAATTTCCCTTCTTGCAACTTCTACCTGTTGCTTCTCAGGTTATCACTGTTTTCTTCTGCTTTTTTCGTGATGCACTAAGATCTTCAAGGTCTGTTGATTAAGAACTTCAAGATTTACCCAAAGCATGCTGCACTGCAATTTACCCATGAAAAGCTTGTAATTCTGTACCTGATGAAATCACATTGAAGATTTTTGGACATCTCTGACTTCAGATGCTTTACTGTAGGTAGCACTCAGATATTTTGAAGAACAGATACTGAACTGTCAAGTGTAATTTACAATTTGTCATTTTGCTCCATGTTATGCTTATTTGTCTTAGAAAATAATCAAGCTGCATGGAATCCTTTTGAAAGTAAATTCTTCTGCCCTAGAAAAAATGACCCTCATCTATCAGGGAGAGGCTTTAAAAGTGCTTTCTACTGCTTTAAAAAAACATGTCATTTCTTAGTGAGGGTTGTTTTATAACTATAGTTATAAAAATGTTATATATATATATATATATATATAACATATATATATATTCATATATATATATGAAGCAGAATTGAAATAGTAATCTGTGCCTGTTGAAGTCTCCTAAGTATTTTTGGCAGAGAATACACGGTCATGGTTAGGGGCCCATAAGGCTTATATATGTTCTTGGATTTGCAAAAATGATGTCTTCAGAGGATTCTCTTGGTCTCCGTGTGTAAGGAGGTGATAGTAACTACTTCCTAGATTTAAGATTTCTATCATCAAATATCTTATTCCAGCTCCAACCTGCATACCATTGTAGCATTGCTAGCTCTGGCAGCCTGGGACAATAAAGATCAGTCCCACATCTGTAAGCTTTAGGAGCTTTCCAGTTGTCGCCAACATATTCCTCAGTTTTGAAGGAGCAAGGACCACAATTTCCTCTGCTATTTTCAAGAAGCTTTGTTCTACTTGCTTGATCTTTGTCAGTTTAATGTGAAATATGTGGTGATGACAGGTAAAATCAAAGTAATAAATTAATTTGTGGTGAGATTCTACTGGATGGAAAACTGTGAGGAACCCATTCAAACAATAAAGGGATTCCAAAATCTCTGCTGGTTGATGTCTGTAGTACTGAATTTTTGAATAGAATTCAATACTTCTTGGGAGTCTGTTCGGACTTTGAGGAATACTGTAAACACAGAGTGGAGTTCTATATAAAGGGTGTCATTCAGTGTAGACATTTAAGTTTAGACATTTAAGAGAGGTGGTAGAAACTGCATTCCTGGAAATATTCAAGGTCAGGTTGGACAGGGCTCTGAGAAATTTGATCTAAAGATGTTCCTGCTCACTGCAGGGGCGTTGGACTAGATGATCATTAAAGGTTCCTTCCAACCTAAACCCTTCTGTGGTTCTAGGATTCTAAGTTACTGATTGAGATCACATCCAAAAGTATTTACTGGAGCAAGAGAGCATAGACTACAGTTACTGATCTAAGAGTTTGTGATCTAGGCAGAACCAGAAGGTATACTATCTGCTTCTGCCTCTGTCTAACATAGTCAAGAATTACCACCTTCCCCTTTATCCATGTCCTCTTCCTAAAATAAACTATAACATTGCCAACTTCTTAGCAAGTCTCAAGATATTCTTGAGAGATGTGAAGTATTTAGTCCTATCAGACACAGGCACTAAATCAAGGATATTGGAATCCTGCCACTGGATATTCCTCATTTTTATTTATTTATTTATATATATTTTAAAGAGATTTAAGAAAGGTCCTGATTGCAAGAAAGATTTTGGAGCAGATGAAGACTTTGTAAGCATCTCAGGCTGCTTTAGAGGTGGAATTTATATCAGTGAGAGTGCTTATACATTCATTAATAGGGATTTTTACAGTTATAAAACACATTGCATGGAAAGGGCTGCTGTGGAAAAATTCTTTGTGTGTCTATTCTGCAAAATAATGTGTATATTAATGTACATATGTTTGTTTGTGCATGTGTTAGTCTCATTCTCCTTCTCCTATGCGTGTAAGGCTTAGGTTTTACCATTTTGGCATTTTTCCCAGAGAAGCAGGACCCATCATCCACTAAGTATGCAGAAAACCATGAGAAGTTTGCACCGACTGAATCATAGCATTCTTTTTCCTCATGCAATTGCCAATAAAGCCATTTGTATGCTAATAAACATTTGAAGGTGAGCTCATGATTCATAAAAATACCAATGATATTTAGATGAAGTGGATTAATAGAATTCATGGAAAAGATCCAGACATTTTATATCATACAGCCATAGAAAGGATACAATAGACAGGAGGCCTCCTAATGTAATATGGAATAGGTGAATCAAATTGTCCATCTTTAAAGAATTATCTCAATATCACTTCCTCTCAAAAACATTACTTTGACACCGTTCTGTCAAATAGGAAATTGATCTGGGTCCAAGTTTACCATCCTGTGCAGACTGAATTACCAGTTTGTAGCAATGGATTATACTTTATTTTCTTTCACTGTAACTTCTTTCTTGGCATATTTGATCTAGATTTCCTTGTTTCCAGTTATGTACTGAATTTAATCACTGAAGATGGGCAGCTTTTACATGAGTAACCATATGAAGAACACTCAATAACTGGTAAAAATAATTCTTTGCCACATGCCATAGCTACAAAGCTAATTCTTCAATTTTCTACAACGTTCAAATGCGTGCTTTAGGATCCTTGCAATAGCATAAAACTAGAATTGCTCCGTGAGGCTACCCAGAAAAATCTCCCTATTCTTGGAGTCGGATAAACATAGGTATGCACATATTTGAGGTTCTAAACATGTTACTTGGCATCTCTCTGGGTTTTTCCTAACATATAGAAGATATAACACAGTTTTATGTTTCCTCCAGGGGACATTAGCTACATATTTTTAAATTATGTATGACTATTCATCCCATCTGGCTTATTTTCTCTTTCAGTTAACTTAGTCTTGCTGTCAAGTTCCAGAGGTAGGATCTTGTGTTTCTATCAGAAGTCTGATTCTTATGTCCCATCTAAATAACATATAGTAACTCTGGCCCAAGGTCTTCCCACCATAAATACATAACATACCTAATATCTCAACATTTAATACCTAGTCCTAAATTGGATGCCTAGTTGCCCCAGATTCTGTTCAGTGGGGAGGAAGAGGCATATTCAGCACATAATTCAGATCTCATGCCCAGTAAGCTGCCATCTGAAACTGCTTATTTCTCTCCATTAACAAAGCAGAGAACCTACAGCAATTACAACTTTAATTTAGTTGTGTACATTAAAGCAGCTAAGTAGAATGAATCTGAGCCATGCTGTCTGCATGCGTGTAGCCCTGAAGTCACTGTCATTTGTACATGGCTCCTTACAAACTTCATTAATGTTGTTCTATTCACCAGGGGACGTTTGCAATTTCACCCTTTAAATTAGGAATCCATGTTAAAATACAGAGAGAGTATTGCTCACTTATGATCATGGGACTTATAAGCACACAAATTTGTAGCAAACAGTTCTAATATAAATAAAGGACAAGAATCTCACTATATGATTATGCTTGTGGGTACAATGGTAGAGAACAAATATAACTACATTAGGTTGTGCTCAAAAGATATTCACACTTGTATGGATTTTTTTTTTTAATCTTTAATAAGACAACACATACCACTATGCTAGCTAACATGAACTCTAGGGTTTTTTACAACTGAGCAAGTAAAAGTAAAACCTAAACCCCAGTATTCATATACTAATGTACTTGACAGATTCACAGTCTGTGGACTAAAACATTTACTGTTGAATTTAAAGATATATCAGTCATGGAGAAATGATGCAAGGTCAAAGTAGCACAAAATATAGGTTACATGTCTTTCTCTTTATCACAATATGTCAGAACAGAAGTTGGGTGTTAGTAACATGTGTTTTGAATTTGTATTCATTGATCTATATGCCAACAAATCATATAAACCTATCATCAATGTGTTTATAAGGCTGTATAAATGCATGCAGAGAGAAGACCTGCTGCTGCTTTTCTGGTGTCTCTCCTAATCTGACAGTGGATTAATCAGTCAGTTCTGCATAAAGCAACAGCCTTATTACAATTATTCTAAGTGTAGTTTTAGTGTAAGTTGAAAAATCTTATACAATCTATGAGAAATGAAACCTCGCTGTCTCCCACTCAGAGATATATACCCGATCTTCTCCAAATCTTCTGTTTCCTCACCCTGTTTTTAGAATTGGTATCATTTCACCTTTGGACTACTATAATATCTCTTCAGTCTTAGGAAAAACATTTGAGATCCTTTTATGTCTGATTTCTTTCCCTATGCTTTAAGCTATTAGCACTTTAGGTAGAAGATATCCTTTAGAAACACTTGATTTATTCTGTGTTTTCAGAACAGTAAGGCTCTGGTCACATACCAGGGGTTAGGTGAAATAGAAATATTAATTGATGATATTGTTGCACTATTTTTGAATGGTCTAATCACAGATGAACAAGAAAAAGGTTGATTGCTGCATTCTTACTTTATTCTCAGGACTCGTATGAATAACAACAAAAAATTGTTTTGATTAACAAGGACAATCAGGATATAAGATCTTTCAGAGGCTTTCAGCAAATCCACTTTCTTTTCTGTGGATGCTTTAGTCTTTCACGTTGTTTTGTTCAATACTAGAAAACCGTCAATATCAGCCTCTTACTTTATGGAAGATTAGAAAGGGAAATGTCTCTTTTATACTTATAAAAACACTTACAGAAGTGAGTAGATAATAGCAATATTTATGGCTATTTTAGGCTGGAAATTCCTAGAGAGACATATGAAGAGGGCAAAGTCAGTTGGAGTGCTATCAACAACAGGTCTAAAAAGTAGCAGGAAGTATCCTGTGCACCAGAACTCATACTGATAACTAGCTATCTAAAGAAGCAGATGATAACACAATTTTTTATCCTCCCAGGCATTTTCTACTTTCTAATTCTGTTCGGGTGTCAAGCCAAGATAAGGTAGACTTTCCAGTGGCTAAATTGATGTAGGGTTATAAAGGATGTCAAAAGAAAACAAAATTATATTTTAAGATAGTACAAATTCTGGTTTTGCTTGCATTTATTGAATTTGATGTATACGTGGATAATTCTTAAGTGGAATATTAAATGCATTGCAGGATCTTGCCTTGATTTCTTCAGATCCATTCCCTTGAATGTTAGACAAGGAAAACATTGTTTCTGTGTAAAGGAAAAATCTTTCATGAAGTTTGCATATTTTTCGTTGCTGCAAATACCATCTAACTTTTTATCCTAACAAAATTTTTCTGAGATAATAATAGCAGATATAAATACCTTAAATAGTTTCACTGCCATATTTGCTTGACTTCCGTGAGATCTGAAATTTTAGACAGTGCTTGATGTTCTTCTCAGCCATAATTATAATTAGGTAAATATTGTTAATAATTGGATATGTCTGTAGTTTTCAGGAATGTTCTGCTTAAAATTCTTGGATTGAGAAGTAAGTTTCCTGCCAATAATCTACAGACAGTGAACCTAAAAGAAGTCAGGACGGTTCATGAAAATTCATTAAAATTTTAAAGAAACATTCACAGATTGATTGTTTTTGTAATACGTAAAACTTCTCTAATTATAAACATTTCATAAATTTTTGACTTGACACTAGTAAAATGGATACTAAGAGACAGCAACCTGCGAATAGGTATTATGGAAAAAGACTGCTAGGACACAAAAACCTAATACTGTGAATTTTCATTTTGTGTGGGTGCATGTGCGTAGAACATGGAAGGATGGAGAAAGCTGCATTTCCTGCAAAGATAGGAAAAAACAATGACTCAATTTCTAAGGGTAAAAAAATGCTGAGACTTACCATGATTCTATCCTTTGTTGTAAAATAATTTTGATAACCCACATACTGCAGTAACTAGTGGATATTTATTGCAAGAAGCTACAATATGTGTGTCTGTAGATACATAAGTCTTTGAGCAGTTAATTATTTTTGTAAAGTGAATGATTCGGAGACCCTGGAACAAAGATTTATGTATGATGATGTTGGGCTAATAAAACATTAGTTGTGCTATCAGGAAACCACAGCTTAAAGGCTGTTGAAGAAAAACAGAAGATTGCAATAGAGATTCCCCAAAAGTTCAAGTACAGGATAATTGCAGAGGTCTGGAAAGTGCAAGCAAGGAACAATACTGGAGGCGCCAGGTCTATTAACACAGATCACAAATGGTTATTTCCTGGTCATTAATGAAATACATCCTTGAGAGCTGAGTGGAACAAAAGAGAAAAAAGAAAAAATACTACGTATGTGAAGCTTACCTTACATAGTAATTTTGAATATATCAAACTGTGAACTTGTGAGAAAAAAGGAAATAAGCATAGTTTTAAAGAATGTATAAAAATTACCTAGGCAGATCCTAGTGGGGAGGAATTGTCAATTTCAGCGTTCTTCCATGGAAGAACTTGATATGCTACCAAGTAATCATAACCCCATACTTGTACTTCTCTTTAAAGATTAGTACCCAAATTTTAGTAACATTTTAGTAAAATTTTACAGGCAGCAGAAGGGTGGATACTAGAAAGTTTTTGTATATCATTTTAAGTTCATAATTATTGGGAACAAACTGTAACAGTTGTATAATCATAGAATAATTTAGTTTGGAAAAGGATGTCTGGAGGTTGTCTGGTCAAATTACCTTAGAGTAGGACCAAGCAGATTACATTATTTAGGGCCTTTTCTAGTTCTGAGTATCTCTAGGGGTGGAGAATTTACAGCCTCTCTAGTCACCCTGCCATGATGCCTTACCACACAAGGTGTAACATAGTACTAGCATATAATCGGAATTGTCATGTTGGAAATTGTATCTATTGCACACCATGCTCTCACTCTACCCATTATCTACATCAGCTTGTAGTGAGTATCTGGCATTTTGTACAATTAAGGGGGAAGTTGGGAGTAAACAACTTTACCTCAGCTGAACTAATGATTAGGGTTCAATCGTGCTTCAAATATCTGAACACATAGCTTTTAAATTCTGGAGGAACCATTTTGTTCATGCTCCCAGGAAAAGAATCTTCTCATCTCTGCATGTCCAGGAGTCTTTATAAATGGTGTAAATGAGCCCAGTGGTGATGAATAGCTTACCTTATATCCATAGCTATAATATTTTTTCATGACCACCTTAATGAATTTTCTGTTTATACATTAATGATGGACAGAGATGAAAAGGTTCAAATTTCACTTGTCACTTCCTACCTGAAACATCACATTTTTTGAATCAACAGTAATTTGAAATACAGAACTACATGAACACTGTTGGTTTTTTTTTAATTTGGAATGAACATAACTCGTCTATTCCAGTTCTTGAACAGACACATAGTCTATACTGTACTGTTTCTAAAACAACTATACAGAAAGATAAAATTGGTAACTAAATTTTTGAAAGTTTTCAAAAAAACAGGGAATTGGACTCAGTTTCAGATGAATACCTTTGTAAATCCTTACATATTTCACAACAACAATCAATAGAAACCAAATATTGCTGTCCTTACAGAAGTGGTTTTAAATGTTTACATGCTTCCCCTAAAAATGTCTATGTTTCTTGAGGCTCAAAGAATGCTTTCAAGTGACAATACGCTTGACTGCTGGAAGAATATGGAGCCTCAAGATACCATTTTGTTTTCTGAAACTTCTTTACAATTTTTAACCAGAGACTGAAAATGTTGTTTCATGCACAGTGATCCCTTTGATCATTTTCAGTGTGTTACATGAAAGAGTACTTTTAAAAACAAACTGAAGGCATACATACAGAGTTCACAAAAATCTCACACTGATTTTTGTATAAGTAAGAAAATAATAACATTGTCATGGATAAAGAAGTAGTTTTCATCTGCTTATCTGAAAGCACTCTAACACATCTTAATTCCATTCTAAAGTTCCATTTCAGATAAGTAAAAGGAGAAATAGGGAAAAATGCCTAGCTATTTCTTCAATGCACAAAGTACTCCTGAAGAACCTCTCCTGAAGGTTCTGAAACTTTCTTAGTTTCCTGGTTCCTCTTTGGAATGACCAGGAGAAAGAATATAAGGAATAGCGCAGGAAATGTCATCCTCTTCTCAATACTAGAGAAATGCAGAGAGGCTGGAACTTACATTATAAAAGTTAATACTAATTCAAGCTCATCTGAAGTGAACTGCTTTCCCTAAACCTAGCACTACTCCCAAAAAATCTTAAAATCAAAGTGAAACATGAATGAGTAAATTAATAAGTAAACTTTCCCAGTTACAAAAAAACCTAATACAGGTAAACCAATTACTGAGAGTATAGCTGTAAGACAAGGAGAATTTTTATTACTCTTACTTTAATACTTTGAGTGTAACATGGCTGTAAACCAGTAGGCAGTCATAAACACCAATAGAAAGAGTTTAAATCAATATGAAAGAACCAAGTTTCCAACTGCAGCCTTTGTGACCTTAAAAACAACTCTAAGAGGCAGAAGGAGCCCACAATTTTGAGTGTCACAGAAGTTAAGTCTCCTTGGACACTATCAGGTAAAGCCTTTGCATTTGTGCCAAAACAGGCAAGAACATTGTTAATTTACAGCAAGAGATCTTGGTATGGTCTTGAGCTTTTCATCAATGAACATTTTTGTTGTTTAGGCGCTATGCATGGCAGAATTTCCTGTTGTTCATTTGCATAGAAAGACTGACTCTGAAAAGTTTGTGATCTGCATACTCAAAAGGCATCTCAGACATCATACATTTATTTCTCTAATGGTATTTCTGACAGTAGAAATTTTAAGTTACGTTTCACCTTTTCTCTCCACATTCCCAAGTCAATGGCAATGCAGTTGTTTAGCACTGGCCTTATGAAGACAGTGTCCTTATTTTTTTACCTTGTAGTGAATATATGATGTCATAGCTAGCAGGTTAGAAGGTAAGCTGCACCGTATGACAGTAATCACAAGTCACTGGCTGAGTTGCACAAGTTGCATTTTTACTGTAAGTAAATTATTCAAAATTTTTAATGAAGTATAAGTTTTAGGAATCTTACTGGAGAGTAGTATAGATGAACAAAATTAGAAAATAAATTCTTGCTATACATAATGCAGACAAAGGTAGACAAATGTGGACACCTATATAAGTCAGTGTTTACTCCCGGGTATTTCATGTAGTGACAGTTGTGTCTGTTATTGGAAACAGGTTTGAACAGGTTGTAAACAGGTCAAAGACAAATTATCTGAAAATATGAAGTCCATGGATGTATAGAATAAAGCATCTGAAAATGTGTTGGGTCTTTTTTTTAGTATTGCTAAACCTTCACACAGAAAAATTAAGAAATGCTTTTGAGAAGTATTTGTATATATCTGGAATTGAGGGACTCCTGGTCTTTGACGTTTTCACCATTGCTGCTCAGCACTTGTTTCACTGGTGAACAATTCAATAGCACTAGTTTTTTTTATGAAAGGTGTCAAGTTTTGGATCTCTCTCTGACATCTATAATCAAAGTAGCCAAAGTGGATGGAGGAGAAGAGTAGCTGGGGCAGAACTGCATGGCTGTTGTGGAGACAGGCTCACATGCACACAGTTATTTCAAGAGTCCATAGCTAATGGTATACTTGGCTCTAATGTATAATGCAAACATTATTTTGTGAAAACAAAAAGGGAGAGAGTTTGTAAAAATCTATAAGCCATTGAAAACTGCAGAAATTAATTTAAAAGACAAGGGTCCTAAACTGTCACAATCCATGTAAAGAAAAACATCAGATTTAAACATGAATGATCAGGCTGTTAATATAAAGTCTTTATTGTGCCCAGGTTCTTAACACCTGAAAGCAAATTATTTTGTAATTTAGCACTAATGCTGATTTGATGCTGTAAATGTGTTAATACTATGTAAATACAACTGTAAAGTGGTTTTATTCTAAGAGCACAGACTCAAAATACTGCTCTGTAACAAAGCAAACCTTTCATACATTTTGTAATGCTGGTTAAGTAAAAACCAATGAACATGTTTTGTTGATAGAGCTAAGCTCTTTAGTTTGCATTAAAAAGATAATTAAAGGCTGCTGAAATTAGAAGCTGGTTTTGGGTTTGAAGGTACCAAATAGATTGCACACCTGCACCACATTATTTTATAATGCATTATGACCCTTTTTCTCGTCTCCTGAGTGTGTGTGTATATGCTAAGGTTTATATTTTTAGCAGAAAGATAAAATATTCACAGCATGGTATCTACCTGAAAAAAGACAGCAAATGTTGCTCTATGATACTGAAAGCACAGACAAGATCATCTGGCTTTTTTTTTGTCAAAAATACATTGTGACAAAGTTTGTCTTATATACATCTTAATAGTCATGAGCATATCTGCTATTTCTCTATATTTGCAAAGAGCAAAGTAATAAAATTTACATGATCTGGGAAGTCATGTGAAACTATCTGTGCTCTTACTCTGAATTTTAACTATACAAATGAAGTTTCTTACCAGTAATTTCACGTCTTAAAAAGAACAACCGCTTTACTCCAGACAGAATTAAAGTAAGTTTAAAAGCTAAAAAAAAATAAAAAAAATCAAAGGAAACAAAGCACATAAAACCCTGGTGAGATAAACTCATGCATGCAAAATGACTTTCCTTTAATCATACGTCATTAAATCTTCAAGGAGCACTTGAAAATGTTTTAGTTGAGAGAAAATTAAAAAATTAGTTTGCTTTCTGAAACTCTGAATTCACGATAAATTGAAAGAGTGGTCTGAGCAAATTCTTTCATGAGCTGATCTTTTAAAAGACAATATTTTCTTCCATAGGATTTCTTATCTCTTGTAGGTAAACCTCAGAGTTAGCAAAAGGTTGTCTCCGCAGGCACTAGACCATATAAAACTTTATTCAGCCTGTATTTTGCTTTAGTAAATAATGGTCATATGTAATCCACAGGAAATGCGGATGTTTTCTAAAGCTAAATGTCTCTATTTCCTAACTGGTAAGGAAGGGATAATGACAAGTGACTGTCTTGGTGAAGTGTTTTTTTAATTCAAACTTATGTAAGAATGCTGTCTTTTATCATTTAACTTCAAATCCTGATCAGAATAAAGAATTTATGGCAGGTGAAAACTGAAAACAGTGGCTGAAAGGACTAAAACCTTTAAACTGCAAAAATATTCAGATCCCCTTCACTCTCATTTTCAGAGTAATTGCAAGTCATTTTTTCTTACCTAAACCTATTTGCCCATCTTCAGTTACTGCTGTTGCTCTTACTGTGTACATTTTTTTTCTTCTTGCTTTTTGCTCTTCAGTAGCATGTTATACTTAATGAATCCTACTTCTTTTTTCTTTTTCAATTTATTGACTGCATAAGATACTTTGGTACTATACCGACAAAGAAAAGCCATCCAAATGAATAAATGATAAATTTAAAATTTGAAAGATGCAATAGGAATGTGATTGCTAAAAAGAGGATATGTTGCATTTACTATTTTTAGTCTTATAAACATATGCAATTTAAGCATAACACACATGACCATTATCAGAGGGTTTGAATTTTAAATTTGTTCTCTCTTCTTTGAATTGACCAAATCCCAGTGACATGAATATTCATAACTGTACATTATATTCTTAATTGCCAACATAAATCAGAAATTTTCTATTTAGAATCCTTACCATTTTAAAAATAGACAAACTTTAAACATAAATCTCATGAGAGCAATTATTTTTTTTCTTTTTTCCCCCCCAATAGATTAGATTTATTCCACTAGTGTAATTCAGAACATGGAACTAGTAATGTTTATATCCATTCTTCTGCTGTGCAGAAGCAATATACATAGTGAAGTCTGGAATAAAGCATAAGCAAAATAAACAGTTGCTTAAGGCAGGCTGCATATCACTCACTGCTGAGTCTAGAGATCTCATAAAGTCCTGTTTGTATAACTCAGTACAACTGAATTATTTTGTCCTCATATTTGAGAACAAAATCTTTGTTGTTTGGTTGTTTTTTGTTCTTATATTGCAAAGTTTTATTCTGCATATGGAAACACGGGTTGGTTAACATTTTTCCAGAATGTGTCTGAGCTAGCCAGGTATTACAGATGTTACGGCCTTCATAGACACCTTTGTTTCTTCATCATGCAGAAACATTCTTAATTTGTATTAGTAGTCTTTGACACAAGTGTGCAGGCCTCATCATCAAATAAAGACACAAGGAGAATTTTGAGGAAAGCTGTTTGAAACTAATTTTAAAAATTTTGCAAGTATCTGAATTGTAAATAACTTTATATTCATTTAACTGTATCAAGATAATGGAAGCCTATGGAACTGATACTGTACTCTCTACTCAGATTAAAGTTTACAAATAAGTGCTTTTATAAAAGCAATGCTTTTAAGGTTTGCAGATATGACCTTGTGTTGAAGATTTTTTGGAATGCGTTTGAAAGATACAGCTTTTCATCCTGGTTTAAACCTGCAGGACAGAATACAGCCCATAGGTGACGCTTAATTTTCACACTTCACTCCCACACTTCGACATGCACACAGACATAAGTACACGGAAAGGTTGGATAAATTCCTTATGTTCACAAGCACTGAGAAAGGTATACTTTCTGCTAATTTAAAGGGAACTTTTTGACTGAAAGTTTGAGGCAAAAATCATCTTCCTTCAATATCATCTCAGCAGGCAGGCAATGAAAACTGGAGCCTGACTTTTGCAGTTCCAGCTCAGAGATTCAAAGACAAAACACTACAAGGACACAGAAAGGAGTCTAAAACTTAAGATTCACGTTTGAATAAGAATCTTTCCTAATGCTTGAAGGCATTGGTTTATCTAGCTTTGGCTTTGCAGTTCTCCTATAGAACTTGTTTTCATTTGCTTTTATAAATACAAAAGACTTTTTTGAAATACTGAGACTGGAAACTCCAGCTCCACTGAGTATGAAGACTCAACTGTGAGGCTTAAGCAATACCCTCCCCAACATTCTCAAAATTATTTTAATGGTTGAAAATCAATGGTTTGGTTTGTGGTTTTGTTGTTGTTGGTTTGAGGGTTTTGTTTGTTTTGTTTAGTTGGTTNTTATGACTGCTTGTAGAAAGGACAAGTTAGCAACTTGTAAATTAGATATAAAGGAATCCTAAGAAGGCATGGTGGCTTGGTTTGGTTCAAATAGCAAGACTAAGAAGCTATCAAAAAATTAGTTTTATACTGAGTTCCATATGTTGATTTCTGCTCTTTAGCATTTGGTTTAGGGGACATTCCATCAAAATTCTGGTTCACTTAAAATAAATATAGGCTTGTTAACATGCCTAGAGATTTATGAGAAACTTTCAATGCAGCTTAATTAAATTACTTATTCTATATGAAGTGCAGCACCTTTTGCATAGCATCAAGTATCTTACTAAGTCACAGGGCATTTATATAAATCTCAGCTGTCAAAAACACAAAGGAAATATCCTGAAGGTAACAGGCTCACTTTGTCAGGACATTGGGAATTAAATGGCAAAAAAACAGGCTTTGTGACTTCTAATTCTTTAGATTTTGTGAGGGAAATTTAGAAAGGTTAAACAAAGGTTGAATGTGGCCCTACAAGCCCTTTAGAATGGTATTCAGCTGCTCATTTTATAAGGTTAACCAGAAAATTCTCTGCCTGTCTCTATAACAGGCTGCTCTTTTAATGTTCATTATTTAAAACTGAAGAGGCATAAAGAAAAGATATAAATTATCATTTATATGACAAATTATAAAATAAACTTAATAGATACTTAATAAATTCAAGTACCAGTTGGAGATTTAATACATTCAACAGAAATTATTCTCTAATACACATCATACTCCATTAAAAATGTAAAATGAAGAAATGTAGACTAATGATACCTTTTGAAATTATTGAATGACATATGCTAATCCTTTTTAATCCTAAACTTTCCTACTAAGAAATTTGGTCATTTTAATTGCAGATCTCATTTGCTCATATCTGGTTAATGGACCAAAAGATGATGATAGAAAACATCCATTCCTCATCTTACTCTCTGTGTGCTTCCCTTTCACCCAAGAAAATTGGTCAGCTACAGATGTTGAAGTCTGCAAGCTGTATCCTCCTAAGCTTCAGTACAATTTTGCTAACTAACCTGGATAACAGTTAGGTGGTGTTTAAGAGCAATACAGCTTTGAGTGAACTAATTTACATTAATCTACTATTGATGCACTTCTTCCTTCAAAATGGAAAATGAGCTAACTTTTATAAGTTAGATCTTTGGAAAACCTCCTTGTATCATAGATTCATAGAATGGCAAAGCCTAAAGATCATCTAGTTCACTGAACACTGCCAGGGATGGAGCATCCACAACCTCTCCAGGCAACCTGTTCCAGTGCCTAACCACCCTACACGTAAAGAACTTCCTTCTAATCTCCAATCTAAACCTCACCTCCTTCAGTTTATAGCCATTCCCCCTTGCCCTATTACAATCAGGCCACTTAAAAAGTTTCTCCCCTTCTATTTTATAATCCACTTTAGGTACTGGAAAACTGCTATAAAATCCCCTCAAAGCCTCCAGGCTGAATAATCCCAACTCTCTCAGCCTATCTTCATAGGGGAGGTTCTCCAATCCTTTAATCATCTTTGTGGCCCTCCTCTGGACTCTCTCCAACAGGTCCACACCTTTTTTATGCTGAAGACCCAAGAACTGGATGCAGTACTCCAGGTGGGGCCTCACAAGCACAGAGTAGAGAGGCAGAATCACCTCCCTAGACCTGCTGGTCATGCCTCTCCTGATGCAGCCCAGGATGCAGTTGGTTCTCTGGGCTGTGAGTACACATTGCTGGCTCATATCCAGCTTTTCATCTATCATGACCCCCAAGTCCTTCTCTGCAGGGCTGCTTTCAATGAGTTCCTCACCCAGTCTGTACTCGTACCTAAGATTACTCCTACCCAGATGAAGGACCTTACACTTGGACTTATTAAACTTCATTTTATTCTCACGGGCCCACTCTGAGTTTATCCCAGTCCTTCTGTATAGCATCCCGCCCTTCTGGCCCATCAACCACACTACTCAGCTTTGTGTCATCCACTAACTTGCTGTGGGTGCATTCGATACACATATCCAGGTCATTAATGAAGATGTTGAAGAGCACTGGTCCCACAAGATAGAGCCCTGAAGGACACCACTTGTCACTGCTCTCCACCTAGATAAAGTACCATTGACCACAACTCTCTGGTTGCGTCCTTCCAGCTAATTTCTTATCCACCGAATGGTCCACCCATCATACCTATATCTCTCCAGTTTTGAGATAAGGATGTCATGAGGAACCATATCAAAGGCCTTGCAAAAGTCCAAGTAGACAGCATCAGTCGGTCTTCCCTCATCAATTGCTGCAATCACTCCATCATAGAAGGCCACCAGATTGGTCAGGCATGATTTGCCCTTAGTGAATCCATGCTGACTGCTTAGTATCACCTCTATCTTTCATGTGCCTTAACATCACTTCCAAGACTATTCGCTCCATGATCTTCCCAGGCACAGACGCTCACTGGCCTGTAGTTCCCTGGGTCATCTTTTCTACTCTTTTTAAATCCTTTGAGTACCTTCTCCGTTTTCTACATCCAGTTCAGTACCCATTCTTAGTGTAAACTGACTAAAATCCTCTGTAATATATGTATTTGTACTGACAAACTAACTGAAATTGACACCAAGAATGTTACATCTTTTCTTTGTGATTTAACCCCAGCTAGCAAATAAGCCCCACACAGTCACTCACTCACTCTTGATGGAATAGGGGAGAGACTCAGAGGAGTAAGAGTGAGAGAACTCATGGGTTGAGATAAAGAGAGTTTAACAGGTAAAGCAAAAGACATGCATGCAAAAAGCAGGGCTCCATCATAAGTAACGGTTTCTTGGGAAGACAAACAGCATCACTCAATGTGTCTTCCCCCTTTCCTCCTTCTTTCCTCAGCTTTATAAGCCAAGCATGACATCATATGATATGGAGTACCCCTCTGGTCAGTTGGAGTCAGCTGTCCTGGCTGTGTCCTCTCCAAACTTCTTGTGAACCATCAGCCTACTTGCTGGTGGGGTGATGTGAGAGGCAGAAAAAGCCTCAACTCTCAGTAAGCACTGCTTGTCAACGATGAAAACATCCCTGTGTTAGCAACCAAGTTTTCATCACAAATCCAAAACATAGCCCCGTGCCAGCTACTATGAAGAAATGTTATTCTATCCCAGCCAAAACCAGCACATCTTAAAATATTTAAAGTATTATGTTCTCTTCCTGAAATCACTTTTTTTCTTACGTTTAATTTAAGCATTGACTAAGTAATCAATTGTTTATTAATGGCTTCTCCTGTCTTTTCTGTTACTGTATTTCTGTAGTGTCTATTCGTCTGAGTAGTTTACCAGCATCCTAAGTATCATTAAATAAACCAGTAAGCAATTTTCACCTCATTATATTCCAGATCATATAGAGGATTCTCATGAATCCATGCAGATTAGTAAACTGGAAATACACTTTGTCATTCAAATGAGTGAAGATGCAGGAAGAATGATCTCTTTTGTAGGTTCCAGTTCTCAGAGGAGGATAACTTTGTCCTGAGAGACTAGCTCCCTTTGGAACTGTTGAATTTCCCTTCAAATGCCTATTGTATTTTACAATGTGTGTTTAGTTTTATTGGCATCCTGTTGGCTTGTCACTGTACTGCCACGGTGAAACTGCTTGTCTAGGCTATAGGCACCCGATACTGGGGTACCTATGGTGAATCACTGTAACAAACGGTCAGAGATAGACCCCAGCCACAACTGATAGAAATGGCTGACAGACACCCTGCACCTATTGCATAAAAAAAACCAAAACCAAAACAGGCACAAGATGTAAAGATGAATTTCAGAGAGTTATCTACTCCTTGGGAATTCTAATTAGGACATCCCTTTTCAGGCCTTGAAGGTCTTACTTCAATCCCCTGTCAGCATAAGCAGAAGACAAGACAAACAACTAGTGGGAAGTGTCCCTGCCCATGGCAGGGGAGTTGGAACTAGAGGAGCTTTAAGGACCCTTCCAATCTGGGCCGGCCTATGATATCTTTCAAAAACACAGTGGAGTAAAATAGCATTTCTTTGCAAACACATATGAATGCAAGCACTTACCCATTAAACATATGAACTCGCATGTCCCTGAGCCTGGGAAAATCATGGAGCAGATTCTCCTAGAAGGTCTGATAAGGCACATAGAGGAGAGGGAGGTGATCAGAGACAGTCAGCACTGCTTCATTAAGGGTAGATCCTGTCTGAAAAACTTAGTGGCTTTCTGTGATAGCGTGACTACCTCAGTGGACAAGGGACAACCTGTGGATGTGATCTATCTGGACTTCTGCAAGGCCTTTGACACGGTCCCCCACAACATTCTACTGGCCAAGATAGAGAGCTATGGATTTGATGGGTGGACTGTTCAGTGGATAAGGAACTGGCTGGATAGCCACATCCAGAGGGTAGTGGTCAATAGCTTGAAGTCCNCTCCTACAAAGACAGGCTGAGGGAGCTGGGATTGTTCAGCCTGGAGAAGAGAATGCTTCGCAGCAACCTACTGGTGACCTTCCAGTACCTAAATAGAACTTACAAGAAGGCTGGAGAGGGCCTGTTTGCAAAGGCCTATAGTGAAAGGACAAGGGGCAAGGGTTTTAAACTGGAAAATAGTAGATTTAAATTGGAAATGAGAAAGAAGTTCCTCACCATGAGAGTGGTGGAATACTGGAACAGGTTGCCCAGGGAGGTGGTTGGGGCCCCATCCCTGGAGGCATTCAAGGCGAGGCTTGACAGGTCTCTGGGCAACCTGATCTAGTTGAGGATGTCCCTGCCCACTGCAGGGGCGTTGGACTAGATGACCTCCAGAGGTCCCTTCCAACCCAAACTATTCTATGAGTCTCTCTATTTCAGGCTGTGCCAGCACTGCCCTCTGAAGCAGACTGAATATCACCAGTTCAGAAAACAAATGACACATCTATAACACAATACAACAACACTCCAGAGCAGATTGACTAGCTGCATCACATAAGTGCAAGGAGGTTCATGCACTGTGTGCACTCAAGGAGGATGAGCTCTTTTCCAGCCTTGCCTGCCCAAAGCAAACCTCTCTGCTTGCCCCAGATAGCAGGCACTCTCAGCACATCCCCAGGCACCTCCTGCCTCCTGCCCCCCGCCCCCCTACCCTTACCCCAGCTCAGAACCTCACTGGAGACCCTCACCCAGCCCAGGTAGTGCTCAGCAGAGCTCATCCTCCTTGAGAACACTCAGCTAGCATCCTCAAGGGATGGTGAAGTGAACTCCAATCTTGCTCCTACCTGCCTAACCTCCCCCCTTGCAAGCAAGGTGCACCCCTGGGGAACTCACNCTCTGTGGGGCTCATCTCTGGAGATATTCCAAACATAACTGGACCCCATCCTGCTCTAGGTTCAACTGCTTTGGCAGTGGGGTTGGACTAGATGATCTTAAAGGTCCCTTCCAAGCCCTACCAGTCTGTGATTCTGTGACTATTTTGGTAAAGGAGAAAAGAAGATGATGAGAATATGATTTCCATCTACAAACACATCAACTGAAGTAGATGGAAAAGAGACACTTGAAGCACAGTATTGGCACACTGTTATATCCAGGATGTTCCAGCAAGGATCTGGCTGTAGGAGTACCACCTTCTAGCAGACAGGACAATGTAGAACCAGTCATGGTGTAACACAGAGCTTGGGTTGATGACAGCAAAGCTCTGTGACAGTAGAGGACCACAATCAGGAATTGAGCTGTGCAGAGACAACTCTGCTTGCAGATGATGACATCTTCTTTTCTCCAGACTTCAGCTAGTCTTACAACTGGTGACAGATGAGGACAGCCCCTAGATTCCCCTCCAGCTTCAGGAATTCCCACAGGAATTCACCATCTAATTGTTAGCAGAGCATAATCCATCTCATTAAAGCTTTACCAACTCTTCTTCACACACAACCCCCACCCCAAGAGTACTATGACCCAAGTGACTCCTGNCCTAACAGGCTAGGGGGCCAGCAGGCCCCCCAGCCTTTCCTCCCCCCTTGCAAGCAAGGTGCACCCCTGGGGAATTCACCGGTGATGCCGAAAGGAGTCTGCTACTTTCCTCCCTCAGCCCGGCTGGGGGCAGTTGCAAGCTACTCCCCTGCCTCGGCACATAAAGGGCTTGGGGTGGGAGGGCACAAAGCCACACTGGGCAGGGCAAAGAGCCACACCTGGGGAGGGGTGGGCGGGCAGGGGGTGTGAGGGTACAAAGCTACTCCTGGGCAGGGGAGGAGTCTGCAAGTGAGCCCAGGNGAGCCACACCTGGGCATGACAAAGAGCCACACCTGGGGAGGGGAGGGCGGGCAGGGGGTGTGAGGGTACAAAGCTACTCCTGGGCAGGGGAGGAGTCTGCAAGTGAGCCCAGGTGCTGTGTGATTTGGGGAGAAAGAGCAAGACAATGGGCTGGGCAGGGGAGGTGTGGGCAGAGGAGGGAGGGGCTCTGTGGGGCTCATCTCTGGAGATATTCCAAACATAACTGGACCCCATCCTGCTCTAGGTTCAACTGCTTTGGCAGTGGGGTTGGACTAGATGATCTTAAAGGTCCCTTCCAAGCCCTACCAGTCTGTGATTCTGTGACTATTTTGGTAAAGGAGAAAAGAAGATGATGAGAATATGATTTCCATCTACAAACACATCAACTGAAGTAGATGGAAAAGAGACACTTGAAGCACAGTATTGGCACACTGTTATATCCAGGATGTTCCAGCAAGGATCTGGCTGTAGGAGTACCACCTTCTAGCAGACAGGACAATGTAGAACCAGTCATGGTGTAACACAGAGCTTGGGTTGATGACAGCAAAGCTCTGTGACAGTAGAGGACCACAATCAGGAATTGAGCTGTGCAGAGACAACTCTGCTTGCAGATGATGACATCTTCTTTTCTCCAGACTTCAGCTAGTCTTACAACTGGTGACAGATGAGGACAGCCCCTAGATTCCCCTCCAGCTTCAGGAATTCCCACAGGAATTCACCATCTAATTGTTAGCAGAGCATAATCCATCTCATTAAAGCTTTACCAACTCTTCTTCACACACAACCCCCACCCCAAGAGTACTATGACCCAAGTGACTCCTGTAATGTCAAACAACTTGTAGAAACCTCTTCTCACTAAACCCTGAAGCAGAGGGTTAACATTATACTCAGCAGAGTGCCATTGTAACATTATTTATTTTTCTTAATCTTATCTGACAAGAGAAGCAGAGGGCAAAAAATCAGATATTTCTTGGCAACAGCTGATTGCAGCCATCATCTGGTATTTGATCCTGAACCATGTGAACAACTGCTGAACCACTGTGACCTGTTCTGGTGATCTTGCTAGAATTTCTGTCCAGTAAAGACAAGGAAATAAGAACTGGGAAAAGAGAGAAAAAAGGACCATTCTTCACAGGAGTTGTAGTTTAGGAGAAGCACATTAGCTGCCTGTTTCCTGTATTAACTTCTAATTCAGGCTAAATACTTCTTTAGTTCGCCCCTTTTGTGTCAGAGAAGGCATTCATTACTCTAAATGTAGTTTCAGGCTTTGTGTCAGCTTTTAATAGTGCAGTTTATCACCACAGCAAGAGCAAAAAGCACAGAAAAATTAGGTTAATCAATACCACTGCAGTGTGTTTGACATTACATTCAGGAAAGGTTTAGCATGTCATTCCTAACTACAGGACATAAACTGCCTGAGGTCTGTGTATGCTCTTGATGTGAATGCTGGTTCTTCACGCAGACTGAAGGCAGGATATAGCCATAAGCTTTTGGCAATTTTGCACCCTCCTGCAGACCACTAGCACCTTGGATTGTAAAAAACACAACGCCATTACTTCCAATATTCCTATTCCTGAAAAAAACTTCTAATGTTTCTGAGGCTTTAATTGGCAGACCTAAGTAAAATCCCTAACCAACTGTTCTGTATGAAACCTGTGTTTATGTGCAACTTGTTTTGGTTTTTTTGGGTGGTTGTTTTTTTTTTTAATTTAACGTTGAAAATCATTCAGTGTTTGGGAGCAGGGAATTGTTGGGTGCTGGTGCTTGTTTTTTATGAGCCTTTTTGCACCTTTACACTGCATCAAGATGGAAGAAGGTAAACTGACACTGGAGAAATTATTTTTGAGGCATTACATTAGCAAGAGATTGGATGTAGCACAATACACTTACAACAGTAGGGAACTTAGAGGAAAAAAGAACCTCTTTTTGTACTGTGAAACTACAGCACTTCAAAAAATGTGCAGATTCACATCTATGATAAAAATTTATGTAAATCACTGTATTTATGAAAATACCATGCTCTTTTACACTGAATGAGAATTTGAGCAATGCTGGTGATGTCTGTAATAATGCTTTGTGATGGCAATGACAAGCTTATGACACCTTTTTGTAAGACTGAAAATTTACTCCTGTGCCCTTTGTCTCAGAACTTCCCACAGTCTTGTGTGTTGTAATCCCCTGTGATGTAGGTAATTTCCATCACAAATTTGCTTAAATTTTGCTCAGAGGAAGGTCTGAGCACTGTGGTTTTTAGCATTGTACTAAGCATTGATATAGTTTAAAACATATTTTGTATCAGTTACTTTAAATACTACATTCTTGAAGATATGTCATAACTTACTCTAAACCCTCAGTGAAATATTCCTTTTTTAAAGAGATACTGTGTACAGCTTACACGATTAATGGTCTGAGATAAAGTTCAAAGACTCTAGCATGAATATCACTCAAATTTACAGAAGCATTTAGTCCAGATCTTTAGTAGCCTTGAAGAGACTTTACTTCTTTGAAATCAGTGGGGCTATGCAGACTTGTTTCAACTCTGAATCTGTACTGGAATGTTTATCTAAAGTTAATTTAAAAATCTTTCATCTTGAAATTGAGTAAGGTAGTTCATAAATATAAGCTTTCCTGAAAGAGTTTTGGTATGAAGGCAATTTTGATTCAAGGGAGGACAAAAGGACTACTCTCAGTATAAATTAGAGATAAANATTTTGGTAAAGGAGAAAAGAAGATGATGAGAATATGATTTCCATCTACAAACACATCAACTGAAGTAGATGGAAAAGAGACACTTGAAGCACAGTATTGGCACACTGTTATATCCAGGATGTTCCAGCAAGGATCTGGCTGTAGGAGTACCACCTTCTAGCAGACAGGACAATGTAGAACCAGTCATGGTGTAACACAGAGCTTGGGTTGATGACAGCAAAGCTCTGTGACAGTAGAGGACCACAATCAGGAATTGAGCTGTGCAGAGACAACTCTGCTTGCAGATGATGACATCTTCTTTTCTCCAGACTTCAGCTAGTCTTACAACTGGTGACAGATGAGGACAGCCCCTAGATTCCCCTCCAGCTTCAGGAATTCCCACAGGAATTCACCATCTAATTGTTAGCAGAGCATAATCCATCTCATTAAAGCTTTACCAACTCTTCTTCACACACAACCCCCACCCCAAGAGTACTATGACCCAAGTGACTCCTGTAATGTCAAACAACTTGTAGAAACCTCTTCTCACTAAACCCTGAAGCAGAGGGTTAACATTATACTCAGCAGAGTGCCATTGTAACATTATTTATTTTTCTTAATCTTATCTGACAAGAGAAGCAGAGGGCAAAAAATCAGATATTTCTTGGCAACAGCTGATTGCAGCCATCATCTGGTATTTGATCCTGAACCATGTGAACAACTGCTGAACCACTGTGACCTGTTCTGGTGATCTTGCTAGAATTTCTGTCCAGTAAAGACAAGGAAATAAGAACTGGGAAAAGAGAGAAAAAAGGACCATTCTTCACAGGAGTTGTAGTTTAGGAGAAGCACATTAGCTGCCTGTTTCCTGTATTAACTTCTAATTCAGGCTAAATACTTCTTTAGTTCGCCCCTTTTGTGTCAGAGAAGGCATTCATTACTCTAAATGTAGTTTCAGGCTTTGTGTCAGCTTTTAATAGTGCAGTTTATCACCACAGCAAGAGCAAAAAGCACAGAAAAATTAGGTTAATCAATACCACTGCAGTGTGTTTGACATTACATTCAGGAAAGGTTTAGCATGTCATTCCTAACTACAGGACATAAACTGCCTGAGGTCTGTGTATGCTCTTGATGTGAATGCTGGTTCTTCACGCAGACTGAAGGCAGGATATAGCCATAAGCTTTTGGCAATTTTGCACCCTCCTGCAGACCACTAGCACCTTGGATTGTAAAAAACACAACGCCATTACTTCCAATATTCCTATTCCTGAAAAAAACTTCTAATGTTTCTGAGGCTTTAATTGGCAGACCTAAGTAAAATCCCTAACCAACTGTTCTGTATGAAACCTGTGTTTATGTGCAACTTGTTTTGGTTTTTTTGGGTGGTTGTTTTTTTTTTTAATTTAACGTTGAAAATCATTCAGTGTTTGGGAGCAGGGAATTGTTGGGTGCTGGTGCTTGTTTTTTATGAGCCTTTTTGCACCTTTACACTGCATCAAGATGGAAGAAGGTAAACTGACACTGGAGAAATTATTTTTGAGGCATTACATTAGCAAGAGATTGGATGTAGCACAATACACTTACAACAGTAGGGAACTTAGAGGAAAAAAGAACCTCTTTTTGTACTGTGAAACTACAGAACTTCAAAAAATGTGCAGATTCACATCTATGATAAAAATTTATGTAAATCACTGTATTTATGAAAATACCATGCTCTTTTACACTGAATGAGAATTTGAGCAATGCTGGTGATGTCTGTAATAATGCTTTGTGATGGCAATGACAAGCTTATGACACCTTTTTGTAAGACTGAAAATTTACTCCTGTGCCCTTTGTCTCAGAACTTCCCACAGTCTTGTGTGTTGTAATCCCCTGTGATGTAGGTAATTTCCATCACAAATTTGCTTAAATTTTGCTCAGAGGAAGGTCTGAGCACTGTGGTTTTTAGCATTGTACTAAGCATTGATATAGTTTAAAACATATTTTGTATCAGTTACTTTAAATACTACATTCTTGAAGATATGTCATAACTTACTCTAAACCCTCAGTGAAATATTCCTTTTTTAAAGAGATACTGTGTACAGCTTACACGATTAATGGTCTGAGATAAAGTTCAAAGACTCTAGCATGAATATCACTCAAATTTACAGAAGCATTTAGTCCAGATCTTTAGTAGCCTTGAAGAGACTTTACTTCTTTGAAATCAGTGGGGCTATGCAGACTTGTTTCAACTCTGAATCTGTACTGGAATGTTTATCTAAAGTTAATTTAAAAATCTTTCATCTTGAAATTGAGTAAGGTAGTTCATAAATATAAGCTTTCCTGAAAGAGTTTTGGTATGAAGGCAATTTTGATTCAAGGGAGGACAAAAGGACTACTCTCAGTATAAATTAGAGATAAAACAGGAAGAGGAAAAGGGGACAATTACAAAGATTACACTGGTCAAGTGATAAGGCTTAAGTACAAGGAGATATACTCATTGAATTAACCCAGAGCTTTTTTATACTGAGTGGAGTTCTGATGTGTTACTAAAATTTTATAACCTATGGTTTATTTCTGATGTGTTTTTCTACTTACTTTTTTTTTATATATGTTAAAAAGCCCACTCCCTACCTCTAGATGAATTTATCTTAAAGTCAGAGGGGACCATTATGACTTTTTAGCCCATACTTTTGTATAATAGCTGCCATGTGTTTTGAAGGAAAATAATACTATGTCCTCTGTAATAATTTGCATTTTTGTGTTTTGGGGTTTTTTTTGCTTTTTCACAGCATTTCCACACAGTAAGATATATGGATTTCACTGGGGACAGTGAAATCACCCTATGTTTTAAATTGGCCGTAGCACAACCACAGGCATTCATCCTTGCTATTCCCATACCTCTGACTATTTTTCAGAGAACAGGTAGCATTCTGTGGGATAGGCCCTCCAAAGCCTTCCAGTGTTTATGTCTTACATGCTAGATTGTTTGATTTCTGAGCCTGTAAACATTTATTCAGAAGCATATTTAAGTGCTCGTAGATTTATTTGTAAAAATGACTTTTAAAGAATTTGGTTGTAGTTTTGTCATTGACTAGTCTTATAATAATTTTTTATAATTATATTTCTGAAAAAAATGGAGAGTAAAATTCAGGCTTCCAGTTCTGGAAAATATCCTCCTTATAGGCAGTTCCTTGTATTGCTTTGCTATATCAGTGTGTAATTTGACAAAGGAGGAAGGACAGAGGCAGACTCCCTGGTCAGTTAATCATATATATTAAGATATTTCTCTTAAAGGAATCAGTGTTATTCACGCTTGTACACTTGAGTATAATATATTCATTACAAATGAAAACTCAAGAAGGAGTCCAACTGTGATTCTGGATGAAATTATCTACAGAAATTTTGCAGTTGTAAGCCAAATGTCAAATTCAGGAAGAATCCAAGGGGATAGTAATATGACAAGGCTGGCAATAAAGGTACTTCGGACCACACAGTGATTCACCTAGTCTTGGGGCCGCTTCAAGTGCTGGCAACAGTGCAGTGGGTGCTTGTAGGCAGAGCAATGTCTGAGTACTTTATTCTGGCAGCTAATAATAAATCTACTGCATATTTTATCAGCCCTGATAGTCTCTGGATAATGGCCCAAAAGAAAATTATTTATCTACCATGTGCATCTACTTAAAAGCTGGAACAAATTTTCATTTTTATTAAACAAATCACTCACTCATGGCCTTCATTTTTGCATAGCAAGTGCAAATGGTTTTCTGGAGCATTTCTGAGCAATTATACTCTTTCCTGGAAATTTACATTAGGAAGGAGATTAATATAAAATGAAATGTTACTAACCACCTAAAAGCTAAAAATGAATGAAATTTTGTGACTGTGTAAATTAATGAAATTTTGAATCTGTGTTTCTGTACACTGCAAAACACCCAAGTTCTTTTTAAATGAATTTTACACTGCCATATGATATGATGAACTAAATAAGGGGAATAATCATCATGACCATCATCATGATCAGAAAAATGAGACTGGACCCATTTACTAAAATCTAGGAGGCTTTTGATAGTAATAATAATTTTACTGAGTTTCTAAGTGATTTATCACCTGGGAAAAATTCCTGATAAAATTCCAAAATACTAAGTGCTACTACATAATCAGGCATTACTATGTGAGGGGGAAAAAAAAGTGCTATGAAACAGAACATTTTTGAACCCAGTGTTGGGTCTATGAAAAGTTGTTACTAGAGTTGTATGACAGTTTGGTACGGTGTACTAAGTGTATATTAATAATTTTGAAAATTGGCATTTATAATTTGTAGAGATTCATATGAAATTCTAGTTAAATGTCCTATCTTGCACCAGGTGAAAACTTCACAAATTCTGCAGAAAAATTTTCTATAGTTTTTTAACACAATATGTTAACTGTTTATTGGAATGTTTTTCAATACTTTTAAGAGCAGATCGACAAACAGGAATGAAGTCATGGCTGCAGACAAACATTTCATGGGTTTTTTTTTTCTTTTACTGATATATTTTAATTAATCAGATTATATTTCTATGGCTAGAAATTGAAAGAATAATTTTTTGAAAGAACAGGTCAAAAACATACAAGAATTTTCTTATACCACAGCAAAATCTTCTGCATGTTTAAAATAGATAGATGCAAACTTGAGATACAAAATAACAAAGCTTATTTGAGTGTTGATGATGATTTTTATCTTAAGTTATTCCTTCTTCTTAACATTAGGATTAAGAAATATCTTTGTCTGAGATAAATGATTTTACAACCAGTATTTCTGTAACTTTGGGTACCTCTGCTTTGCCAGTTGACTGCGTAAGAGATATCTAGAAGATGTAAATTTGCAAATTTTTAGGTTGAATGTGTTCCTGAAGTATTTACTAGGAACCAAGATGGTGCCCCTCTGGGATGCTATTGTGAGCACTCCATATGTATTATGGGTAGAAGGTACCATCTTTGGGAGGAAAGCACATTTTCTTTCAGGTCCTGTAGCAATTTCTTCTCTGTGTATGTAGAAGTTTCTGTTCATAATGGCAAGACAGTCTGAGATACAGAAATTTTTTTTATGTTATGTATTAAGCATAGACATAATAGTTGTAGGCTTCATTGCTGTAATCACACTTGTACACAACACATGAAACCCTAAATTTTGTGTATTTGTATCATATAAATTGATAAAGCAGGTTAGCCCAATGATGACAGCTGGTAAACTAGTGTCCAAAAGTGTAGCTGATAAAAGGCCTGCATGAGGCTACAAAGATTAGGTGAGCATCTACCCTCAGTTCTAGAAAATAATCATGTATTTTGGGTGTAGGAAAGGTCTGACGCTAAGGGAGCACCTTCAGAGAAAGAGTTTCAGACTGCAGTGTCCTGTACAGGTGTTTAATATGCCCTAAACTTAAATCAACAACAAATACTTTGTTGTTATGTCTCTATTGTCTCTCATGCTATTTTTATGTCTGTACCATTATACATAGGCACAGTCTGAAAATCACTTGGNTCTTCCTATATTGCTCCATTAACTGACATTTTTACTGCATCCCTCTACTAACATGTTGAATGCATTATTTGAATCAGCTGGCATCTACTGTTATTAAAAACATTTTTTTATCATATTTTATCACATCACCTATAGGTAGCAAAGACATTTAATTTGATTTTTGTCTTGGAATGTCTTGCACATAATTCTAACATAACTGTGATATATTAAAATAAACAAATTTACTCTATACCCTACAAAATAGAAGCTGCAGCTACAACAAATAACAAACATTAGAAGATGCTGTGAAAATCTTTATTTATATATGGATAATATATTAATATCAGTATTTCCTACTAGTATCTCTATGAAATAATAGAGCATCAGTGAAGTGGAAATATAAGAACTGAAGAGAACAAGCAGAAAAATATCTTGTGAAAAGCTCAAAACTTCCTGTAATGTACTACAGCTCCTGTTCCTGTTAGTGTTGAAGGCATATGACATCCCACAGGATGATTCTAATTGTGATCTCAATTCTAAAGAGGGTACTAGAGATTGTACTGGAATGAAGTTTCATCTCCTATGAAGAAACTGAGAGCAGCCCTGCAGAGAAGGGCTTGGGTGAGCTGGCAGATGAAAAGCTGAGTGTGAGCCAGAAGTGTGCACTCACAGCCCAGAAGGCCAACTGTATCCTTGGCTGCATCAAAAGCAACGTGTTCAGAAGATCAAGGGAGGTGATTCTGCCGCTCTTACTACACTTTTGTGAGACCTAACTTTGAGCACCGCATCCAGCTCTGGAGTCCTCACAAGAAAGACATGGACTTGCTTGAGCAAGTCCAGAGGAGGGCCACTAAAATGAACAAAGGGATGGAACACCTCTCCTATGAGGACAGCCTGAGAGAGTTGAGGATATTTAGCATGGAGAAGAGAAGGCTCCAGGGACACCTTTTCATGGCCTTTCAATACTTAAAAGGGGCTTGTAAGAAAGATGGGAATGGATTTTTTTTTCTTTTGTTAGCAAGGCTTGTTGCAATAAGACAGGGAATAATGGTTTAAAATAAAACAGAGTAGATTTAGACTAGATAGAAGAAAGAAATTAGAGGGTTGAAACACTGGAACAGGTTGCCCAGAGATGTCAGGTTGGACAAAGCTCCAAGGAACTTGATCTACCTGAAAATATCCCTGTTGACTGCAGGGGACTTGGACTAGATAAGCTTTAAAGGTCCCTTCTAACACAAACTATTCTATGATTCTATGAAATTTAAATATGTGAAATCAGCTTTTAATAAATATTCTCCCTACTAAAGGGATCTGGCAATAGTCATACTTTGAAAAAGACTGTGCTTTACTCATTTGTTCTTAACTGTCTTCTCTTGTCTTCTTATTATTCTATTCTTCTTCCTTATGAGGTCAGAATCCACTGTGATTTCCTACTTGACCGATATAGCATTAACTAGCGTCTTCTACTAAACGTTTCTCTTTTATATTCACCCTGGTGTTCAGACAGTGAGAGAAAGGTTTATAAGATTTAGCACTGCTTTAACCATGACACCTACTTAGTACTAATTCATGCCTATCTGGCTTCAATCAAACACGAAGTGAGCTTATATCTGCTTGCAAAAGATTATGTAGATGTGCCATTATAATATTAATGGTAACCCAGGTCATTGTAGAAGAAAAGAATTATTCACATTCTTAAAATAAAACATGATGTCCTGGTTTTGGCTGGGATAGAATTAATTTTCTTCCTAACAGCTGGTACAGTGCTGTATTTTGGATTCAGAATGAGAATAATGTTGATAACACACTGATATTTTAGTTGTTGCTAAGCAGTGTTTACACTAAGTCGAGGACTTTTCAGCTTCTCACAGCAACCCACCAAGCAGTGGGCTGGAGGAGCTGAAGAAGCTGGGAGGAGACATAGCCAGGATAGCTGACCCAAACTGGCCAAAGGGATATTCACACCATATGATGACATGCTCAGTATATAAACTAGGGGGAAATCTAACTGGGGGTCACTACTTGGGAACTGGCTGGGCATCTGTCAGCAGGTGGTGAGCAATTGCATTCTGTCTAGCTTGTTTTGTATATTCTAATTTTTTTATCATTATTATTATTGCTATTTTCTTTCCATTTCCTGTCCTATTAAACTCTATCTCAACCCACAAATTATACTTTTTCCTTCTGATTCCCCCATAACATTGGGCAGAGGGGAGTAAGCAAGTGACTGTGTGGTGCTTAGCTGCTTGCCACTTTAACCCACAACATAAAATGAAAATCTTCAAGTAATATAAAAATTTAGCTTTGCTTTTTTCAGGGAACATAAACTGTCATGTAATCTCAATCTTAAACCTGCAGAGCCTGCCATAGTACTTTCCTTGAAAGAGTAACTCATTATCCTTAATAATGGCATCCAGACATGTAGTCAGTTGTTCTTCACTGTCTATGAAAGTATATTAGAGATGTAACTGAATGAAGCTTATTTTTTGATAGCTAAATTGAGCTGAAACAAATCCCACTGTTGCTGAGTTTCTCAAAACCTGTATCAAATATTTTCCTGAAGAGGAAAACAGACTGACAGAAGTCTTTTTGTATTCCTTTCTAAGATAAGGACTTGTGTCTAATGATAAATGCTGCAGGAACTGTGACATTTTGATTGTTTTTTTTCTCCAAGAATATTGTTGAAATATTCCCATGAGTTTCTGTTTAGCAAGCTTAGCAGGGGATGGTAGGATAGTCCCCAGCCATACTGAAACATCAGAGAAATAATGTAGTATTGATATTGGACATTATGGCACAGTCTGAAAATCACTTGGGGTCTCCTATGGCCCCTGGTGCGATAACTGTGCCNGGACATAAAGCATTTTCCATAGCATTATGAATAAAATTGATATTTTCACCTTTTTGCACTGGCATCACATAGAGTTAACTGGTTCACATATATATATATTGGTAGTGTAGATGATTGTTCTACCCTTCTGTTAAGTAATAAGATATGTGGTATGTGCATTTGTGAGTATAAATCCTGTTTATATGGAGTAATATATCTATATATTTCAGAAAAGTAACGCAATATGTTTCCTAGAACATCTGTGATCAAATAAAGAGCTTTAAGTACAGTATAACAAAGTTTTAAAGTATCACAATTGTATATATGGATATATTAAAATGTATATATTTATAAAATACTTAAACATCTTCATTTGATCACAGCTGTTCCATTTGGTGTGCAGATGTACTTGAATTTTAATCTGCAGAGCCTCAAGTTTGTGGAAACCTTGACTGGTGAAAATACGAAAAGCATATTTCAAGGTTTTATCTTCCCTTTGCTTAAGAAATACTATGAAACGTGATGTGGGACATGGAATATTCCATCAAGTTGTATAAATAAGTGAAAACATTTGTCCTTCTGATCCCCTTGAACCATGTAAATGCTGTCAGGATAAAATGCCTGTTAGGAAAATGGAACATAATTAGACCTGACTTATTCCAAATACCCTCAGTATAACTCTAAATGTGGAAGCTTAATATTTAAGAGGCAGCAATTAAAATAGGAGTCTTTTTTGCTTAACATCTCTCCTTAGTGTTTCTTTGTCAAACAGTTTGGATTGTTTATATTCAGTATAGCTTCTGTATATACTATGTTAGGAAAATGTTGGCATTCACTGGGGCACTGGTAGTTTAATGTGACTGCTACTACAAGAGAAAAATCTGCAATAATACTGCTGCTCCTTAGAAAAGAAATCTTTAAATCAGAGGGCTGAGATTCATTCTTTTTGTCTGAATATAAATAACTAAGACAGTTCATTAGTTTTGGTGTTCGATTATTGAAACATTGTAAATAAAAGAAGAAACCTGTTCATCAGTACAAAAATGAATCTAAACATAAAATCTCATGTTTTTTCTAAATTAAATTGGAATTTCCAATTGGATTAACTTTGTTTGTATCTAGTTTGGAGTCTGCTGAGGCAAGAAACTTAACACAATGTCTAGCATCTGCAAGTGTCTACTATGGAGGCTCCTCTCTGCTACTGCAGTAAAACCACAAATCTGGTTTTAAGTACATACTTACATTTCTTCATGTCGGTTAGGATTAAACTGTCAAAATACTGAAAGTAGTTTTTATTCTTTTCTTGATTTGACAGGTTACTTGCATGGACAGTAAATTTTGGGGAAAAAAAAAATGTAAACCTCCTAAAACAACATATATACATATACAGGTCAATTTACTGTATCTCAGAGTCTGAGAAGAAAAAAAATAGATTTAATTTTACCTGCTCTATTGTGATTTTCAATTAATATCTGTAAGTCATTATGAAGTTCCAGACTGTAATCAGTAGCATTTTAGATACTGTGTTTAATTGTAGATATTTTATCTCAACTGAAATTATGCTTACTAAATTTAACTCAAAAGGTGGGGCAGCATGAGGATTCTTATTAAAGTTTTGAATTTCCTTAAACATCTGCAAATCAAATCAAGTGCAGACTGTCTCCTTCAGAATAATCCAGATACTTCATCTTGTGTATTTCATCTATATTGTAGGTTATTTAATTCTGGAGCTGAACACAATTTCATTACAGTGAGCATTCTGTGCAATTTTTCATTTCTTGGGTTTGCCACATGTCTCAGTTTCCTTATTACAAGTTTTTTTCATTTGCATCCAAACTTGTTAGCCAAAAGTCAGCTCAGTTCTAATTGAATACATCATATTCCTTTGTGGATGCAAGCATAATACATGAGGCAGAAGGATCAGATGAAGTAACCCATCAGAACACACAGAGTTTGAGGCGATATACAACAGTAATGACATTTTTACTGAGTGCCGCTAAGCAAGAAAAAACAACTACATGAAATAGAAGAGATTCATTGGTCTATTTTTTGGTGGGTTTTTTTCATTTAGAATGACAAGCATGATGCTGAGAGAAGATGTCTGTCTGCTGTGATGGCTAAATTCCATTATGTTGCTGAAAGAATATCCTGTAAGCTTTCCTATGCTGCCTACAATGCCCTCAACTTTGCTTTCTTGGGACTAAGTATAGGACTGGGACTGATAGAATACTGAGGTTACAGATTCCTAAGCTTTTCAACTGAGACAAAATAAATGGAAAGCACAGAGAAGAGAAATGTAAAGTTAAACTTTGCTGTGATTCCTCTCATTACTTCCCTGACCAGCTAGAAAAAAATGGCATTTTCTTCAGCATGGCCCATTTAATAAAAATATACTTACAAAAGAATATGAGTAGTGCATTTATGCAAGCACTAACAATGTAGTGAGACAGGTGGATAGAAACTACTTGCTTTTAAAATAGAGAGTAGCTGTATAAAGCTCAAACATATTAATTAGAAATAAGACCTGCTAGAATTATATGCTGATAAACTAAAACAAGGTTTGTGGCTCCTTAGTGTTACTACTAGAAGTCTCCTTGATTTTATTTGGAAACTCCAGCTTTATAATGCCTGCTTCAGTTGATAGAATAGATACAGTTTCCTTTCCCCGCTGAGTGATTTATGATTCCTACACCGCATGTAAGAATCATGAAGATCCACTACAGCTCTCTGTCTAAACTTCTTTCTAGCCCAGATAGAGAAACTGAGTTGGAATCATTCTTCATCTGCCAGTAGATGTATCCCTCACAATGAAAGAGGGACAGATATTCACAAAGAATGATCTATTGGCTTAAATCAGACCATCTTTCACATCCGTGAAAGCTGGTGTGAATTTTAAAAGATTTCTTCAGTAATTTTTTTTCCAATGTTTTTGAATTTTACAGTTAATACTTCTTGCTAGTATTCTCCTGTCCATAATAGTAAATTAATTATTTGAGAGATTTTATCAAGTTACTAAGCATAAGGGTTGGGGTTTTTTGTCTGATACGGGACTAGTTCATTTTTCATTGAAGGCAATGTAAAACGTGCTTAACCACAAAAATATTTAAAATCTTAAAATATGAGAAATTTTGCTTTCCTCACATATTCAAATGATAAAGTATTTTAATGAATATTTATTAACAGAAAATTAGGAGTTTTTTGAACACATGAAACTATTTTCAAATTTTTGGTTATTTTAACTATTTTTGTTTGGTACTGGATAATTTCTTTTAGGAATATTTGACTTTTCAGAATATTGGAATATCCTTTTTGTCTTATGTTTTTCTTCTCTTTAGTATGCCTTCTATCTTCCTATATTCAGCTGCATATCTAACTCTTTTCCCTGTAGTAACTAACTAGCTCAAAATTTCGGGTGCCTTTAGATACATGTTGGAATAAGAGAATATGTTTAAGACACTAAATTGTGGAAGTTCTGAATGTAGTTTAACATTTCCTTTACTTCAAATACTGTATGTAGTCTGAAAATAGTATGGGATGTGAAAATCTAAGAAGCAAAGACTGATTAATGAATAAACGTAAAAACAGCTGTGTGATCTCTTAGTGAGATTTCAGGAGAGAGATGTGCTCAAAAGTAACACATCACCAATTTCTTAGGGAAAAAATACAATTAAAGTAGTTGTTTTATCATGCACAGGGTATCTGTGGGTAATGTGACATTTCAATCACTGGAACAAATGAATGGCATAAATGAATGCTCAGTGAGTGCAGCAAAGTTAGTGCAGCAAATACAGATAGTGTTATGCATTCATTCAAAAGCTATGTTGAGAAATATTTTGGTAAGAAAAATTAGTTTTAAAAATAGTGTTTTTTAATCCACAGAAAGAAAGAACTACATTTATTTTATTAGCTATTGTTGCTGAAATGAATAGAAAAATGAATGTTTGCTTGAGAATCCTTTGTCTTGCATGTCTCACCTCCTTTTTCATCTTTTGATGTGGTACCCTTCTAAAGCTCTTACCCTGATGTGCCTCAGCCAGAGAAGAATCATATTTTGGCAGTGAGGGCACTCCAGCAATATTTGGCAGAACTGATAAGAGGACAAGGGTCTGAGAAGGATGTTTCAGCAAACACTGAGAAATGAAAGAGCTCAAAGATGAGATACAAAAGAATTCAAAGATAAGAAACATTGCAGTAGTGGAATAATGGAGGAAGCATCACAAACCCAACCTCTCATTTTATGACCTCTTCAGCAATGGCTGATCTGGCAGAATGAATCCATTTTAAAAAATCAATATACCTGTTTGTGATGTTTGTAATTACATTCCTCATATATTAAATTTGGTCACAGTTATTTATTGTGATAAGTTATTTATCATAATAAGCTGAAATTAGCTGAAGGTGGGGGTTTTTTTGTTTTAGGTTTGGGTTCTTTATCTTAAACTTACTGGGTGTTTGACAGGTGCCTCTTAGGATCTTCCTCATAAAGATAAAACTCAAGGTATGCAAACAAATCTAGACAGGTCTTTAGTTACAAAATGTGAAAAAAAGTTTTCTGAGATTCTTTACAGTTCTCAGCAAATCCTCTCCAATGGGAATATCTTTAATCATTATGATTTACTCCTACAACAGCAGCTTGCCAAGAAAAAACATCACTTGAATAAAAATCATAGACGGACCTTCAAAAGCATGAAATAAACCTCTTGGTACATGAGATATTAGAATCAGATTTCAGATTTTTGATGTAGATGATAGGTTTTCAACTTCCTCTTCTCATTTTGTGTGGTTATCACCATGTGTGTTGCTCACACAGCTGGAAGTCTACAAGACCGGTTTGAGGACAGGTCTGTGCATTTAGTAATAGATGAACAGTCAATGACAAACCAGAGTAAAGGCATGACTGATCCAAGAAAAGATAGAAAAGCAACTGTGTATCAGCCTGGTGAGAAACTACAGGACAACTGGCAGAGGAATTTTTCTTACTGTATGTTGTTTAAACAATGATAGCTACTGAGCCTGGTGGGCTGAAGAGCACAGAAGAAGGTGAGAAGACCTGGATGTAGAATCTGCAGAGCACAATGAAGTAGTTGCCCTCAACAGTTACTTATGCTCTTTTTAGCACAAACATTTAGCTGTGAAAGTCTACAGCAGACAAGATGTGAAAACTGGAAGTGACTGTGCCCATAAAAACAGTTTGAGGTCACAGTGGAGAATTGTTACTAAAATTTAAGTCTGGAGTTCAAATTAAAATGAAAACAACATTCAGAAGATCATAATGGGAAAGAGAAGATAGGATAATCACCAGAAAGAAGGATGACAGAGAGTAGGAAATATCAACATCAAAAAAACAAACTTTTATGATTGGGATTTTTTTTGTCAAAAATATTCAGCAGCCTGCTGTGATAAGACAGAAAATAAAAAAAAAAAAATTAGTAGGCATAGTATCATGAAGTATTGTGCTTTGGAAGTATCTCTCTTCAAGAAGCTATCTACCACAAAGAAAGATAAAAGGTTTGGTTTAAAAATAAATTTCCTTTAAAGCTAGCAATTCATTAACCAGAAATCACATCTGATGAAAAGACAATATTTAATTAATCAGAATATGGATATGAGACACTGAAATGTTTTGGACATGGAAAAATCCAATATGACCCTTGCACTGGAGAACATATTTCCAAGAGACACTGGTAAAATGCACCAACAAGACTAAACACAGGACCTCATTTAAAACAGGTCTGCTATACTGAAGAACTAAATGAAAACAGAGCTAAGGCTTTCATTTAACAAACAGATTTGTAAGACCTACATTGTTAACCAAGAGGCTGGAAAATTTGTCTTTCTAATGAAAACTGAATGAAGAAAATTGAAGGTCATGTGGAAAAAGTGCACTTAAAAAAAAAATCAAACAACTGGAAATGCATCAGAAAGGAAAAAAAAATTCACCTAACTGAAAGATAATGTCAGTACAGGAAGAAATTGTTATACACTGACGATGGTTACAAACATTTAGGCTGAAAACTAAAATAATATTTAAAATTAGGGAAGGAAGAATCTGGAAAGAAATAAAACCCTCTTAGTTAATGTGTTGAGGGAGAAAACCCTAAATTTAAGGCAGAGCCTGATTTAAGTATGAAATTAGATAAACGATGTGCATATCTCCAACACTGGGAGACAGGACTTAATGACACAGGATACCTCCTGTAACTCTATGTTCCTTGGTTTTAAGGCATTTTTGTGAAACTGAAGATATTGTTCTTGTAACCCACAAACAAGCCTGAATACTTATAAAAGAAGAAATAAAACTGACATTCTTAAGGATAAAAACGACAGACTCTTCATCCAAGATATGTCACAGAATCACAGAATCATTTGGGTTGGAAGGGACCTCTGGAGGTCATCTAGTCCAACCTCCCTGCAGTGGGCAGAGACATCCCCAACTAGATCAGGTTGCCCAGAGCCCTGGCAAGCCTCACCTTGAATGCCTCTAGGGATGGGACCTCAACCACCTCCCTGGGCAACCTGTTCCAGTATTCAACCACCCTCATGGTAAGGAACTTTTTCCTAATATCAAGTCCAAATACACTCATCTCCAATTTAAAACCATTGCCCCTTGTCCTTTCACTGCAGGCCTTTGCAAACAGGCCCTCTCCAGCCTTCTTGTAAGTTCCTTTTAGGTACTGGAAAGTCACTATTAGGTCCCCCCAAAGTCTTCTGTTCTCCAGGCTGAACAATCCCAGCTCCCTCAGCCTGTCTTCGTACGAGAGGTGTTCCAGCCTCCTGATCATTCTCGTGGCTCTCCTCTGGACACGCTCCATCAGGTCCATGTCCTTTTCATGTCACTCATGTAACTCCAGACATTTATGTACTGTGACATCTCTGTCTCTGGGAGTGATGAGTGGTATGCAGTGTGGGTTCAAGACCTTTATGACATTAGTGAAATCTTTGCATTTTGATCTTTGGAGCATAAATCTCTCCAACTCACACAACATGTAGTTCCACTCCTGATTTTTATTCATTTCTGACAAATGAAAGGCAGTGTTTTATTTCACTGCACAGTTTTACTGATTATTTTGAAGTACTAAACTTTAAAATTTCTGCTTTCTCCAGACAAATTAAAAATAATGGCATGGGGCCATACTGATGAGGTTCATCAGTATGAGTACTGATGAGAGGATGTCCTCTCTGTCAGATGCCACAAGCAGCCAGTGTGGAGCACATGCACTGACAACACGGGTAGCAACAAGATAGAGATTCATGCCTGGAGTGTGTATAAGCGACCTTGTAAGGAAGTCTTCTTACCACTGTGAGCATTATCAGATAGTAGGGATTGCCATGTTTACACATAAAGTGGGAGTACCTGCATCTCCAACAAGAGGTCTACATATAAGGAAACATTCCCGTTTTTTCTTAGACTGTGTTGGGACGTTTATCCGTGCAATATCTGCCATTTGTGTCTGTGTGCAGGAGATACTAATAAAACCAGGCAGACATCCCAGGACCTTGTCTTCATTGTACCCTGTGCATTTTACCTTCCGGCATCTTCCAAATGTGAAGGTCCTATTAGTATTTCAAAATTGTCTTTCATAGCCTGAGTTTGGATATGTTTAACTTACCCATGGCTTCCTAATTCATAATCCCTTGGGAATGGTGCCTGCTCTTGTCTCTGTAAAGGTTTTCATTTAGGAATCATTAACCATCTTTCAGCCTTCTCAGCAGTCTCCTTACACCTACCAAGATGGTTAGCAGAGTTTGCAAAAAAGTTTCCCTATGCATCTTTAAGATGAGTTTCTTACTAGCTCCTTATCTGTAACGCCTCACAGGCTTCGAAACACTTAGTGGATTTTCTACTGAGCAACCTGATTGAACAGTGTTTAATCTCCAGCAAAGACCCAAACAGCAGTTCAAATGGTACAGTATATATTTGCACAACTAAATATACCTCCATTTGGTGGTCTACTGGAGCACGCAGCTGGAGGGGGTCATAGGTCAACATGCAATAATTCAGAAGTCATCTCTTTTGTGTGCAATCAGAAATCATAGGTTTTCATGCACTTCTACACACTCTATAACAGACTTCAGGGCAACTAAAGATGAAACTAAAACTGTCATGTGCAATTGCAGAGCATAAGACTTGAAAAAAATATTTTTAAACCCTTTGGAAGTGTAGTTAGCCCCATTTTGTAAATCAGTCCTTGATCCACCTCACCTAGAGCTCTTGCAGATCTAGCTACTAGATACACCGAGAAGAAAAATAACTTGACCAAGTTAAATTTCATTTGTGTGATGAGAACTTGCATAAAAATTACTTACATACCATCTATGTTCTTAAGGAAACAGGAAGCATTTAAATGCATAGGCCTTCTGCCCAGAAGTAAGTCAAGGGGAAATGGGGATGTCATATTTCTGAGTATCAGAAGCAGCCAAAAACATGTATTTAGTTTCTGCTTGATTCAGTTTATTGTACCTTACCACTGACTTCAGGACTCTGTCTTCTGAGCTGCTCCCACTTAGATTAGGTACTTTATTATTATTTTTATTATGCTGCTTATTTTCTTCTCCTTATTGACTTTAAATACATAATTCATAGATCAAGTCCTAATAAGTATTACTTCCCTTAGCCTTCTGACCATAGCCTGGGCAATACTTGAAGTTAAACCTGAATTTTAACTTCTTGAATAAATAACCAAATCAGTAGTAGCAGCAGCCTGTGTGGAAAGCATCTGCCTAGTTATTCATTAGCACCAGATTGTCTCTAATTTGCCTGTGCACATGGTACCCCTACAGTAGTGTGAGAGAGGCAACAGATCATTTATATAAATTAAAATCAGTAGGGGGCTGAGTACTGAGCCCAGTGGAATATCATCTGGGCAAGTGGGAATTTTAGAGACTAAGGACTTAATCTTAGTTGCTTGGCTTCTTTCATCAAGGTATTTAAAAAGATTAATTATAATTAATGAAATATTAATACCTGGAAAGCTTTGGAGTGAAGATAGTATTTCTGCAGAGGCAAAATGAAAGCTTCTTCATGTTTCAAAGTACAGTATCAACAAGCTGAATTTTTTCAGATTTAAAAAGTTTTTTATTTTCAGTCTTATTCAAGGGGAATTTTTTTCCTCTTTCCCTGTAGAACAATATTTTTTTTAAAATAATGAATGGGTTACTAAGAAGTATCATTCCTCAAATCTTTGAAATGTATTTCTTGGCCCAAAACCAGAAGGGAAAATGCTTTTCATTCTGTATTTCTATTAAACGTAACTGTCATTTCTCTATATGTCAAGTTTGGAAAATCCATTCTACCTACTTGTACCTACTTTAGTAGGAGCATTGGTTCTCAGGGTTATAACTTACAATAAGTGAGAATCTGGCCCAAAGCCTTCACAAATATGTTTATATATAAAGAATGTATATATATATATATATATATATATATAAAGAGAGAGAGAGAGATAAAGAGAGAGAGAGACATTTCTGTCATTGGGAAAATGAAACCAGCTGAAGGACTAAGAAGTCCTTTTCGTTGTAATGGCTACGGTGCTGCATTTCACAGAACAGTTGAGATCTGGATGTACTGAGTGCCTTATTTAAAGTAATTCAACAAACAAATGGTAGAGTCCCAAAGCCCCTTGCTATCACCATTAGACAGAAAACACTGCTTCTCTCAATGGGTTAAAGTTGACAGGAAATAAAAACCCTCACTTCTTAAACAGTAAGCTAAAATCTACATTTGTTAGTTTCAAGACATATACATTAATATCCCATAGAAATATATTATCATTTAATGTGTTCTTTTCTACCCTAACATCTTGTACTTTAGTTCTGTTTACAATTCCACTTATTCTCATTTATCCTAGATTGTAAATGCTTTGGTGCAGGGAATGTATCTTTAATGATATTATGAAGTGCACTGTTTATCTGTGGTATGGTATGGGATATTGCAGAATGAGACTATCTGCCCCTTTTAAATCTAAAGTAAATGTAGTTCTGGAAACCTTGGTATTCTCTGTTGAATATTTTCCATGCCTTCTGTTAAGCTGCCATTATCTGGGAAATAATTAAATGCATGTGACCAATAGGCAATTGCTAACAGATATTGCCATCACATATATAAGGTATTTCATTTTGAATCCAGCACTTTTACTCTCTGTACTCTGTTTCTAAGGATACAGTCATGAACATGGAATATTTTCCTCAGGAGCTCATCTGTTCCAGCCACTTGTCTCTCACCTGAAGTCATAATCTTTTGTTTGTGGCTATAATCAGCTCTGCAGAAACTAATTGTGATGTCACAGGCAGAAGATTATGACTTCAGGAGTATAACAAACAAAGGAAGCTGGTGACCTTTGAAACCTGAGGTAGCTCTTCATGCAAATAAATAATGGAAGAGAAATGTGCCTGTCTACTTCAAAAAGAAAATATTTGTCCAGATTTATAAAAGGCATTAGCTGACTTGCAAGAGTTAATTTGAATTTACTATCTCTGTGATTATATCAAGGAGATATATTTATTATCAGCTGAATTATTCAGTTTGGTTTCTAATTTCTCATTTGATTAAATGACAAATACAACTCCAGATGCAATCAGTAACTTACCTATATTTTCACACAAAGCTGGACTCATGTAACAACTCATTTCCTCTCTAGCTTTTACTGTGAACTCAGTTGAAAAATGGGTCAATTTTTTAAAGGTTTATGCTTTTTCCCTTTCCCTTCGTGTAGTGAATTGATCAGAGGGACTTGCACTTACTGGCTTCCTAATGGAATGTTTACACGAATTCACAGCTTGTTATATGACAGCATTAAAGAATAAGAGTTGTGGCACTTTTTGCCTTGTTTTGTTTTTGTTTTGCTTTTTGGTTTTGTTTGTTTGTTTCACTTATTTTGTTGTTGTTTGTTTGTTCTTTTTTTAATTTGTGGAAAAATCAGAAGTTTGATAGTGCAATATTTCTTGTACTAACCAGATTTCCCAGGGTTTCTTCCTTTGGTCCTATTCTGAGAAAATGTAACTCTCTGGGCTTAGCTTGGAACAGTGAGAACTGATATAAATGTAAGCAGTGCTTTAAAGTTTCATGGGGTAGCTTCTTGAGATCAAGTCGAATCAAAAATCCATATTTATTACTGAGATTAGGACTACAAAAGTGATTCCATCCCCATGACAGATTCATCCACAGATGATGGATCTGTGTGCCATCTGAAAAGAATATATCCACGAACATTGTGACTTTGCTGGTCTGGATACCAGTCTACCAGGAGGCTGAGTGAAAACAAACATTTACTTCAGTTAAGATTCCTACATCATTTTTTCATTAGGTCACATTCAATTGTAGAGAAATTCTTGTTTACTATAATCTATGCGTTTTGGTCCAGGTAAATTACACTCAGGGAATTACTGTTGTGTTTGGTTGGGTTTTTTTTTTTTTAATATTTTTTTCTCTTTTCATTTGTTGTTTTCACTGGTGGTTTGTTCCTGAAGTAGAACTTTCTTCTCAGTATGAGAGACATTCATCCCTGGCAGTGTTCAAGGCCAGGCTGGATGTGTCCCTGGGCAACCTGGTCTAGTGATTGGCATCCCTGCCCATGGCAGGGGGGTTGGAACTAGATGATCTTTAAGGTCCCTTCCAACCTGGGCCATTCTATGATTCTATGATATTTTATTTGTGAATAGCTTTACATCTACTTTGACCAGAGATGTGAACTTTACTTAGATGACTACCTTCTCTAAAATACAAATGAAATATTACCCAAAGCTGATTCTTTATAGCACTATAATCTGCTTATGCATTTTGTGCTTAGGGATGCCAGTCACCAACAGGTTACAATTTTAAGATGTTTTTTACCGAAGACAGCTCAAGTAAAAGTGTGGGTCTGCTCTAGGAGCTCAGATAAATCATTCTTTGTCAGTTTTGTGATCTGTAAATTGGAGAATGTAAGCAACTCTTTTTGTTCTGTTTTGTTTTAGGTCAGTGGCTGCGAAAGTGTCAAGAGTATTAATGAGTATATCAGTATTGGAAAGTTGCTGTACATTCTTGTAACTGAATTTGAAATGCCATTTACTAGTTCACGTGTGGAACCATGGGATTTGTGTATGTAATCATGATAACTTCCCCAACAAAGTAAGTGTATAACTGACCAGAGAATTTGATACTCATAATTTTTGGAAAAAATCTACCACCACCCACCCCAAGCCACCACCACCAACAAAAAACAACTCCAAACCCTCAAGATATACCTCCCCTGTAAGCATCTGTATGTGCTGAAATTATTATGTTTAGGATAGCTCAGAATTATGAAGAATCTGCATTTAAAAAAAAAAAAATGGAAAAAAGGGTTTTTAGAAAGTGTAGGATTAAAATATGCAAAAATATCTATCATTATAGCATTTTTCCAGGTAGTTGACAAAGCATTAGGCAATTAAAAGAAAACCTTACTTTGTCTTTCACAGGTACTGCAGGCAGCAGATGGTATTAGAGTATTTTTGAAGAATGAAATAGACAGTTTAATAAACACCTATATTCCTTAATAACATATAAATTAACTGTGGGTTTTTACAGATTTAACACGCAGACATATTTCTTTTGATAAATGTTCTAATTTTTTCCCCCTGTAATGATCCAGTCTATTTTGCACGCTGGTGGAGAGTAAAATGCTTCCAGCATTTCTCTTGACCTTTTCCAAGTTCTAAAATTACTTCTAACAAAAATTTGTTTCCAATATAATCTCACTAATTATGATTATTCCAGGGCAGAGCACTGTAGGCATAATGCTCATTGACATAATAGCACAGATGAGCTGAATAAGAAAGCATTTAACAACATTACTTGGAACTAAGCTACATCTCTTTATGTCCTATTTTTATATGCAAAGAAAACCAACACTGTAAGGATTTAAAAGTTTTTATCATTATGTAAACAGTAAATGCTTTTATGGAAAATCTTGTTAAACAAATTACAGACTGCAAGGAGAAAATAAAACCATTATTTAGTTCCATATTCTTCCACAGCTAATGTATAAGTTCATCTGAGTGGGGCCTTTACCTTACAGCAAGAAAAACATAGCTTCTCATATCTCTAAAACTGATGTCACTAAAATGTTGAAACATTTCTACCATAAGACCACTAACAATTTGAATCCATGCAATGCATTGCCTTTTACATTTTTGTTGTTGAACTGATTCTTAAATTTAGTAAATTACAATAGGTTTCGCAGATGTTAAGTATGGTTTTGTGTGGTTTTTCTCTGTTAGGCATTATACAAGGTACACTCATATGTCTGGAACATACTATAAACATAGCTTTGTAAAGAGAGAGATTTTCATTCAGCTTTCTAAAATATAATTGAGGATTACTCCATAGATTTATGGTGCTAATGAATCAGCTATAAAATACCTTCTTGTTCTTTTTGGAGTTGTTTAATCAAAAACATGTTTCATCCTGTTTAACATTTAGTATCTAGAGCAAATGATCCACAATAAAATTGAGGCAGCAGAAGCAACACTTCAGTGAGGATTAAGGGTGGTTTCAGATTACAGAGCAGTCTCTCACATAGATTTTAGAGCTGGGAGGTCTGTAAATTTCCAATAGCCTAATAATTTGATTTTTTGAAAGAGGAGTTGTCTAACTGTTGGCATCTATTGGAGAGATATTCTTCTATTTCTCCAACATAAGGCACTAGGCTTCAATGTATGAGATGAGTGAGCAGCACACTATCCCTTCCAGTTTGTTGTAAACTGTACAAATTCAGGTTCAGAGAATCAGAAGCAAAAGAACTGGAAAACTATGTAGTTTAAAGTACACAATTTTGTTAATGAATTCCCAAATTATCTTTTTTGTCTTAATATAGCTACACTAAAATAAAACAATATGTTCCTTTTTTAACTGTTACATGGCTGTAGATGTACTTGGTGAATTCCTCTAGACTAGAGAAGAAACCATCAAAACAATCCTCCAGGTAGGATATATAGAACTCACAAGCATAATTTTCAGTGTGTAGAGCATAATGCATCTCATCTCCTTCTAGTTAGGACTCTTCCCCTTTGAATGGTCTACCTCAAAATTTTTTTTGTACTTAACATATCCGTTCAGTATTAGGGGTTTCTCATCTTTTGTACATCTGGCTACCAGAACAGTTAGCTTTATTCACTGATGTGTTTTACTGCTTAATGCTTTCTATTCAGCAGTGTAACCAAAGACTCTATTGGTTCTAACATCTAAATATAGAATCATAGAATACCATGATGGAAGGGACCTCAAGGATCTTCTGGTCCAAACGTTCTTGGCAAGAGTACAGTCTAGACAGGATGGCCCAGCAGCATGGTCCAGCTGAATTTTAAATTTGTCCAGTATTGGGGAATCCATCATTTCCCTGGGGATATTATACCAATAGCTGATTATTTTTATTGTGAAAAATTTTCCTTTTGTGTCTAAACTGAACTTCCGCAGAAGTAACTTGTATCCATTACCCCTCATCTTTTCCATGTGACTCCTTGTAAGCCACCCTTTAAATGCTGAAACATGATGAAAAGATCTCTAAGACTTCTTTTCTCAAGGTTGAACAAACCCAGTTCTCTTAGCCTTTCCTCATATGACAGACTTCCAGTACTTTGATCATCTTTGTGGCCCTTCTCTAGACCCTTCCCTGTCTGAGTTTATAACCTCTGACAAATTCTGTATTCTGTTTAGAAACTCCTAGTTCATTCTGTTCCTTCAGTTACAATTTCTATTAGAATATGAGAAATAACAGTCATATAGCCAGAGGTGGTAAAATTGAAAACTTACTTTGATTAGTTTTTGTTCAAGAAACCAAGAGACTTGCTCAATAGATTCATTTTTATATACTTGAAATGATTTCATTTCCAAGATTGTCAACATGCACCTATCTCAGAAATTTTAAGGTAAAAATGAAGTTCTAGTTTGGAATCCAGTTCTTACTCACAAAAAAAGTATCAATGATAACTACTTTTATTTGCTTTCAATATCACAGTAGGATATCTGAAGAAAAGGGCTAATTTTAGTTGTGTTTACTGAAATATGGTATGAATAAAATCAAACACAAACAAATATTAATTTTGATGGTAACTAAGTTGTAATCTAATAGCTTCCTTTTCCAACTGTGAAGTGTTTCACTCACAATAGTTTCCTCCTTTAAATATGTTTTGTTACATGAATGGCAGGGGTGTCTTACTCATCCTGTTTCTGTATAACCCCAAACCTTACATGGAGTAGTGTACCTTAAGAAATGTCAGGGGATCATTCTAACTCATTAATCTTTGAACTTAACTTTTCAGTAGGTTGTGTCCAGAACTAAATCCTATTATATATTCAATAATATATTCAATAATATATTCAATAATAATGATTTAAGGATTAGATATTATTTTAAACAACTATGTATTGAGAGTTTTAATCTAGTACAATTATTAGAAAGTTCATTAGGAAGAAATTAAAGTTCACAAAGTTTCTCACAGTTTTGAAACACAGAGAACTAGCCCAACAACTTGTTATCTGTTAAATTTCAAACTCCTTGCCTGAGTACCCTAATGTATGTTGTGGGGTTTTTTTTGTTTAAGATAATTTGATTGGTGAACAAGAGCACAGTAAATGGCTCTAGTGTACACATTCATTTTTCTTCTTTGACATATGAAATACACACCAAGTCACACTAATTAATCAACACTTTTAGCATACTGGGTGGGGGTTATATTTTCTTTATTTTTAATTTCTCTCCATTCTCAGTAACTCCGCTTGATGTTCACTACTGTGGCAATCTGATATGCAATTTACTTCTAGTTACAAATCCGATTAGAAAATCATATTAGTTGCCTGCTCTTAAAGAATAAGTGCAGACACAGAGACTGAAATTCTGAAATCCCTATAAAGTACAGTCCAAAATGTTTGCATTTACCTTGCTTTACTAAGGAGATTGGTACATATTGGATTACAGCCACTTTTAATAATGAACTTGCATTAAATCAGTACAGCAAAGAAGGATTAGAGTCTGTGGCAGGTGTATTTATCCATTTAATAATACTGTCCATTTGATGAAGTTACTGAAATTTCAAAACAACTACTAAGGTCTGTATAGATTATATTACAATGACCTAATACAGTGGCAACTAAGTGTACATCTTCATGACAGAAAGAAAGGAAACGCATATATACAGACCCCATCACACGAATACAAACATAAAATAAATTTTAAACACTGTTTTTCATGTATCCACCAGGGAGAAGCCCAATGAGACATGTAACTGTGCACTGTTTGACAAATAAAGAGCTTTTAGAGAAGAAAGGCACCAACTTGAAGAGTGTGACTAATTTATTTTTTTTAAGTTGTGTAAACTTAGCCATTGGCTTTACATACATGTCCCATTTCTCACAGGCAGATCAAAATTTTTAGCATTTCTAGCAAAAAAGAAATATAAATCCTATGTCCTCCACTTACTTGTACCACTTGCTGGTACCACAAAGCCCACACAGTATCTTCATTTTACTTTCCTGATTGGAGAAGTAGTCCATTCAAAATAAAGACCAGACCATTGGGACAGATACCTTGGCAATGCAATTTGTCTTAGAACAGACTTCAAACACAGTTGTAGGCAGAAGGCTGCATTTTCCCTACTTACTAATGCATCTTACTTAAATTAAATTCCCAGTAATCTAAGAGAAATCCACTAATATGGTGCAATGAATTAAATTGTTAGTACACAATTAAACCTTGCATTATTTTCTAATGTATGGCAATTACAGAAGGTTTTGTTCTAAGTAACAAAATTCTAATGCACAGTGAACAGTAAGAGTTCAATGGTCCTAAAAGTTCCTGTTTCCAGAAACATATTTTTTGTCTTTATATCTGTAGCTAGAATTTATAAGATTGTGAAAACAACAAGCCAAAAACCCACAAAAACCCTAAAACACCCAGACCAAAGAATAATACCTCATTATATAAATATTTGTACCTTTTCTTATTTTAATCTGTGTAAATGTTTAAAATAATTTACAAATTCCAATTGCCAAATACTTCTTTTCTGTAATGTATCATTTAAAACCATACCTTATCATATACTCTACATTGATCCTTATGCAGTTTTACTTTTCTGTTCTGTTTACTGTGAAAGACAATAAGATTTCTTTGAGTATGATTCTCATGTTTCTTAAAGTTCTGATCTCCAACATCTTTTACTCTAAAATTCTGCTTCTTGGAAATGTTCATTTATTCTTGTGGAAATTGTTCTATACATTTCAGACATGTGTGAGGGCACCAGACAAAGCTCCTTTTGGGTTCCCCAGAACAGTGTGTTGGACTTCTACCTAGAGTGCTGAGCAAGGTGATGCAGATTCATGGTATACATCAGGAGATTTCTAGAGCTATTTTTGTGACTCCAGGACCATGTCTGCTGTTTTAGGTAGATATAAGCTAATCTGCCTCTTTGATGCTTTGTCATCTAGGGAGGAAATAAATTGCTCAGTCAGTTCATAAGATATCTGGTAACCAAGACTAAACCTCTCTCAGGACCAGAAGTGCTTGTAAGGAGTTAATACAGAAAGTGCCAGTAGATGGCGCTCAAGGCTCCTTAGCAGGAACCGTAGCTGTGTAGGAAATCTGTTCTTCAGTGCACTCTACAAAGTGCTTACCACTGCAGCTCTTATCTCAAGTTCTTAACAAATCTGATTCCAGTTCAGATGCTGAAATCGGGGAATCTAATGCCCCGAAATTTTCGAACAACTTAAGTTTCTCAAGATGAATCTCAACTACAAATCTTAGGACACTGAAGTTCAGAACACCATTTTCATTCAGATCTACACCTTAGTGGTTTATATCGATCTTAGTAATGCAAGATTAACTCTTCATTGACTCATGAGATGATAATATTTTTTCTTGTGCTACTTAATGGACTTTTATGACAGTGGTATATGTTCCTGTCACATGCCTCCCCTTTGGAAAAGTCCGTGTTGTGAAAAGGAAGACCAGACTTTCTTTTTAGGAATAACGCAGAAGCTGGAAGGATGAGGAATAAATTAAATAAATTAAATTTAAATTAAATTAAATAAATTAAATGCCCTTAGTCACCTCGTGTGGTCTTGGGGTTTTTGTCCTGTGCCTAATGGGAGTTGGACTTGATGATCCTTGTGGGTCCTTTCCACCTCTGATTGTTCTATGATTCTATGAAAAATTGCTGCTCTAATGAGGAAAAAGTGACCAAAATCGTAAGTCAGAGCTAAAAGTTCCTAGACAGAAAAGTGTAAAAAACTCTGATTACAATGTGATAGGTGTGAAAAGAGGAGGAGAAGAGAAAAACTGAGACAATAAAATAGGAGCATAAAAAAGAGTAAGCCCAAGATTAAGCAGCTAGATCAAACATCTCTTTGTGCTGGCATGCTGTTTCTGTAGTTGCTAATATCAAATCTTAAAGAGATGCACAAGAACAGGTCCTGCAGCCCCAGAGTAGTAGTCTTTTCATCCATTTTTGGCTCAGGGACTTTTAAAGCCAGATACACTGTCAGTTGTTTCATATTTTAGATCAGGAGATGGGCAACTGTGAGGCAGGCTTGGAAATAAGATCAATATAAACCTTGGGAAAACAGTCCAACAGTATAACTCAATGGTTGTATTTATTTACAGTAAAGCACAAGATCTTCTGGTCTAATTTCATTTAAGAGAGATTTGGAACTCAGGTTTCCATTTTGTGGTTTATGTAATTGCAAGTGATCACTGCCTGGCTGAATCCCCTGGCAGTGTGAGAGCTACATGCTATTTATTCCTTTTGTCTCCTTCTCCTGTCCCCCCTTCTCCTCTCTTTGAATGTCTGAAGGCATCTGTATATTAATCTTCGCAAGGGTAGACATTTCAGATGAAATAACTCATCCTTTTACCACCTACTATTGTCTTTTCACCTCTTTTTATAAACTTGGTATTCCTGAGGTCTTTGTTATCCTCTGAGTGTTGGAGGTTTTATTGGACAATCATTATTGAGTTTAATTTTTAAGTTTTGTTTTAGATCTGTATCAAGATGAGTCAGAGCAAAAGGCATTATCACCAAACTATTAAGTTTAAGCAGTCAGAGCCACATGACATGCCCGGATTCACAGTGTTCTAGGGATTTGGGGTTTTTGTTTAATTTGATTTGATTTAACTTCTTTTTTTATCCCTCTTCATATGTACATACTTATTCCTGGTATAAAAAAGGAATCATCCCTGTGGGAGTGATCATGTGGCCCTGCCCTCGGTAACATGTCCTTATAACACCTTTTTTCAGGTATGAATGCGAGAATGAGCAGTGTGTGTAAAAAGGGAAACTGATGCTACCAAAAAAGTTGTATACACTAGTGACCTGTGTGCCCTGGGGAGGTAGGGTGTATATGTGACTTTGTATATGCATCTGTGTGTGTGTGGTTAGAGCTTTGGGATTAGCAACAGAAGGTTGTTTAGGTATTTTTAGTAGTTCATTAACATTTGTGAGCATTCAGTGTTGTTGTTCATCTGCAGTGTTAAAAATATGTAGCCAAATTTTCATAGAATCATAGAATGGCCAGGTTGGAAGGGACCCTAAAGATCTCTAGTTAACATTCCTGGCCTCTCAAAGCTACGCCCAAGATTATAAAACCCAAAACCCTGATCACCAGCCATGCAGCCACTCATTCACCCTGTCAATTTGATTTTGTAGCTCACTGACTTCCAGTTTGTTTTATATTGCTAATACATTAATAAACCATTTTTATTCTGATTTGATTTTTGCCCACATGATTGAGCAAATTCTCTCTGTGACAACTCGCACTGCTGTCATTTCAGTTTTGTCTCTGGCAGTTGGTACTGGTTTATGAAGTTCAGGATTTGTGAAGTCCAGGGGCTTTCGTCACGCAGTACTAGTAGAAGCCATTTAATTTCAAGTAATTTTTGAAAAAAATTTGTTATACGGGCTGATAGCTTCTGAAGTTTAGCGTTGTACTTCGATATAATTGACAAAATCAAAGGAAGTACAAACTTCAGTCAGGAATCCAATATACAGTAAGCCTGCATAGAAAGGTCTGCTTATTTCTTTGATATGGGAAAAACCACAAAATTCCTATCTTAAATGAGTGCAATACCTCAACTGGCATATAAAGGAGGACTGTCCCAACCTGCTGAAATACAGGATACGTTCACATGCTACAAAATAAGGCAATGGCATGCTTTACTATTTAATGTCAAAGCCAAGATATGTGCTACCTCCAGCAAGTCAATATGCATATCTGTGGATAAGAAGAGATATAATTAGAAAGCACTGCAAAACAAGATTTGCAAGGGAAATAAAAATCTTGGGAGCAGGATAAGTCTTAACTCAGAGATTTGGCAAAGAGAGGCAGGGACTGGTCTGTTCTCCCTAGTGGAGAGTGATAGGACAAGGGGAAATGGATGGAAATTGCACCAGGGGAGGTTCAGGCTAGACATTAGGAGCAATTTCTTTACTGAAAGGGTTGTCAGCCATTGGAACAGGCTGCCCAGGGAGGTGGTTGAGTCACCATCCCTGGAGGTGTTTAAGAGATGGGTGGGTGTTGCATTGGGGGGCATCATTTAGCAGGTTGATAGGGCTAGGACAAAGGCTGGACTTGATCTTGAAGGTCTCTTCCAGCTGTAACTGTTCTATGATTCTATGATTTCACTAGGGAAGATGATCCTTTGCCCTTTGCAAAGTCTTTTGCACTTTCCTGTGAAGTATCTAGTGTTTTCAACTCTGGACGGCTAATTAGCACATTACAGAAATAATAATTTTGACTAGAAGTGACAAGTTCTATTAAAAGAAAAATAAAGGAGAAACTTAAATAGAGGAAGTAAACATGACCAAGACAAGATCCTAAGTGAGCCTCTCTGATTTGAAGAAAATTATTTCTCAAGTGAGGAGGGGGACAATATCATTACACAATTTATTTTATTTTTCTTTTCATACGTGTATCTTAACCTGGAGCTGAATCTCACCCTTTGTTTGTGATAACCTTTAGCCTTCTAATTAAAGTATTATTTGAGCTATGTATTTTCCATAAAGTCTCTTAGTAACTTTATTACTTTGTGTGTGTGTATGCTTTCATCTTTATTATATTGATTTTTCAAGTTCACACAAAAACATTTCTGAAATTTATCATTCTCTTGCTACGAAATGAAGAATATAACATTATAAAACAAGGGCAGCAGCACTTAAATACTTTGCACAGGCTTAAATATGACCAATGCAATACCTCCAATATCATATATAACTATATGATATTATGAAGAATACTGTGCTTTGGAAAATGTGCAATATGAAGCATATTTATGCTTTTCCTAATAGACTGTGTGTCAATATTGCTGTAAATGAATTTTGTTTTCAGTGAGGTGTTTTAGCAGGTCCTCAATTAGTTCTTTATGACATTACTTTATAGCAAAGTTGTTATAAAATATAATTTTATGTAAGAAAAATATGACAGAAGAAAAAAAGAAGAAAAATTCTCACTTTAATATAAGATAACAAAAAAAAATTTAATTGACTTACTGTGAAAAGAAATAGGAGCTACTTAGATAAGAACCTCTTTTCACAATTGCATTCAGTCTCTGGTGCCATCAGTAGAACTTAGAAAAAGAAGTACACTTAAAGGGCCTATCTGCTGCTACTGTGCAGAACAGTATTACAGACACATAACAAAGATTTGAACATAACACAGTGCAAAATCATATAGCAATAATTGCTCGAGTTCCAGAAGCATAATAGATGTTACTATATTATTTCCATTTGTGTATCTCACTTGAGAGACACAAGTATCTCAGGACACCTCTATATGATTTAGACATATTGTGAATATTATTCTGAGCTGAGTCTGGATAAGATGTTTAAGTGATTTTTCAGCATCTCAGTTTCTCTATCTGTTTAAATCGTGAACATGGTACTTATATACAACTTAAAAGAGATTGGGAGACCCATACCACTGAAGTGTAAAACACTTTAAGAACTGTAGCTAAGACTACTGTACAATTATTTAGTAATTCCAAGAAAAATGGATTTAAAAGTATAATATATGAGAATAGTGAGAGAAAAATAAAATAGACATGAATAAGGAAGTTGCTTTGCTATTATTAAAAGAGATTCCTTAATAAATAATTTGAGATGATCCATGTTTTGATAGTCAGGGAGCTTTCACTTCTACCTTCACAAGAAATCGTCATAGACATTTATAAAGTTCAAGGCAATATTTAACTCTATTTGGAGCTCTGTCTCTCTTTAGATTTACTACCTCTATTTTTACAGTAGGTTGAATATTTGTAGTAATGATGAGGTATCATAACTCAGCATCTTCTACGTGGAAGTCACAGCATTCCCACAGTGGTATGACTCCATATTCATGGGAAGAGGCTGTTTTTGTATTTTGAAAGAGAATGGAAAGCCTGAGATAACAGTTAAAGATAGCTTTGTCACAGAAAACAGGAAGTCCCACTTACAACTGAGTGATGTCTTTAGGGCCTTGATAATATTCACTGTGCAAAACACCAAAGCAGGTTGGAAAATCTTATAGGAATGCAGGGAACAGAGCATATGAAGAAATGGCACGAGTCAACATAGTTTGTTTCAGACTGGGATGCGATTAAATGGAGATTAAACAGCAGAAGAGATGACAACCCAGGACTGCTAAGAACTGCAGGACTGATCAGACACAGAGACATTCAATACTGACATCAATCAAGAACCATCATAAATGTTGGAGCTAGGCATTCTGACATTACACAAATGTGTTAAGAGTAGAAGAGATCAGTTAGGTCACTGAGCTCAGCCCCCCACAATCAGTATAACTGTTTAGTGCATATAAGAGTAGAGAACTTTTAAGTTTTCTGAATATCAGACACCTTGCTTGAGACTCTCACTGTTGTGTGACTCAATTTTTGTGTCACTCTACTACTAATGTTCAGAAAAGGGTTGCATTTACTCTGAATAATTCCCCAACCTAGGCAGGAGTTACCAGTGACTACTATACTGATAAAAGGCGAGGATGTGACCAGAGAGACTTTCTATTGTAAGAGTTATTTTTCCACAAGTTGGTCTTCTAAGGAGGTGGTGGAACCTCTGACACTTGAGATATTTCAAACTGCACTGAACAAAATGCAAAGGAGAATATTGAAAAGAGCAATGCTATACTAATAGATAAATGGTGCAGGTGACCTATTCAATTTTTTTTTAAGCTTCACTGCCATTTGATAGCTTTCTTAAAGAAAATCCTGTACTTCTGAGTTCCAATTGAAAGAAACATTGGAATGGAAAAGATCTCTTGAATTACTGAATCCAGTTTCCTGCTCTTGCAGAAAACAAAGTGAAATAAATCCCATCAATTTTTTTCTCTATTACAGGAAGAATGTTAACATATCAGGGAAGAAGATTGATGTCAAATATATAACCTGCCTGAAAGTAGTAGTATCTAAAATTTTTTAGAAGAAGATTGTATCATGGAGACGCCCACAAAATAGACAGTGATAGCTACCCCAAATGTAGATTTATTTTAACCAGAATTACTTGACACTCCTTCCAATAAAATCAAATCACAAGTTCAGATGTCAGTTGGGAATATACTTCCACACAACCAATTCTAAAGCTTTAAGGAATATTTCTTTCAGAAAGATGAAACAAAATGTGCATGCACTCATTCATAAAAGGAAAACTTCTCACTCAGTGGTACCCAAATTATACACTCACCAAAGAGGATAGTGACGACTCATTCGATCCATGGAAGTATCCTTAGGTGACATCCCAGTTTAAAGGGAGAATGCGGACTGCAAAAGCCATTTGCTTCAAGGGGAATAGGCACAGTCTGAAAATCACTTCGGGTCTTCTGTGGCCCCTGGTGCGATAACTGTGCCGACAGCAGAGGGAGCATTAAACTCATTGCCCATGGTAAAGTGTGGGGAGTGATACCCATGTTCCTATAATCCTTGTATGGGTAGGATGTGCTCATTAGCCTTCTGGCAATCATCCTAGGAGAAGGACAACTCTGATTCTAAACCTGGGCAGATGGAGCTCATTTAGCCCTGTAAGGCCTTTAATAAAACCTATGTCCTAAGGACTTGGCTGCCAGCATCCAAGCTTGCTAGGCCCTGGCAGATGAACCTTAGGACTAAAGGGTGGGTCCAGCTCTGCGCATGCTGTGTCTCACCTAAAAAAAACCCATTGCGCAGGTTCGAGGGTGCTATCCACTATCCTCTTTTTATCAGCACGCTTGGAAAAGGCGCTGATGAGGAGCATGGATGGAGCCCTCCCTGGATCTTCGTTCACGAAGCCTAGCCATACAAGGGGAATGAAGTTCAACTGCCTCCTTAGCAGGACTCCTTTTATAATGGCTATAAAAACAGTATTCCATGTAAGGTGCTTTCTTTCTTTTAAGATTTTTTATATTCTAGTATCATGTATTCTTGCCAAAATGTTAACATCATGGTTTTATTAACCTCCATGCATTTATATATTTGTGCTCAGTACACTAACATAATTTTTTTTCTTTTAGAATCATAGCATTATTATGGTTGGAAAATACTTCTGAAATTGATTCCAATCATTAACCTAACACTACCATGCTCACCACTAAACCATGTCCCCAGGCACCACATTGACACATTTTTTAAACACTTCCAGGGACGGTGATTCCACAACTTCCCTGGACAGCCTGTACAGATGCTTAATTAACCTTCTTTGTGTCGAATTTTTTCCTAATATCTAATCTGATCTAATCTGAACCTCCCCTGGTGCTATTTGAAGCTGTTCCCTCTTGTCTTATCTCTTGTTACTTTTGAGAAGAGACTGACCTCCATCTCACTACAACATCCTTTCACGTATATTTGGAGATCAATACCCCCCCCCCCCCCCCCACCCCCCCTTTTTTCCTCC